>BMAW01126855.1:154493-357829 GCA_019974015.1 Nephila pilipes | reverse complement strand
CTTGAATGTTTGGGAATGACAGTTGATGTAAATTTTCAATGCCTTGAATGATCAGTGGATGTTTGGAATATTTGGTAGATTGCCTCAATGATTGTAGAACGCTCATAGAATCAGTAAATAAAAATAATCGCATCATATGAAGTTTACAAGTTGTCTAAAGCCTTATGGATCGACTAAAAATTTCAGCCAGTAAAACTCGAAATGATGCATGAGTTGAAATGAACAAAGATGTCCATTTTACACAATAAAATCAGCACCCTACATGATTCGTTGACTTTGAACCGTCATGTAACATGTTTAAATTGGTATACGTTCTTGTCATTGCACCAAGAAAAACACTCTGCATAAGTGTCTGATTTCTAAAGCATTTAAAATGAATTTAAAATTAAAATCATACCCATGCCATGATGAATTTTCAATGCCTTTCATCACGGAAATGTTATTAATCCCATAGCCCTCTATTAAAACCCTGTACTCTTCAGCAATACGTAACTGAACGAAGCATACTCTGAGGGGTGACTGTTATTGAATGATTGCCTATATATTCTAATTTTAAGATCATTTCAGCTTGTTTAGGTGATGCTACTTCTATTAATAAATGGCCATAATTGGTTTTCTTTATTGATTTCACTTCTCCCACCATACCTTGTATAGTCTTGTATATCAAAATAGCTGAAACACTTTTGAAATCTCCTTCAGTTTTTTTAACAATGAAAAATCGAATATTTCTGTTAAAATTAAATTTGCTAACAGAAGAAAGTACAGTATTGTTTGAATGTTTATTGTTGACGTCGGGACATGAGGATGAATCATTCCTCTCCCTATCACTTTCCACGCATAAACTACGATCCACCCATGAGCCTGAAATTGTATTTACAGCTTCGAGAGCCAAAAACGATTTTCCTTTAATTGTATCCTTATTGCCTTAAAAAGAGAAAAGAAACACGGAATGACTTCTAGTTCGATGGGTCCCCGCCAGACTCCATCTCCCCACCCTTTCCTAACGCGGAAATGAGTAACCGACGGAGAGATTCGTTTCAGCCGGACAATGTGAACTGCCCCATTACGTGCCCAGGCAGAGGCACAGTCCAAGACCGAAGCCAAGGAGGATTTCTTGTAATGGGAGGGAGGTCACACCATCCAGCCACACGCAACCAAGGCTCTCCCTCTGGGAACATTTTGAGGATGACATTCCAAAACTGTCACCAATGGCGCACGCAACTCCTCTCCTCGCACACCCTTCCCTAACCAGGGCCTTTTCCAATCACGCCCATGCGGTCTCCCACTAGATACCTCCGCATGAGGGGTACTGGGGCCCCGTATTGCCAGAGCTAGGCATGCAGGAAATCGGCATTGATACGCCGTCGGCCTTTTAGTGTGTTAGTGGACATCACAAAGATATATTTTTTTATTTCTAAATATTTTTATAATTTTTTTTTTTTTTTTTATTTTAAATAATTTTATGATTTTTTTTTATTTTTTTTTTACACAAGTGTTATAACACACACATAGTTATTATAATACATAGTT
Source organism: Nephila pilipes (assembly GCA_019974015.1). Lineage (NCBI taxonomy): Eukaryota > Metazoa > Arthropoda > Arachnida > Araneae > Nephilidae > Nephila > Nephila pilipes. The sequence goes on along the minus strand of BMAW01126855.1, from coordinate 356,299 downwards.
AGTGAAAACTGTTTTCCGCCTGATATCATAAAATATCAAGCGGAAAACCCCCCAAAGCAAAACACATGACAAAGAAAAAAAGGGGGAGAAGAAGAGGGAAAAAAAAGATCACTGAGGTACCTCGGGGTTGTGAAGCCCGTACTCATCTCAGGTAGATGAGCCCCCTGAGGGGAAATTCAAGTTGAATGAATAACGTAAATGAGAGGAATGGAAATTAGAGAGGCCGGAACAATAAAAGGCTGGAACAACTTGTTGTATTTGTTAGCAAGGGAGAGAAATTGGAAGTTTTAACTCAACTACAAGTGTGAAATCATCGGTGAGTAGATTTCAAGTCGGATCTAAATTATACGTTCATTACTGACTCGGATCCGAATAGTCTGGCGGTAACATAAAGTAATATTTTATAACATCGAACGGAATCTTTTTGATTGATTGATTGTTTAATTTCGTCGCACTTAGAAATAACATAAGCGCTACTGGCGATGATTCTCGAAATTTTGAGTTTAGCTCAAGCGATGAGGAACACACCTGAATTAGCATCCCCTCTCCAAATTTCCACAAAACGCTAACGAGTGAATTTGGAACTTCGACAGATTAAAAATGCATCAGCCTCACTTCATGGCAAGTGGAAAGTTCTTTAATGATATCAGGATTCGAATCCATGAACAAATGAGAAAGCGTTGACTGTGAGTTTGCGACCGGGACCATTAGACTAAGACAGCCACATTAATCTTTTGTATTGACAAGAGATAATCCACTTAAGAGGCGAGATCTATAACCTAATTCAATGAGTAATTGGACCAGATAATTAGAGACTGAATGAATTAACTTGTTGTAGATCATACAAGTAAAAATATTTAACCGGAGACGTATCAAAACTTCACATCATACTTGAAATTATATTCAAAATTCGAATTTAAATTATAATGCACCAAAAAATGAAAATTCGACACAGTAAACATTATAAATTGAACATAAAAGTAGGCTTACACTTGCCCTATCACAACTGCTTATAGTTAGATCTCTAATTAATACCCATACAATCTATGAGGTAATTCAGATTTGATCATTAAGTCCTTTGAAACTATTGAGGCAATTTGGATTACATAAGTAAACCCAAGAATCTATAGGAAAATTAAGATTTAATAAATTAAAATGAATGAAAAAAAACGACATGCATTTTTTTAAAAAAAAATTTTATAATTAGTTAACTCGAAGTATATTAAAAATTATAATAAAGACACCAGTAATGACTACACTTCTGTGAATTTTTAAGCAAACTATTCTACCGAATATGCATTTAGAGTTTTGTTTACTTTAGAAATTAAATGATATTTCTAACAATTGTTAAAATAAACAGTAATTAAGTGATGGTGAAGTTTAATGACGCAAACTCAAATGTGATCATGCTGCTCCCAACAAGTTGTAACTGTTAATTAGACGTTTGAAGAAGATGGAACAAAAAACATTGTAGATAAGAAGGGACTAGGTTTGGTTTCGTTTGGCGTTATTAACGTCGCACTAGGAACAACAAGATGGCTATTGGCGACGGACCTCGTAATTTTGAACATCGATCAAGTGAAGAGGATGACACCTGAGTTTTGGCACCCCTTCTCCTAACTGCCAAACTACGCCAACGGGATGAAGAAGGGACTAAAATAAGGAAGTATCGCTTGAGTATCCCGAGCACACACCGCCCATGTTTGGCCAAAACAGTAAAACTCATTGGAAAGGAAAGATATGAGTAGGACGCATCGGGTTTGGGATGCTAGTACTCACATAAAGAAGGTAATCTCCTGAAGGGGTTAAAATAAGCAAATTCAATTATATTTAAGATGCATTAATATATTCATGTACAGAATTTTCTCTTTAAATGTACAATTACAGTGTTTCTCTGTGGTTCTAAAAAATACTTCATTCATAATTTGTTTATTTACGTAACGAGATTGAAAATCGTTGCTTTAAATGAAAATACTAAGCTAACACTTTGAAATTTAATTTTAAATATTCTTTTGAAAAGTTCAATAACAAATGAATATGAAAGAATGCAAACGAAATTTTACATTCCTTAATCAAAGATTCGAAAAATTGAGCAGAAATTTAAATTCACTCACACACGGTATCGGAAAGTAAAAAAAAAGTAAGTCGTTAATTTAATATCGTTGCTAACATGGATAGTGTAAACATAATTTTATGAAGTAATAGTATTTGCAATATAGGCATGAAATCATTTCTTAAAAACAATTGCTGGATTATCATTGTCACACACTGGGAGAGAGCCTTTAAAATCAATATTTTTAAGATTTGTAAAATTCTCATATTTCGCATGTAGAAAATGAACTTTGATTATTGGCTAAAAGGAAAGAAGAAGGGGAAACGGAAGTTTGAATGAAAAAAAGAAGTGAAAATAACACTGGTAAATAACGAGTTTTTTTTTTAACATGGGTTTTCTTTCAAACTTCAAACTTTGTGCAACATAATTTCTTATAATTTAAATTTTAAGAGCAAAAGGCAACGTTAAGTGAAATTGAATTTATTCAAAAATTAGTTTCAATAACTTATTTTATTATTTGACGTTTATTAAATTTATCATCTAAAATAAATACGTGTAATTTTTTAGCTGAATTAAGCAATATGTTAATCAATTAAGCTACGTGTAATTAAAATTGAAGCAAACGATAAATTTTGTTTTTAAATTGAATATATTAAAGCTAAATGTAGTTACAAATTGAAGCAAACGATAAATTATGTTACTAAATTGAATATATTAAAGCTAAATCTAGTTACAAATTGAAGCAAACGATAAATTATTAAATTGAATATAATACAAGCTACATGTAATTAAAATTAAAACAAACGATAAAATATTACACGTCGGATTTGGCAATCATTTGGTGACTTGGCAAGAAACTTGGAGCAGAATTTAAGACTTTAAATAATTAGTTTTAATCAATTAATATTTATTAATTAAACTATCATATTGTCATCCAAAAAAATCGAGTATGAAAAATTTCAGCTCATTGCAGAACTTTAAAATGCGACTAAAATTTTTTAAAGTTTTGAACCAGACAAAATTACAAGTTTGTGGGTTAAAGAAACCCATTAAGAAAATACTTACCAGGTGTCGCGGTGCATCCAGATCCGTCGAATCCGCAGGGAGGCTCATCCACAGGAGGCTTGTCCCGATTCACCCACAGGATTTCTTTGTCCAGTTTGAACCTCTTGTAAGAACACAAATACCAGTTTTATTAACATGCAAAAGTGCATGCAAAACAACATTTGAACATAAGTAGTGAATATAGTATAGTATTGTATACATTACGTCTGTATAAAAGAAAACTTAAGATTCGCCTCAAAAGAAAACATTTTTGGAACAGAAGTTTTCATATCGGATTTGAATTTTGCTTAAATGTCAGTGCATCAAACTTTTAAGAAAATTTTTTGAATGCAAATGTCAAGAAAAATGGTATTAATTAAGCTAAATTTATCACATGCGAATGACATATCTGTTTCCTGTCATCTGTAAAAATTATGATGCAATTATACCCTAACATATTGTAAAATGAATTTTAACTGGATCTAATAAATATAATCAATAGTATTCCTTGATATTAAAATATAGAAAATTAATGAATTTTTATTGTGAGTTAAGAATTCTATACAATAATGTTTTTTGAATGATTCATCAAATACTATAAATCAATCTATTGCATTTTACTTCTTTTTGTAAGTGTGTGCCATTGGTACGCTCAAACAAGATGAGACTGATTTTATTAGGGGCTCATTTATGCTAGCTGTTTTAAGTTTCAAATAGCAACAAGTGCTTTCTAAAGGCAGTGATGGGAAAACGCAACAAAGCAATCAATGAATGAGGTATAAGTATTCAATGTGTGTTCACTGTGAACATCATATCTAGAAATTTATAAATACAGTGTTATTCGAACTTATGTATGACCATTTCAAGTGCTATATCGAACTCATTTTTAAACCTGCACTCACCCAAAAGTGTTTTAAATTAATGAAAAATCGAACATTTTCAAACTATTCTTAGCTGGTAAATTTATAAAGGATTAGTGGTGGAGTTACTATAAAAAATGGTACCTCAGCAAACAAATCCGTTTTGTGTTCTACTGTATAAGTAATTACGGGGCAACGTGAGCTTCGTAGACGTTTTGGAAAAAACAGAAGCCAAATGACAAATTCTTTGTTAGTGATATCACCAGTTTGAAGAAACGTATTGTGTTTGTAAAAAAAAGCCTCGGAGATGCCACGTGTTAGAAATGAGAATGCAGAACTAGACTAGCGTCTGAAAATTGTGCGCGTGATTCGAGGAAATCATACAAAGCACTTGCAATGCAATAAAATCAAAAACTTTTTTTTTTAAATGTTAAACCCGAATCTGGTAAGTATATGTTAAAAAAATGTGTGTTTATAATACTGTACATCTTCTTGAATAACTCTGTATTACTTTGTATATTATATACGTTCATGCGAACTGAATTTGGAGAAATAATGAATTTAAAACATGCCAGCACACCTTTTACCTCAATAATTATAAATAGACTCGTAGTCTATTTTATGAGAACACTATACATCTATTAAAACATGCAATACTGTCTGCACATTATAATGAATTATGAGTATTATACATTATGTTTGTACTGTAATTATTTTGCATGTATTATGATTATACACACGTTTATATTATATGTACATTCACACAAAGTTTGATTCACAAATTTTAACAAAAGTATTGAAACATGGAGAAATTAAAACCATTACCTAACTTTTTCGTACCTGGGTTAGAGTCTCAAAAATGAAAGAACTTATTTACTAGTGAGTTAAATGAGAATAGAAAACTCTAAATAAAATTATATGAAACACAAACTCTGAGCAAAGACTCTAAAAAGGATGGGTAAAAAGTAATATATTTGTTCTCTTTCTTTGGAACGCAAAATAAAACATGCTCTCAGGCTCGCGCGATTACACACTGTTGCAGCAAGCAGAAACTTTAAACAAAATATTTATCAGTAGGTATGGAGGTATATATCTATCAGAAAGTTTTACCTCCCTTTTTAAATAACAGAAAATAGTACATGTTTCACACATTTATTAATATACACTGAATAATACATATATATTATTCCCATAGTTACTTATGAACTTTTCCCAATATGATGGTAATGTGTGGATTTCATTTCTGTAACTTTTATAAAAGTGAAACTTTGGGAAACTTAAACAAAGAGCACAGCTTGCTTAACACCCATTTCATTTTGAAATATTTGCTTTTGAAAACAAATTATGGAAGAGAAAAACAGATGGTAATCAGATAGTGCTGTTTTTGGGGAATATGATATATACGAGACAGAGACTTTCTCGGCCTAGTTTTGCAATTTTCTGGCGAGTCGCCAAAGGAGCATGTGATCTGGCGTTGTCGTGGTACAGTACAATTTTCTTCCAATTGATTGATTGGTTTTATTAACATCGCTCTAAAAGCAACATGAGGACTATTAGGACGAACCTCTAGATTTTGATTTGTTTCAGTTGAACAGAAAAGCTTTATTATAACTAATTATTATTTTGTCGAAAATATGCTTTCAAATTAAGATTTCGAGTACTGAGGTTTGAGAAGCTCAGAGTGCATTGGTCCTTTAATGTCTCTTCATATATACAACATTCCTTCATTGAGCTCCAAGCTCGGCTTCGAGAGGATCGCACTGGGAAGTCATCACAAGTAACGACAAAAATTATATCGTTGAATAAATATTAATAAATGTATTGAAAATATACATTTTCTATTATTCCATAAACGGGCAGAACTTTCAGGAAGATCTAATATATAATTTAAAGACAGTATCTTAAAACAATTTTTATATAGAATGTTTTAGAATTTTTATAAAGCGAGAATACCCTAATATTTATTTAAAATATGTTATGATCATACTTAGAATGGATTTAGTTCAACCCATACCAGTTCTTGGTTGTCGATGGCGTAAAATCTTCCCACGGGCAGCATGCAGTAGCGAGGTGGGGGAACACCAGACTTCATCTTGAGCTTCAGGTTGTCAGGGGTAGGTTGCCACGACAGCACGGTGTAGTTACCCTCTGCCCCTCCATCCTTGTCGATGCGCATAATGGCACCAGTGACACCTAAAAATATTCGTGTCTATCAAACCAGGAAAGAAATAATGAACTTAACAATTTGGTTCGTTATAAAGAGGGTTCATATTAGAAATTTTTTAAACAACCAACAATTGTATTATTTTACATTATGTTGCACTTTAAAAAGGATATTGATATAATTCGAGATAAAAACCAACGTTTTTAAAAACAACGTTTTTATATAGTGGCAAAATTTATTAAGAAAGATTATTGAAATATTAGTTAAAACTGGTCGCAAATATCTAAATATTGCATTGTTAGGCAAGTAAGAACGGTTCCCGAAATTTCAGAACTCTAGCTTGATGGGAAGTTGGTTAACTTAACGATAGAAAATTTGATGACACACACACACACACACACAGAAACACGAACCAAGTGAAATACATAAAAACGTTAAAAGTAACTAAAATTAATTAATTAATTCTGTAAATTAAATGGTTGGAATGCAGTTTAACCCAATCACTCTTGGCGACAAGAATTATTTGGCAGTATTTTGCCAAATGTGGCTACCCTGGTCCGTTTTACGGACTTAACGTTCAGCCAAACAAAAAAATCGCCAAGTTTGATGCCAATTTTTGAAATCGCGCCAAGTGGTTGGGATAAACTGCATTATTGAAGAAAATACTAGCTAAAACTTGTCGCAAATGTCCAAATATCGTATTGTTAGGCTAGTGAGAACGATTCCCAAGGTTTCAGATTTCTAGCTTGATGGGAAGTTGGTTAAATTAACGATCGAAAATTTGATGACACACACACACCAAGTGAAATTCAGAAAAACGTTTTAATAAAAATATGCATATTACGTAACTATATGGAAAAGGGTATGACACTAGCTATCACAAGAATAACCATAGCTATATAAAGAAATGCAGTATCAGCAACGCTATCTAAATCATGCAGAAGAAAAACTGCAATGGCATTGGAATATGTATTAAATGTTAAAATGAGTTAGTTATTTCTTGTAAAATTAATATGCAATTAATAGTAATTCCTCGTTTAATGCGGTATTCCAAGCAACGCGAATTTGTTTATCAAGATGCTTACAAATTCTCTTACATTTACGAGATAATGACATAGGAATCACCTTTTAACATATAAATGTAAGATTTTCCCGCTAATTATCAAAGTATTAACTGTATTTTCAAATATATTGTAAAACAAGTTACTCAATAGATGGCACCACGAATCAGCGTCATGTGATAGCTCACGCAGCGTCTCCTATTCCTGAACGAAACCGGGAAGCATTTAGTTCTCGCTTTCCTCCGCCTTGTCTCTTCACCTGATGTAGCTGAACTCCGAAAGCCAGCGTGCGTTCCAAAGTCCATCGTTGATATGTGATAAAATTGGGTAGCCATCTATCTTTCTCGAGAGAACTAGTTAATCCAAAATCACCAGTACATAGTAATATTGCAAATAGTCTTACTTCATCTAATCAAGAATGAATTAATGTTTCAACTTAGAGCTTCTTCAATGAATTGGTAAATGCAAACACCGAACATTCCCCCCCACCTCTTAGACACCGAAGCACTAGGAGGTGTCTTGTCCTGACGGATACCTCCTTCATACATGTAAATATTTACTTCAAGTCACTGATGCATATTTTATGCATCTTATTAATGCGAACAACACGGTTTATGTCAAATAAATGGATAATAATGAGCCTGTGTTAATTATATTAAAACCCGCTAATTTTTGGGAAAGTAGCATATCTAACTGTTAGTTTTTGAAAAAGAAATTTTGTAACCTTTATTAAGGAAAATAATCCTTGTCAATCCTATCAATATTGTCAATCCCTATTTAAAATTGTCAAATGAATGAGATATTAGTTTCGTACCCCATAATGAGTTGGTTAAAAAATTACAGTACAGTGGTAAGCAAAGTATTGTTACTAATTCCTCGATCACTAAATCAGCCAAACTATGTCATGATAATCCTTCAAGTGACTACAGAGATATTTCAAGTTACGAAAGGCATCTTTTTAGGCACTAGATGTGTGTGTCAGGTCAACTTTCTTCCGCTCTACGCGCTTCGCCACTTTACCAATAAAATTGATTGATAATTTACTAACGTCGCACTAGGAAGCGAAGGACCTCGTCCTTCGGAACCTTGATTAAGCGACGAGATGGCACCTGAGCTTGTAAACCCTTCAAACTTCCACATCACGCGAACGGGACGATCTGCAGCGATGGAGTATTCAACGCCCATCAGCCCCACTACACGGTGGGTCTTCAATGAAATCAGGACTCGAACCAGCGACTCGAATTAAACAATACTGGCTGCCAGGATATGATAAACAGACATAATAATGACGAACCAATAACAGTAATAAGTATAAAACCAATGGCATTCTCGCTTCATAATTTTTTCCTGTCAAGGAAACTTTATAAAGCGTGACATTTGAAATAAATTATTGACACTGGATTCGTTTTTTTAAAAAAAGAGATTTTTTTTTGTTCCAGGATAAATGAGACAACAGAGAACTTTTTTAAAAAAAATTGTTTTTATAGTTTTATATTTTACAAATATATCTGAGAACGGTATTTTCCATTTGAAGAATAACATTTGATTCATATTTTAAGTAAGAAATCTCACACCAAAATTTTTACTGTTATTATAACTAATAATTGAGAGTACACAATTCCATGAAATAATAAATTATAATTTCACTAAAGCTGTGTTTAGAATCATAAAATGTCGGGCTTAGTTCTTAAATAGGAATAGTATTAAGAAATTTAACAAATGAAACTTTTTACGGAGTTTCGAAATTTTTCTGTTTTCTGAAAGCTAGATTACATTAGTGGCGCGTAGAGGAAAAAAAAGAAGGAAAAATAGCGTAAGAAAAAGAATATAATACGTAAGGAAATAAAATAGCGCAAAAGCAAACATAATCATAATTTAATAGCAGACACATCTTCAGAAATGTATCAAATGAAATTCATTCTAAATATTTTTGACTTGGATATAAATGTCTGAAAGCTAAAATTAATAAAATGTATTACATTTCTAAAATACTTACGAAAAGAAAATTTACTTATTTAATTATGCACTTATGATTTATACCACTAAATTTATGACGCGAACAAAGATTAAAATCTTATAACTATAATTAAAAATAAATTATTAATTTTATATTCTAAACTATAATATTAATAGCTGTATCTGGTTTTTATATTTTAGTCTATCTGAACAGGAAAATTTAATTAAATACCAGGTTTAATTACAAGAGGCCATCAAATATCTTAAAAGTTTAAAGCATCTTCTATTTAAAAATTCTAGGTAATAAAATCCTTATAATTAATTATTTCAAGGAAAATTTATAAATCTATGGAATTTATTAAATTATATATTCATAAATTTCTACTTACTAATTTCTCTTAATTATTTAACTGAAACTATTTGAATAAGTAGCTTTTCAACTTGGATATATGGAAAAACATTAAAAATTAATTTATCATATCTAAATAAATATAATTTTATTCAAAGCAATGTAAAAAAATTAAGACCTTCAATGATTTGGAAGTAGAATATAAATTAAATGATTTATTAACATAGATTAAATCTGAAAAAAAAATTGTCTCACTAATTGTCATGGAATGAAATATATTTGTTTTCTCGTTCATAAAATTTTAACAAAACCCAATTCTATGTTTTAATCCCTATAATTTCTTATTTCTTCCTCCAGAGCAATTTGTCATAGATACAATACAGTTCATATTTAAAAAGAAACACATTAATGAGTAATCAAAATTAATAACCAATTATAATACAAATAACATTAATTAGATAATTACTAAGCAGTACATTATATCTGAAAGAAATGCATTATATTTTGTGTCGAAAAAAGTTACGAACAAACACATTAAAATAGACAGGATTAATTAAACAAATAAAAACGTTTTTTCCTTAAAACCATATCTGCAATATACATTTATTTAAAATTCCTAATCCATTAAAAATAGAAAGTAAAAATTACTTTCCCGTGATTTTAATTTTACAATACTAAAATTTTTGTATATATTATAAGTACTAGGTATAGAGAAATGTTTCAATACTTCACCTCCTATTACAGATCGTAGCAACGTCAACAATTTAACAAGTAATTTATACATTTTTTTTTTCATTCAGAATTTTCATGTAATTACGATTTCTATTTAAAGTAACATTCCAATTAAAGAAAATAATAGAAACTAAGCCACCTAATTTTTCATTTATGAAATAATTAAAGTGAAATACTTCAAGCAGTGTAAAGAAATTTACCAATTTCGATAAACCGACAGCTACATAATCTTTTTGAAAGACAAATTGCAACACACTTCATAACGACCACTTATGTATAAGATCACGTCAAGCCCGAAGGAAAACCAATAATGTTACAATTAAAATGCAGCATGAAGTCGATTTAAAATTTTAAAACTTTCTCCGTAAATCGATGCTTTTCTAGTTCCTGGAATCCTTGTTAGTTTTTATGAAACGAGAAACCTATCCAACTAATTCAACAGGATGAATTGATTATCGGAAAAGTGATGCTTTTCATCCATTTGTTAATTGTGTCCATCAAACAAGGAAATGTTTGCTTGGAGTTCACATATGTAAAATAAATAAAATACATTCAGGGAAGAAAGTAGTTCGATTAATTAAGAATTAAAGTCCCTTATAAACCATAAACAATGGTTCATTATACTAATGTGCGTTAAAAAAATATCCGAATTTATCCTGTAACAGGATTTGTGAAAATGTAGGACATAACAGTAGACGTGCGATCTCAGAGTCTAGAGAGAGAATCATACTCCACTATGATTTTTTTTTAAAATAGTTTGATTAATATATTATTCTGTTATTTCTTTTAGATGTGTGCTTTTAAATTACAACTTTCAGAAAATACATTTTAAAGTGAAATGTAACTTTTCCAAGAAACTTTATTAACAGCCTCAGATTTTTCGATGAGAATGATATGCAGCAGTAAATATTATAAAACTAATGATATAAACGATTATATTATGTATTAATTACAGTGTTTTGTTTATATAATATGTAAATCAAGTTTCATTAGTGGAAAATTCAATACAGAACAGTACAGATAATTGATAGTACATGAATCATCAGCATTTCAGGGATTTCTAGCAGCAAACAATTTAGTCTTCCTCTTATTTAGCACATGCATTGCATAACTTTTACGTGTATTCCAAACACTCAAGGGTTTGATAAGATAAACATAAATATGTAGCCTTTCTGTCTTTGCTTGGATGATACAAACGACATGTTTCCTTTATTTTAATTTTGTTATTTCTGTATACTAATTTCTCATTCTGAATCTCCAATTCTTTTCCTCAGTTACTAAATCAACAATATTTAATTTCACCTTTAATTGGATCACATATATATTTTCTCTTTCTTTTAATCCTTACATTTGTTCATTTCACAATTATGCACAAACGTTCATTAGCAAAAAGTAATCCCATACATTTTTTGGATTGGAATGTTCATTCTTTCCATAAGATCTTAATCTAGGAAGTTTTATTATACTTTTCGTTGTAGTTCTAACATTTCTGTCAGGTTCAACGGATGACCATTTGAATCTATTTTTCCACGGTAGTATTTCACGGAATTACTCAATGTTTCTGACTCAGAGAGATCATTGTCATCTAAAGAAATTTCCTAGTCTGTAGATTGGAAACTTTCACACACAAAGTTTTCTTCACAGTCGCATACTTCACTAAAATCGCTTCCAACTTCATGTAATATCTTTTGTAGCGTAACATGCAGATCAGATTAATGAATCAATCTCCTCTGACTGATGAAATGGAAAACGATGGCATTTGGACCGAATGTACGTGCCAAAACGTTGTAATAAGAGAGGGCGATGCTCATAATCTCAAAACAGGAAGCTAGAAAAGAAATCCTTTTTTATTGGACGAAGCATGAAATAGAGGTGATAGCAGGAGCATGTTGCGCGGTCTGTGAGACTGCAAGTCCCCTGTTATGTGTTACTTCATAAAACTATTCGTATTCAGATGCAACAATCTTACACTAATCTTTATCACAGTAGTTGCGTTAGACTGTCAAAAGCTTCTCCTTATGATATTACCACTGTCGTATTAAAAAAAAACTTTTTACTTTAACTTACTTCTTTACTCCTTTTTCACTTTTCTGACAAACTTTCTTTTCACTTTTGATCTGTTACGCAACAAACTTTCTTTACTTTTCTAAAAAAAACTTTTATAATAATATTTTGATTATCGTTTACTCTTCTTAAATTAGCTTACTTTTACATATTTCACATATCTTTTAAGTTTCAGATAAGATAAGGCTTGAAACCTTTTAACTAATAACAACAGTTTCTATTATTCTTTTAAATCCTATCGCGTTACCTTGGGGATTTTAGTATACTGTTAGCATATCTGATCATCTCGCAAAACTCTTAACCACTGTAATAGTTTTGACTGCATTTCTGAGACAAAGAATAGACCTGGTTTTATAGTCAATAACAAATTTATTAAGTGCAATTCTTTTCGCATAACTGTGCGATACTTACTAACGAGTGTCAACTCGACCGCTTACACACTGACACTGATTCTGACACTGAGGGGGTTGTGTGAGTGACATTTTCACTCACCCCTTACAAGACTCCATTTACTTGTAGTGTGCAGTTTTAAATACTGGAAATGACAGTCGGAAACAACATTGAAATTGCAAGGAGCTCTCCAACACACACCCTTTGGAATAAAATCTGATCCCTTTCCATTTGGTTCTTTAGTCTTTTGGTTGAGTGGATAGTTTCTTGTTTGTTTCCACTGAGAAATTACCAAGATATACACAGAATGTAAGGCGGTAAAGTTATTCAAATCTTTCTGCCGTTTTGTGAAAATCGAAAATCCGATGATACTCCTAAATATTTCCTCACTCATCTGGTGTCACCCGGTGACTGACCACTTCTACCTGTAAGCAGAAATTCACGTCTGCCCAACAAGATTGCCTGCATACGTTCTCCAAACCACGCATACTTAGCTTAATTTTTTTTAGGAACGAAAAATTTTAGTCTCATACTTTTTGAACTCAGTAGTATTTCACATAATATACACTGGTGTGTAAAACTTAAGCAACAATGTAAATTTTAAGCAGATAGCCTTCAAATTGCAGAAAAGGGATTATTGCGATTACTAATTTGAACACGCAATTCAGTATAAAGGTGATACGTATTCAAATGTCAGGAACAAAACGTCATAGGTGACATGAGTGTACGCAAAACGCGTACGGACAGGGAGCTCAGCTCAAGAAACAATAAAAGGAAGATTGAAGGCACAATTAAAGATATTCTCTGCAAGTGCAAGTGAGTTCTTTCGTGAAATATGGCTAAAGGATATCAACTGGACGATTTCATACGTGGAAGAATGATCGGAAACCTCGAGAGTTCGGAATCAACAAAATGTGCGGTTGGAACGCCTTTCAAACCATAGATACAGCTGTTAGAAAGATTGGTGGTGGCTGCCCTAAGAATACAACTGTAGTGGATGACCGATTTATCGTCCTGCAGGCGAAAGGAACCCGATACCAGTCACCAAGCACCATTGCTCAACAACTGTGTACAGCAACAGGGCGACAAGTGAAGTGGTTTACTGCGGCCAGACGCCTTCACAATGATATCTTATTCTCCCGCCGTCCTGAACACTGCACCCCTTTGAAAGTTGTCCATCAATGTCATTAGAGTGGTGTATGGAGCACAAAAACTGCACATCTTATCAATAAAATCGTGTTCTTTTTAAGGATGAGAGTCATTTAAAAGCCACAAGCAATTTTCAACGCCATTTGATTTCGAGAGATCGGGGCATGATTTCATCTCAGTAATATCACGGAAAGTGACTGTTACGGTGGTCCTGGTGTTGTCGTCGGAGATCGCTATTATTATTATTATCGTCGGAGATCGCTATGATCCATCGCAATGTAAGACTGTTCCGAGGTGCGATTCAATCAGACTTCATTTTTATGGAAGACAATGCACGGCCACACCATACTACTCATGTTCAGCAGCTACTGGAAAGTGATTGCCCAGCGTTCTACCTTGATTTTAATCCCATAGTACATGTGTGGGATGCTTTGAGTAGACGCCATGAGGCACGAATACATCCTCCGAAAAACACCCAACAAATGAAACAGATACTGATTGAGGAAAGGGCCCTTTTACCTCAAGAATTGTTAGAATAGACAGACGGTGCGAAGCTACTTTTGCAGTCAGGGGAGGGTGTATGCTATTCTAAGAAACATCTGCTTGTTGTTCTTCCTCTTGGACAGACAATCATGTGTAACGATTCTATGAGTTCAATAAAACCTTTTTTGTTTCATTCCATACTATATGCATTGTATTCATTTTTGCTCAACTATGCTTTCGTCATCGTTTAAGTACAAAATGCTGTCTCTCAGATGATTTCTCTCGAAGTTATGGCAAAAAAAACCCTGTTGCTTAAGTTCTGTACACCAGTGTATAATGAAGCATTTGATGCACCCGCCCCCCATCTCTCTCTCTCTCGTTATCTGTAATCAATAAAGTGTCACACAATTTTTCCTCATAGACCAAGGAAGTTGCAACGGATTCTGAAGTATATTTCTCTTTAAATAAACTTACGTGCTTTTCTGTGTTGTTATTTGATTCGAGAACCTTGAATTGTGAATTATGTAAATCAAGTCTGCTATATGTAAATTGAAAAGTAGTGAAAAGATAAGAAGAATAGATGAAACTGGAGGAGTATAATAGAGACAGAAAAAGATCGAAAGGTTTAAACAGCAAGATTAGATGTTTTCTTACTCTGAGAAGAAAGAGCTGTAGCAATCGATGCGTAATGGGAAGTGGTCAGCTCAGAACAGATATTCCACCGGATCCAGTTTACAAGTTTTATTACAAGCTCAGATCCAGTATTCAATTTATAAGACAATTAAAATTTTATAATATTATGTGATGGACTCGTGAGGATTTCTGCTTCACATACGCATATCAATCGTAGATTAATCTTAAAAAATAAAATTGTGTTAAAGATTCTGACAAAGGAATTAGACAGTTTACTTAGTGATTGACCTTTAAGTGAAATAATAAGGAGAAAACGCAAGATAATTTCAGACAGGGCGTCAAAAAGTCATGACAAAAGTGAAATATAATAAATGTACAATATTATTTAGAAAAAGTAATAAAAAATATATCATATATTTAGTCTAGAATCCCTCTGTGTTTAAGTTTCTTTTACATTTTCGCTGTAAAAGAACATCAAACGCTTAACGTATTCTTCCGCTTGAATATTTCAGTCAATTCATTGAGACAACTTTAATATTCCCTTACATTATCACTTCAGAGATTACAGTTATTTCTCAGACAATATATGATTACTAATATTCATTCAAAATGTCTTATTCTCATAAATCTACCAGACCAGTATCATTTTACTCTTTCAACAAAATTATGGAGGAGTTTCATATCAGACTAATTAATGAATATGATTTAAGTGTTTCTAATTTTGCAAAGCAAATTTTGTTTTTACATCTCAAATTCTTTCTAATAATTCAACTATAATTGCATACTTTTCACTTCTTGAATTACTATCAGAAGACGCATAATCTGTTAAATATTTAATAATTTGAGCCAGACATCTAACTATATTATACACGTATGACTGCGCTTAAATTTAAAAAATGTTGTTCACAAATTTGTTTTTAACGTAAATAATCTTCTAAGTGTTCACAATTACTAAGTTTATAAGATAATTTATCATCTACATACAATTTTCAAGTTTTAATTTCTAATTCCTTTCGAAATCAAATAAAATTTTCAATTCTTAGATTTCAAAAATTCTGAATAATGTTTGGAGCGAAAAACTTATTTGAAATTTAAAATTCTGTATAAGATTCGAAACTAAAAACTACCAACAATTTAAAAACGTCTGATAACTATTCTAATTTATGAAGCTGAGTGCTAATTAATAGCATAGTATATGTTATAAATTTTGGATTCTATGAAAAGTTCCGTATAAAATTGGTTATGAAATATTAATTTACTAGTAGAAGCGGATGCTATAATTTTTTTGAAAAATATCACATTACAAATATGTTGCATGAACATTACATTAAAAATGTAGTATTACAAATATATTGCATTAAAATTACATTTAGAAATATAACATTGCAAATATATTGTAATGAAGATATGACAGAGCAAAAATTATTATTTCATAAAATATGTAGTAAAATCACAATATATTTTTCGACGCAACAGTTTAATGATTTACAATAGGAATTTAACTTATACTTGCAAAGAAAAACTCAATTAAAAAAAATTCTTCATGTGTTTACTTCATACAAAGTTCTTGTACATAGAAATTGCAAAGGAGCACAAATTTTATTGGCATTTTTTCCCCTAACTTCTATTTGTGTAAATCATTAGGCAAGAATTCAGGCCGACTGGCTACAAGTTTTCGATGAATAGTTCCTCTATTTCGCTTTCAATAGTGAATAATTGTCGCGATTTGTTGTATTAGTATTAAAAGACCTTTCAGATGGAAAGAATAAGTCATCAAGATACAATTGTCTCTTTATTAAAGAATGCGAAAACCGCGAAAGGAAATCGTAATTTTAAGAAAAAATTCGACATTGGTATTTTGGAAATCCTGAAAAAAAAATGATTGTAGATTTAAAATTCCAGAACAGAAACCAAAAGTATGGCTATTCATGGAAACAAATAATACTTAAAATTTAAATAATATGATTTATTTGAAATAAAAAGTAAAACTTAAGGAAAACAGTGCATACGCATGTTCGATTTAAAACCTATATTCTCCTCAGAATGTTGTTCAATAAACAATGTAATGTTGAAATACATTTTAAAATACACAATATTTTATTACTTACATAATCAATGTCAAAATTAACGTCAGTTGATTAAATAATCGAAATCAAAAACCGAAAACGATTACGCAATTTTACAATAATATTTGTATATTTATTGATTACAGATATACATTCATATTTATGGATTTCTAGGAGGTATATAACACTTTAATAATTATATATATATATATATATATATATATACACTCTGGAATTCAAGCATAATTCGTAAAATGTGAAACACTGTAATTAAATATTAGTGAATTTGCTTGAAATAATTTGTGAAGAATCATCTGATTATGGATGGTGAAACTTTGTCTTCTGCAAAACATTGCAATCGACGTTTTCATAGGTTAAACACCTGTGTATGTCAGATTACGGATAAACCGCTCACTGGATAAAATGAATCAAGAAAGGCTATATATAATTTATATGAGGAGGCATTTATTTACTGTTAAACAGAGTGAATTGTGGCGTAAAGATGACTTTTAAGAAATGTTTGTGAAAGGAAGTATGATAGAACAGCTCAAAAGCAGACGTGTGTGTTGTCGTGTGATTTTCGTTAGATGGTTCGTCAGTGTAAGGTCGAAAGATTATGGTAGATGTTTCTACTAGTGGTAAATGCTAAAAGATGACCAGAATCATGTCGATTACGTGACATATACGTTCGGCAAGACAGATATCTAGCAACTATTCAGGGGGACAATTGTGCCCAGAACTGGATTTAGCACTCACAGAAGCCTCAGGTGCATATTGTACAAGGAGTTTTAATCATGTTTTTCTTAATGCCAGATGATTAGCAACTGTATTCCCTTAACACTTACGCATAAACGCGTTCTTTTAAATGGGAGTTCAGAACATCAGTACTGAAGTTCGGGATAATAGGTCAATATGGTATTTATTGACGTATCTCACTTTAGATCGAACACTGATTCTCATCGACTTATGATATGCCGAGAATATGGAATTCGTTTTCACTCGGGAAACATCACAGAAAGACAACGGTTTCTGTCAATGGGAGTCATGGTGAGGATAGGCATTATACTGGATGGTCCAACAGACCTCTATATCTATGAGATAGGGTCTAATACATCTAAAAGTTTCATGGATGCAGTTCTTGAACGTTATGTTCACCCTTTTCGAAGTCCTGGCGGTCTTGATTTAATACTGATGGATTGTAATGCGCCTTGTCCCCATGCGAACCTGATGAACCTTTCTTGAAACGGAAAATATCCAATACATGCAGTGACCTGTTTCCTCAACTGATCTGAATTCTATCGAGCATGCATTAGATTTGCTTGGGTATCAACTTGCGGCTCTTCCGCACCTACCAATCTCCGATCCATAACTGAAAAGAGCTCTTTGTGATGTTTGAAACTGTTTGAGGCCACAACTCATTCACAATGCCATTGAAAATATGGAAAATCGTTGTGCAGCGTTTCTGGCTGCCAGAAATTATTACATCTTATAACATGACAGTATTTTTATTTTATTTTCTCATTAAAATGCGAAATCTTATGCGCAAGTTTATTTCGAACTGTTGAATATGCATAATAAATTCCATTATCTTTCTTTCGTATTGCTTTCCTATTTAATAATTAGTTTTACGCTTGCCCTTTCCAACTTGGATATTCCTCATTATTTACATAATTATTAATTATAAACTTTTGGATACCAGTGTGTGTGTGTGTTGAAACTTTTATCACAGAACTCTAACTTTGATATTTTACAACCGAAAAAACTTTTTAGGTACATTAGATTACGGATCAAATAAATCTTTTCAGAAAAAGTCAACTTTCTTTAGAATCCATCGATGAAAAATTGACTTTGACACGCCTGTCTAGCTTACAATGACCAATCTCATTACGCTTATTAGCTTCATCTCAGAGACTTTTCAGATCGATTTTTTTTAAGTTGGTTTCTTCGTCATGCGTGAAATTCAAAAGCAATTATGGGTTGGATGGACTTCTTTCCAAAAGAAAATCGATATTGGCTCACAAAAATACTACTAGTAACAAATATATTTTCCACTTCATTTCAAATTCCATGTATTATTCTTCTAAAGTAAAATAAACTTAATGAAGAATATAAGAAAACATTAGATTTTATAATTAAAATCTTTTTACTTTTTCCCATGTCAACTATTTTCATCCAATATTAGCTTTAACGGACGAAGAATCTCAGCCTCTCGAATTTAAACAAAGCATAATGACTAAAAAATTCTATTTTGACAGAGACAAAGGAGCAAAAAAACACTTGTCACCTAAAATCTACAAAAGATACTTCAAAAATTTTCATTTTAAAACAGTAACTGGCACGAATGGAGCAAAATTGTTTTATCTGCAGAAGAAACTCAAAACTGTTAACTGTGAAAGCCCACATTAATTAAATTTTACGGCAAAATAAAGAAATAAAATTCTTCTTCATCTTGAGAAAGGAAGAAAAAAAATTAATATTGTAACGTATAGAGATGTTGGAAAGAAAACAATTTGCACTCTCTTTGATATTTTTAAACGAAGAGTCATATGAGGAAAAACTTCAAAGTCCCAGCTGTTGATGCTGTTAAGTAAAACATAAACTAATTTCTCTTCGTCGATCACTGGTTCTTCTTTTTTTTTTTTTTATAAATTACCGTCACAGTTTGTATTTGAGGTATGGAAAATCTCAAAAACTTGTCTGGAGAGAAGAACAAAGATTTCACCACGAAATGCAGTTCAGTAAGTACTGCTTTGATAAAAGCGTTTTTTAGATCGCCATATTAAAAGTCTTTAAATCCAAACAGAAACTCGGGATGTTGGAGTAAATTTATTTGCATGAATTATTTTTAAAAGCTCAAGGGTGTTTTTACATTATTCTCTTTAAAATATTATTTCTATTATGATATAGAATATTTAACTGTCAAAAACCAAAACTTTCAGGTAAAAAAAAAAAAAAATTCAAAACAAATTGCAAATTCAATAAACATTGTTTTCTAACGAAGAACAATTCTTAGAAAATCTATTGAATTTATGAATTTGATTCCCAAACTAAAGAAAAAATATTATTTTTAATATATATATATAATTGAGATTTTCTATAGAATCTGTTACAACATAAATACAAACTGCAATTAAATAATTAGTTTGAAGAAAAGTTTTAAAATAAACTTGTATGCCACGAATTAATTATTTTATTGATGTCTCACTTAGAAGTAATTCGAGGGCCATTGGGGGTGAACCTTGTTCTCTGTAGCCTCGGTTAAATGACGAGAACGCCACTTGAGATGGCACCCACTTACCTCTTCCAAATCATCCTAACGTGAGGGTTTTGACCCTCGACAGATTTAACGTGCATCAGCTCTGTTATACAGTTACACAAGAGATATATATTTAGTGGCAACCAGGACTCGAATCCACAACTCAATAGAGAAACTTTATTAAAATCAATGCTACATGAATTATAAAATAATTAAATCAATGCTGTATTCTAATATATTACTATCAAATCAACACACTGACAAAATAAAAATCAATCATGTGATCCAACCGTTAAAAGTTGAAGTGATGATTTTTGTATTTGTATTAGGTTATACACACACGCACACGCGCACACACACACACATTTATATATCGTTAAAATAACGTAATTTAAAGATTTTAGAACTGTTGAATATCAGTTTGCGTGTAAATCTCTATTTTTTCCAACACTAAACTGTATGAAAGGTTTAGCTTAATTTAAATGTTTGCATGGAACTTTTAACAAAAAAAAAAAAAAAAAAAAAAAGAAAGAAAAAGAAAATAGCAAATTGCGAGGGATATTTCGAAAGTAAGTTTCATCATTTTTTAAAGAGCAAATGGTACACCAAGTAAAACAAACAACCGTCATTAAAGTTCACATCCGTTGATGGTTCAACGACAGAGGAAGCGTCAGTGGAGGTGGAATGACGCACGAGCAGAGTGATGTAGAAAAGAAGATAGCTGCAGACCAGCGTGCCCAAGACATGACTCACAAGTGGTTTTCAATGGAAGTGCATATTGTTATCTGGTATGAACGGACACGTGAGACTAGTCATCCATGAACGCTTACAGACCGTGTATGATGAACAGGTCATGTGTTACCAAATGGTTGGAAGCTAGTATTGCATGTTCAGAGAAGGAAGGCAGAGTGCGAAGGATGAAGATCGAGAAAGGAGTCCCTCGACATCGACGAATGTAAGCAACACTGCCAGAATATAGGAATGGTATAAGCAGATAGGCGCGTAACGGTGTCACACGAGGCGTCAACACTGTTTATTAGTCGTGCTCAGGTCCATCCAAAACAATAATGAGATGGAGCTGGCTGTGCGAATATTTCTTGCAAAGGGTGCACGGAATTTTGGCACTCAGAGTGGTTTCTTCAAATTGCTTGCACGCTACGACAAATGTCTCAATGTCACTTACAATTATGGCAAAAAATAGTGCAAGGTGTGTAGTTCATGATGACATGGTTTATTTTTTATGCAAAAATTTTACTTGTGAAAAAATTACAAAATTTACTTTCGAAACATCCTTCATAGATCAATTTTTACTCGAATTTAAAAATAAACTTAAATATGAGTTAAAATAAGGTTGAAAACATGCAATTCGCTTTTAAGGAAGAGTTTAAAGTGTCTGAACATGCGTAAATTCAATGGAAATTAATAAAAATGTACAAAATTAATTAAAAAAAATGAACTCCAAGTCTATAGGATTTGTAAATTTTCGTCAATATGCTTCTCGGGAAGATTAGAACACTTGGATGAGTAGTAGTGTAACCTATTGAGAAAAAGTATATTAAAACAAAACAGGGAAGAAGAAAAAAACATTTAATATACTGACTTGTGTATTGACTTCTTTCTCGAAATATTCTCATAATCTCTTTGCCGTTTCTTGGATCGATTGATTCCCTTAGGGCTTTTTCTAGGGCCTCGGCGTACAGGATCACAGCGTCGTACAGATAAGCCGCGTACTGAGTGATGTGCTGAAAAAAAATCGCGTAAGTCACAAAATCATAATTCTGATCAAAAATTGTTCCCTATTTGAAAGTTCAAAATTTCAAGACTTATTCGGTATTTTTCTTTTAGCGAAATTTATAATATTTGAAATCCATGCATATTAAAAATAAGTGTAAAATTAAGCACATGTTTTTGATTATATTCATTCAGTTAAAACTGATTTAAATAAAAAATATATATACTTAATTTATATAGAGCAAAGAATTGTAACACTAAATTTAATTTAAAGCTAAATTGTTTTAACTGAATATCAAATTTACTAATAACTTATGATACAATTCTCGAATGAAATCATAATAAAACTATAATGTTTCAAATAATAATTGCTAAAATGAAATAAATTTGAATTATACTGTTCCATAAGGAGTTAATTACTATTTATTTATTTTCCTTTGTAAACTGCCTATGAATTGCATAAAGTATACAATGTACAATTAACTTTTAATTGCGTAAAAAAATTTTCAATGCAAAAATCATGAAACTGACAAAGGATGTTTAGGAAATCAGAAAACATTATTTAAAAACAATTTATAGACACTTAAAATCATTTAAAATTGTTTAACTTGAAAATATTTTGAGCCTTATTAATACCCTTAGGAAAAAGTCATTAGATTTATTCTTCCGACGAATAAAATTTTCATTACATGTGCATTGTTACCAAAATGTATTATTGGGAAACTATTTTATGCCTCTTTGAATTAATCCATTGTGTTTCTGTTTCGTAAAAAAATCGCTTTTTTTCTAAAAAAAAAAAAACCCAGCGTTTATTTATCTGAAAATGCGCATATTTTTGGAGATTTCAAACGTTTATCTTGCTTTTTTTTTAAACTATAGAAACATACTATCATGATTCAGTTCTGTTTCATTCACCTTTTGGAAAACTAAATTGAATAGGTTTGTATATTAATAAATTCTATCATTAAAATAAAAATTGGTAAAGTTGTTTATTAATGTCTCGCGACGTAAGTCAACAGTTATTTGAATTTATTTTACAAAACAGCCGTGACTTATTTTTCTGTGGAATTATTCAAGACATACACTTTATTCACAGGAAGACTGAAAGCGAAAAAGTTACAATTATGCGAATAACTAGATGCATTTTTCAAAGGGCATACGAACTCTCTCTCTCTTTCTCGTTCAATAAAATTTAAACAGTTCAACAAAACATAAAGACGGGAATATTTCATTGCAAATTAGGAATATGTACAAATATTTAGAATAGTTAAAATGCTTACTGGAACGTATTCTGTGAAGATCTCCGAAGCTTTGAAAAAGAAAGGTTCTTCAGAATTATACTCCCTCACTTTCTCCTGGAACTCTTCGTACTTGTCCCCCCGCGGAGGAGTGGACACTAGAATCAGCAGGGACTGGGCACTCATCATTACTGCCTCAGAGCCACCGTCGTCTGCAAAATGAAAGTAAATTCGAACATATTATATATTGGGAATTATAAGAAGAAATGAGTTTTATCACACCAAAATTGTTAGGTATTTAGATTCTTTAATTTATAAAATCTTTAAATATAAACTTTTAAGCATTTCTCTCCAATAATTCAGTAAATATACACAGCTGGCCATCAAAATTGCAATACTAAGGAGGAATTATCCGACGAACGTCAACGTCACATGAAAGGAAGAAAAAGTTGGGATAAACAACTGATTAGTATTTCAGAGCAGTTAGACGACGCAGGAGGGAGAAACGACATCTGAAGCACTGCATAAAAAAGTTATGTAATAGATTTATCATTTGGAAAGAGCTTTGCGAGGTCAAAGTTTACTCAGAATATCGTGTTATGCCTCAAATAAGAAGGAATGCTTACCAGCAAGTGTCAGAATTCGATAGACGCAGGATTGTGGCCTATCGAGAGTGCGGATTATCGTTCCATGATAATCTGTCTAGTTGAATATGTCTTCGATTGAAAAAATCTGGTCATGGGTTGCTAAGAGAATGGCCCGCCACCACTCTCTAACTAATACAGTTTATGAAATGTGACATGGACTTGAAGTAGCATGGAATGAATTGACTATTTTTGTCATCCAAGCCCAGTTCGACTCCATGCCTTACCAAGTAAAGGCTGTCTTATCTGTCAGAGGTGCCAACTGTTTCTACTAATTTCGAACCCCTGTAAAACCATAACTGCTTGCAAATTTAATCATTTTTTCCTTCATGCCATAGCGCTTTGGTACAAAAAAATCTTTTTTTTTTTTATATTTGCTTACTTCATGGTGCTGCAATTTTAATGGCCAGCAGATTCATATCTGAAATCGTGGAATTTTAAAGCACCGCATGATGGTTAAAAATACTTAACAATAGATCCACTTATCAAATGATATTTGAACGCGGCGAAAATAATACGACTCATTTGTGCGAAAGTTATTTAGTATACAAACTCCTGAGGCATTTTTCGAATAACTCAAAGACTAATAATGGGATTAAATTGAAATTCAGACCATCGACTCTTTAGACAATTCTCTATCTAATTCTGCACAAAAATTGGATTTCACAATTGCAAACTTCTTTATAGAAGTTAATTAACTATACTAATGAAGTTAATTAATAAAACTCTTACGATCGTAATTAAGCTTCTTTAAAGGTTTTAGGAAACATGCTATTTTTATACAAATGCTATAACAATTACGAAGTTTTTTAAAGTTATCAATACCTTTTGTATGACTGTACATAAAAAAAGCAAGATTTTCAAGAACATATTCCCTCTTTCGCAAAACGAAATTATTCCAGGATGGTTCAAAAAGTACTCATTTTTGTATTCCACTGGCATAGATCAGGCAAGTTGATGTTACCATTGTTTTCTGCCATCTGTTAAACGGAGTCGAAATACATTTGACTCAGATTCATAATAGGTTAGTTTCGATTGCTGCTAAGTCGAGCTGTCTCCGTCATTTTGCTTCGAGTTATTACTGTGAGTATGAGACACTGATTGATCCTTACGCACGGGAGACCAAGCATCAATCTAAACCAATGGTTGTTTATAATGAATCAGTTAAACAGAAGGCGAAAACGGTTTCATTGGTCAAAAAAGTTGCGGCGAAGATATTTTTGAGATGCACAAGGGGGTTTATTATTATGGATTTTTCATAAAAATAAATACTTTAGTGAATTGTAACATTCCCATTTCCCATTCTTAATATGCATTAATCATTCCTATATTACGGGTACTTTTTCATGCATTCTCTCGAATGAATGAATTCAGCATTATAGTAGCATAGAAAATGTTTACTTTTTATCTTACACTACTTTAACTTTATACTTTTAAAACATGATTTATCTTATACTTATCACTTTTTCACCATACTACTTTTCTTTTCGTTTTTCTCTTATTAATCGATTATACTTGCCTTCTCACACCTTTCCTTAAGAATAAACTTTTTTTCTGTACTGATAACTTTTTCTGCCACTTCTGATTTCTTATAAACTTTCTTTCCTTAATTTTCTTAGCAATAACTTCTTAACTAACAATACCTTGATTGTTATTTATTTTTCTTACTTTAAATTACTTAATTATTAACTTCGCTCTTTCACACTTATCTTTAAACTTCATATGAAACCAGACACTTTTGTGAAATAATAGCAATAACAGTTCCTTTATTTATTCAAATCATTTCGCGTTACCTTAATAATTAGTGCAGATTATCTTCAGCACTGCAGTCACTTCGCGATCCACACACTTTCGAGTGTCAACTCACTCGCATACATCTACCCCGCTAGGAAACTGGTTCTAATCTGAAGAAATTGTGCAAGTGAGATCTCACACCCACCCCTTTACAAAAACGTCTTTTACAGGTGGTCTTGAAACACTAGAGATAACAGTAGGTTCCACTTTTGTTTTGCTTAACTTTTGTAAAAATTTCAACTGTCTGTTGAACACATATATCTACCAGTCTTACAAATTCAAAACCATTCCCCGTCAAAAAAAAGTATATATTTACGCGAACTGAAGGATTGACTTGTGTATACTAATAATAAATTTTACGGATATAAGGCACAATCAATAATAAATATAAATATTTCAGATCAGATGAGGAAAAGCCAGATGCATTTTATTTCATTTTGATAGCAAAATGTGGCCGCGGTACCCTAGTGGTCATAGTCGTGGACTGGCGGCCGGCTGTTATCATCCGAGTCGTGGTTCGAGCCTTGATGCCACTAAGGACCCATCGGGTAAAGGGGGCTGATGCACGTTAAATCTATCAAGGCTTCTGTTGGCATGGTGCGGAGGTTAGGATAGGGAAGTGTTAGCTCAAGCATCATCCTCGTCAATTGACCGAGGCTCAAAATTACGAGGTCTGAAGCCAATAGCCCTCGCGTTGCTAATTATTGCAATAATTTATAGAATTACCATTTATGTATAACTGTATACAGAATTTACTATTGTGTTTTGTGATGGGCCGAATTTTAACAAACACTTTTGATTCAGAATTGGTCTTATTAACATCGAAATTGGTTTTATATTATTGGTTTTGGTCTTATTAACGTCGAAAAACAAATTATTAGAAAAAAAAATCAATGCATATTTCATATTTATCAAATGACATTTTCAGCGATCCAAATTCTGAATCAAAAATTGTTTGTTACAATTCGGCACATCACAACACACAATAGTAAATTCTTAACAGCCAGCAAAATGAACTACGGCTGTTATTTATTAGGATGAAAACCACTTGATGTGACGATATCAAAGTTAATTGGAATCAAGATTTGATGACATAAATTAGAAGCAGAATCAACCAGAGACCAGCTTTCGGAATCATTTATATTTAATGAAGTTTTGGCAGAAATTATATTTACCATATTCATTAAATCGCTCTTTGAATTAGAATATTAATTATCCGATGCATTTCACGAGTGCGACTTCAACCTGCGATTTGCATTAGATCCAAGAACAAACCCTTAAAGGAAATCCTAATGATATTCCATCGATTTGAAAGGATTATTCGACTTTTAAATGAAATATGAAATATTGTGTAGATGTGATTAGGGAATGCTAAATCGGTAAATAGCTTCAAATAGATAGCGATAATTCTATATTGTTTTTAACGGTATTCGATAAAATATGAATTTAACTACAATACACGTTTCTTCAATACCTGCAATTAAATTTTCCTTGAAAAGGAAATTTAATTCACATTGGTCAAAACAAATACAAAAAAATAACGTAATTAATCCCTACTGGCACAAAAAAATATTAAATAACAATAATATCGTTAAAAAGGAACTGAAGTATTTATAATAAGGAAATATATTCAAATATTGTTAAATTGCTTAATGATTAATAAAACAAAGAAGTGTGGAACCTGAAACACCTTTTCCACAACGGCAGGATTATTTTGTACACAAATTAGATCATAATTAGGATACTGAATTGTTGATTTGTAACTTCTCTTACCTGCTTATACTTCAAACGATAAAATGACTAAGAGATTACGTATTTAATTATACATTTGTGTTTTCATTGAGAAAAATTATTCGTGTACTCATTATGATTTGTAACAAAATTATTGAATTTATATTATTTATGTTCAAAATGCAATTTCTTTTCATACAGTTTTATGATGCTAAATTAATCGAATGAATTAGGCGTCATTTAAATAAAATTGAAAGTGTTATTATTATTAATTTTTAATTTATATTTTCAAGGCTTAAATAATTCTAAGTAATATACCTGTATATTAAGCTTGTTTGAAAATTTTGCTACTTTAACAGTAAAAGAAAACAGTTGGTAAATTTGCAATAATTCAGTGTGATAAATGGCATAAAAAAGGTACATTAATAAGAAGGAGCCACTTGAATGGATGATCACATATTTGTTGCATATATCTAATCTTGCAATATCTTTTTTTCTAAATCTTTAATCAACCATCTTTTTTATGTTGCAGCAAAATCCTACACTGAATGCAAGTAAAACTTGTCTCTCGCGGATATAAAATTGTAATGAAAAAAACTCTGCCAATTATTCTGAACTACAACATTTTGACTTTCCAGATCAAATTTACATTCGGATAAAAACTTATTGGACTAATACAGGGAATTTTTAGCATCATAATCGATTTATTAAATAGGAAAGAAAGAAGAAATATCAAGCAAATAGGGGAAAAAATATTCTTTTTTTTTTTTCCTGATATGAAACTGTGATTCGTTTCACATATTTCTGTGGAAGAAAAATCTTAATGTCTCTTGAAATGGAAGAAAAAAATATGAATTTCTTACTAATCAGGAAAATTTGGAAAAAAAAAAAAAGAAAAACAGACGAAGAATAAAGTTCATTACGGCAATTATCAAGCATTTCCATATCCCTTTGTTAATTACGATAGAGTGGTTTTTATCGTCGAAAGAACTTGATTAAACTAATGCATAATAACAATTCTAATAAATCACTGAATGTTCCTGATGCATTTTTTAAGTAATTAAATGCGATATTTTCCACGCATCAATGGAAGGATAGAATAAAAATTCTCTCGAAAAAAGAAAAATGCATTACAAGCAAAAACTTTCTTTTATCGAAAAAACAATTTTCAATCATGGATATTTTATGCTTGTCCCTCACGTACAAGAAAATTAAAGAATTTCTCTGGTTTCCGAGCACTTAAAATATTTTCAAATCTTTGGAAAGGCGATCATTTACATACTGATAATCAAAGTAGTTGTTGAAGGAACACAAAGGCTTGCCATTTTGATCCTTGGTCAAATGACAAAAGGATACTTCGCATGGCACCTAACACCAAAACTTCCACACCATGTCAAAAGCAGGACGTAGAGCCTCAATAGATTTAAGGAGCATCATCCTCACAACACGACGGAACTAAAGTGTGGCATCAGGTTTTGAATTCATGACTCAATGGAAACAACATCGCCATGAATTCCGCGACCTTAACCACTCCACGACCATACCCATTTGAACTCGTGAAGATGTCTAAGAGAATTTTAGGCAGTAAAGTACATTTTTAATTCCAAAGAAATATATCTTCTGGTCATGTCATTTCTGGGTCAAAATAGGTGAGCGATTTACATTTCAAAAATACCTGAACTCATAGTTTGAGCGGCCACGGTAGTCGAGTAATCATGGTAAAGTGCTTATGGCCAGCCGACCTGTTTTTTGTCGGGTCGCGATTTTGAGTCCTAATACCACTAAGACCAACAAGTAATGGAGCTGATGCACATTAAATCTCTGGAAGCTTTATGTCCTAATATTAATGTGTTGGGGAGTTTATGGTAATGGATTGTCATCTCAGGTATCGTCCTCGTCTCTTGACTGATCTACAAAATTACGAGATCCGACACCAATAGCCTATATTTCGCTTTTCCTTTTTGTATGCATATCTTGTACCAACGCTGTGGACAGCCGGCGAATTATTGTGTCACCATCCGCTGTTAGTAGGAAGTCGTGGAGTCAATGGAATACAAATTGGTATGCATTTTAAAAAAAAGAAAGGCAGAAAGAAGAAAAAATGGAATTATAAAAGCTATGACGTCTTACTCTGTAAATACACTGTAAGGTTTTATTTAATTTTGAATTTCGAAATTATGTATTATTTTAAGTTCCTTGTTTCAACATAAACTGTTTTATCTTATCCTTAACTGTTGTAAAAAAATCTCTTTGCCAATAAAGGTTGAGTGCGGGGGTAATTGTCTCCTGGGTAGCCGGTTTGTAGTTATAAGATCTTTGGGTGAGCTCGGTTTCTTTGGGCATTCCACTGATATCTCTCGTGTTTTTCTAAATGTGACGTTAATAAACATCAATCAACCATAATTTTCAGAATATGATTTTAAAAATAATCAACTGTTACAGCTCACTTGGTGTATAACTCCCCCCCCCCTAATTTTATTTTGAAATTCATAATTTCTATTCAGGACTCTTCCAGCTTTAAAATACGTCTTTGTTAAATACAAAATTTCATTAAAGCTATCTTTGTCCTATGTTAATAAACCTGATCAAAATTTCAAACATTTCTAGGCAGAAAATTGTTTTAATTTTCGTACAATCGCTTTGGTATAACTTTTGCTGCATTCTTGAAATTTAGAATCATCCCGAAAATACACAATTTTTCACTTGAACACATAAAGCTTAAGTGTCATTTAGCATTACAATATAACAAAAGAAACAAGAAACACATCTTATATCAGAAAAATGGGATACATTCGGATAAAATGAATACTATAAAATAGGCTGTCGTCTAAACGATAGTGAAGATAGAATGTAATGTAAATGAATGAGAGATTTTTTTTTAATGAAAAAAATGTTCCAAATTCAGATCCTATACTTTAACAAAACGCAAGGACAGCCTTAAATTCACATATATAACATTGAAAAATTACTCATACATTTTAAAAGCAACGTTTTGGAATCAGTCAATTTACACGATAATATGTGCCGTAAATGTAACAAACTCGTCGCAAAGACTCATTACAATGTTCGGTTAAAAATATTTAAATTCTAAACAAAAGAGACGGTAGTAATTTTACATCACAGAGAAAGCCGAATTTTCAAAGGAAGATTAATTGTTAAAAGCAGATAATCGACCCGTAGCAAACTCATGAGTGAGTTGGGTTCACAAAGTTTTGAAAACTAAGCTATCGTTATTTAATCAATGGAGCCTGGCATTTAAAAATGGCTTTGAACGATAGTCAGTAGCTACAATTATGTTCACTTCTTGCAACGTTTGCAATATCTCTCACGAGCTGCAGAATAATTTACCTAGTCTGAAAAGCTCTGACAGTCCCTTGAAAGGGATTGAAAGTAGCGTGTTATTGATGATGTTGATAAAATGGAGAATTTTAGCGAACATTTCACAAAGCTTATTCCATTCAATTAATTGAATTAAAGTTAGGGAATAACAAGTTAACTACTTTCTTAAGGTTAGGGAATAACATAAATATTTTTCTCAAAAATAAAAAGAAAGCATTTCGTTATTAAAATAATTTCGTATTATAATGGCCGCAGAAGTCTAGGGGTCATAATCGAGGAATTGTGGACGGTGATTTTTTCATCAAGTTATGGGTTCAAGTCCTGATGGGCGAGGCTAATGCACGTAAAATTTGTCAAACCTCCCGTTAACGTGGTGTGGAAGTTTGGAGAGATAGGTGCCAACTGAGATGTCACACATGTCATTTGACCAAGGTAAAAAATTACGAGAACAGCCGACAATAGCCCTCGTGTTGCTTCTAAGTGCGACTTTAGCATTACAATCAATCATCAAACGTGTTATAATAACCTGCATGTCAATAAAAGAAATACGTGTTTAAATTTACAATTATCTATAAAGGTCCAGTTTTTAATTATAAGGCAAAATGAATTTTTAACTTTATGTTTAATTATTAGACATATAAAATATGAAATATACTCTGTATAAAGGAATTTTTTTTAATTTCAGATAAAATTAGAGTCTCGCTAAATTCTACTACTCAGAAATATGAGTATATCATGATGAATCAAAATAAAAGAGCATATTACATTAATATTACAGATATTTTATGTCTGGATCGTAAAGTAAACTCTTTACTTGAAAATTAAAAGTAAATATTCTGTTTCTTTTTTTCCTGCACTGCGGCGTAGAAAAATTACGTATTTAAAAATTAACATTCCGCGCGTATGTGTGTATCCTAATACTATTTGAGAAGATTTTTGAAGAAAATATAAAACTTTAACTTGCATTTAGAGCAATATGAAAAATCTCGCGGTTATAAACATGAAATAACACATTCATATGTTTAAAGGATACATTGAACAATTTTTTTACCATATGTTTCCGAATAAACCAATACACAACAGGAATTCTGCACAGAATTCAAGTTCCGTATTGATGCTGAAGAAGACAAAAAGAAAGAATTTTCTTATAACGAGCTTTAAAAATGTGCTAATCAATAAATGTGTGGAAGGTAGAAAGAATGGTTTTAAGAAGAAGAGGACATAAATTTTACTCGTAGACCGGAATTAATTTTAGGAATAAATTTTAGAATAATATTATTTCGTTAGCAAGTACAAATGTTGCTACTATCAGGTTTTTCGCCTTGGCGATGATTCAAGAAACTTGTAATACAAACACTATCGTAAATAGAAGAATTAATTTTCATAGCAAGAATAGTCTTTTCAGTCAGAATTCTTTTCCACATAAACAAAACATATATGAATTAAAGAGATAAAAAAAAACTTCCACATTTGGCGATTTATTAGACGGACCGT
Organism: Nephila pilipes; assembly: GCA_019974015.1. NCBI lineage: Eukaryota > Metazoa > Arthropoda > Arachnida > Araneae > Nephilidae > Nephila > Nephila pilipes. Next base: position 324,068 of record BMAW01126855.1, on the reverse strand, counting down.
ATATAAGCTGACCCCTGTAATTTAGCTTCGATAAAGTTCCAAAACTATTGGTTTATATACGGAAATATGAGGTATTTATTATAATTATCAGTCACAATTACAGTTCATTTAAGAAAAGATAGCTTTTGGTCATGATATTCTTATTATTATTGATTTTAATAGATAAATATAAAATACATGGTCCCCTCGACTTAAGATGGAGTTCCATTTCGACTAAAAGGTCACAAATCAAACTGGTCGTAAGTAGAATTTATATTTTTCAGTACTATTTTCATTCAAGAGGACTTTAAAACCGGTACATTAAAACTCAAAATTCCCATCTATGTGCGCATAATTTTTTTCCATAATATGAAAAACACATAAAATTGTTAGTGGCAGAATGGATTTCACAGTGTAGGAATGGTCCATGTACATAAAAAGCAGGTTTTTTCCGAGTAAATATAAACATTTATTTTTTGAGGTTTCATAGGAAATACTATAAACTTATTTTTAACAGTAAACAATTAATTCAAACACATACATCTACAATAGCACGCATTCACAGTTTATACAAACGATCACAGCACTTCAAAATACAAGATCACAATATCGATTGAGGCACATACACTAGCTCATACACCCATTGATTCATATATATTGCATCTAATAGTAGCTTCTAGAACCTTCCCAACTAGGAGCATCTGGGGTAGTTACCACATTTGATGAATTGGCGATAATTGACGAACAAATCTGTTGCTAAGGTCACACCTAAATATTCAGCATGACGGTCATCATTATCTTCTTCACTTAAAAACTATTTTTCCGGCACAAGAGTCATTTTGAAGGGGGGGGGGGGGGAAACAATCTCCAAAATTTTCGCAACAATATGTATAGAATTGCACATACTGAAACAAAAATTCAACTTGAAATTACTGAGGATTGATTTTTTTTTTTTTTTTTTTTTTTTTTTTGTGATCGTAAATATTGATGGTGATTAGTCGCGTAGGTTGTAAATGGGCATTGCGAATAAGATAAAATCTCACAACACAGTTTTCAAATTTACAGCATTGTAATACAATGGCCACTTCTTAGAAAGTATTAAGACTTAATTTATTACATGGGGTTTCCATTCACATTTCTCTTCAACTAACCTTTGGGACTACTTTATTTGGAGATATTAAAGAGAAACAATAGGGGATAGAGGAAACAGCAAGAATGATGAGCGCACTCTGTGAAGTGATATTCTATATAAAATTACTCTCTAATTACAAGATGTTTATCGGAATCAGATCAAGTTTATTCAATCCTCCTATTTGATGTTATTAAGATAAATAAAATTCTGAATTATAATCTTTGTTTAATTATATCATTAGGTGAACATTTCCCATTAGTAAATTATTCCGATATCATTTATTGAAAACTGAATAAATTGCTAAAATATAGTTATGGAATTAGTCTTTATTGGGTAAATAACAATGCCAGTTCATTACAGATTATATGATGATTTAGGATCTGATATGTTACGTAATATGCGGAGGCTGTTCTATAAGTCCTTAGAAAATCCAAGAGATGGCACTTGTAGTATCAAAGATTGTTTGTTTTTAGTGAGCATCATGACTCACTAGACAACTGTCGCAGTTATTCGTATTCGTGATCATGACGCATTTCGCACCTCAAAAATTCTTCGTCATAACTTTTCCTGTCGATGAGACCATCCTCACCTTCTTTAGACATATTCACCGAAAACAACCCATATCTTTTATTGCAGGTTGGTTTCTGGTGTATTACGAGGCATCTATTTTATTTTCGATTGGATCAACTCGACGCGGCAGCAAATGACTACCAAATAAAAACTAACTTGTGAGTCAATGTCGAATTTGTTTCGTCCCCTTTTAACAGATGGCAGCCCCCAATAATAACAACAATTTACATTGATGATGCCATCTGTCAACAAATACAGGACTTTTTGAGCTGCCCGCGTTATATTGGTAAAGTTCACTATTGTAGCAATATACTAGCATCATTGATTTCTTAATGTTTCCGAAATATAATCATATATTTTTGTAAATAATAATCCATTAGAAGGTATTCCTATACTCAAAGACTTTGCAATAAATGCTTTCCTCCTATACATCTATCATTTTCTTGAACCGTCATCGATTCAGGTTCCTTTGAAAGCATTTTGTGAGCTACCTCGTACCATATTCTGATTATCTTGAAAGTAGGCGGAATGCTCGAACATTGAACCACAAGTACGAGCAAGAGACTCCTCTAAGGGCACTAAGAGTTCCGTCGAATGTTTTATTGAAATTGAAACGCCGACACAACAAACATCAAAGAAGAGATATTTTCGGACGTGGTAAGAATCGTACATTCTTTCTTTATAAGAAATATTTTGTATGTATACGAAACAAGAAAGAGCGAACATATATTTACACGATGCATTCAAAAGATTGCAAGAAAAGTATCAATGTGTATGGTTTTATATTCACAAACTATCATTCTAAAGTGTTTCAAAAGATTTACAATAAAGAGAGTTCAATGCATTCTCTCATTTCAATGATCACTGCTTAAAATTTGTTCGGAATTTGAAGAATTGCACATTATCATACAAATTTAGATGAAATAGGTTTCATTAAAAATTAAATACTCCATTATAAGCAACACGAAAGCTGGATGCGATGTGCCTTGTAATTTTAAAATATGGTCAATTGACAAGATGACATTGTCATCCCAATCATTGATTTAAATTTTGATTTTGATTATCAAATAATATATTTAATCTCAGAATGAACTTTTAAAATTAGCATAATTATTCCAATGATAATAAATTCTGCAAAAAAAGCAAAACTTTATGCAGCGCGCTTGTTTATTTCCTGAACTTTTACAATAGTTTAATGAGTACAAAGGTTTACAAAAACACTTAACGCAGAAAAAAAAATCAACTTCGATACGTTTGTCATATTCAAACACTACACTTGAGTTGATACAAATAAAGTAGCAAATTTACATTAAGAAATGGGTTTCAAAAATATGTTCTGTTAGCAGAGAATAAATATCATGTACCGTGTACCTCAATACATCAATTAGAAATCCTTTAAGTATGTTTTTAGATATTTTATAGTAAAAATAACAATTGAAAGCAAAAGACTTCAAATTAAGTTGAAAACAATCAAGACATTAATCAACAATTTCGGAGAATCTGAATCTCAGTTTATTGAGAATGCTCGAAGCCGAGAACATTACAAAACTAATACCGAACACAAGAATACCAGCAAAAGATTGCCGAATACAGGGTAATTCAGAAAAGATGAGGGAAACATATAACTTTACAACAATACAAACAATTTTCGTCGAAGAATACATGGTCTGAAATGAAATGCAAACGCGCTAGCGAGTTTCGAAACGGCCACTTGGGAAACATTAAAACAGCATTCCTATTCTAATTTGTCGGGGGGGGGGGGGGGGGCCCCTGCAAACAAATGTAACCCGGAAAAAAATAAGAAACCGTAAGCAAATATGTGCCAATAAAAGGAGTTGAAACCAGCCTTGTGAAGCTACTCCAGCGAGCTACCTCGTGATGTACTACCACTTTTAAGGTTTTACCCATCATTTCTGTGAATCAACCCGTATATTAAAGTTCTGTATAACACTTGAAAACATCATACTGTCTAAATAAGCATTAATGTAGTACTCATATGACAACAAAGATCATGTGATAATTTAGTTAGCAGTAAATAAATCAACATTGGCGACTTAACAACAACGAAACAATTGACACCAAATAAATGATCAACACGTTGTTGAGAACTGATACTTTGATTAATGCAACAGACCATGAATTAAGTAATAAATACGTTCTTTAAATAGAATTTACAATAAATATGCATCACACACAAATCAAACTCTTAATAGTATACTTCAATACAAAACTATTATGCCAACTAATATCCTTGTCCTAAGCTACAAAGATCATGATAGCCTAGTAATTATGATCGTGAACTCATTTCCACGATTTGTTTCTGTCGGGTCGTTAGTTCAAGTACTGATGCCACTATCTGTAATTAAGTGTGGCTGAGATACGTTAAATCTGTCGTGACTGAATATAATCATGTTAGGATGATAGGGGATGAAAGATCAGGTAATAGGCGTGCCAACTCAGGTTTCAACCTCGTCACTTGCATCAGGTTCAAAATAACGAGGTTCTTCACCAACACCCCTCGTGTTGCTTCTAAATGCAACGTTAATAAGCAATTAATTAATGTAAGTAATGAGTGAACCAACATTTCATTTCCACAACAATGATGCACAAAATGCCAAATTGATTATCAGTTGATATAATTACTGAGAATTGACGTTTTGGTTAACACAAAAAAGCATAAAAGTTAATTTTTATTTATACAACTTGCTGTAAGCGATAAAAGTTTTTACAAGTTTTCTAAAAGTTTTTCCGAATTTCTGTTCTTGACGTAAGCAAGTTTTATTCATGCAACTTGCTTACATGCTGAAAACGATAAGAGAGCCAAGATTGGTGATTTATCCACACCAATGCCAAAGGCGTAAAATTAATTAACAATATAAACAATTACTGAGAAATGACATTTTGGTTACTACAATATTCCCTAAAATTAATATTTCATTATTGTATTCGTAATTAAAAACAAATTAATAGAATATTACACATTATACAACATAACGAATTAATAGAAATTATGGAAGTAACAACAAAACAATTTCAGCAAAAAAGTGGATTAGTTTCTACTTACGCAGTCTGAAATACAAGTGAGCCATTTCTTCCGTGTAACTTTCAATGTCGACGTATATCAACATATAGTTGCCCGTAGCCAAAAGACCCCGTACTTGAAAAGCCGTAAGTAGTTTGCCAAGATCAGTTTTGTCTCCCAAGAAAACGTAAACTAAAAGATAAAAGAAGCAATAACAAGAATTAATAGAAACAGTTATTTTAAGAGGTCAATAATTTAAATTGTAAATTTAAATTCAATTGCATGCGTGAAATTAATGAAATAATATGCAATGCGGTTGCAAAAGCAATTAAAATGAACAGAAATGCAGAATAAACATGCATAATAACTTGGTATCGGATTTATGAGATAAAAGGCTTAATTAAAACCACCTGGAGATGCATTATGCTAAGATTTTATTGTTAGAGCTACAATTACGCAAATATTGAAAGCAAATCAATTAGTGTAAAGGATGTTAAAATGATCAGCTGACTTTTGATTAAGTAGTCTATAGGAGAAAGCTACTCATATATTTGATACTGTTGAAATTATTATAAGCTAACAAATATACACTAAAGGCCATTAAAACTGCAATATGTCACAGAAGTGAAATTTACACGACAGAAAGAAGATACTGTGATATGAAAATAATTTGTTTTCAATGCATTAATGCAAAACAGGCGCCTTTACATGTGTTTGAAAGAAGAAATTGTATAGCAGGTCTTTCATACATAAATTATATTTGAATGTTGTTGCCCAGTGAAAGGTGGTTGCGATGTCTCGTGTAAGAAGGAGAAATGCTGACCCGCACATTTCTGACATTGATAGAGGTCACTTTGTGCCTACTGGGATTGTGGATTGTAATCGTATAGAAGCTCGCGTTGGTCGGTTTATTGATCGAGACATCCCCTGACTGTCTGCTGAATATGGAATCGATGGGTTCAGGATGGTAATACTGAACGTCATGCTGGATCTCAAAGCCACGCTATCGCTAACAGCCGAGAAGAAAGATATGTTACCCACATATCCGTAATAGAGTGTTTAGCTATATCACGAACCCCGAGTCAAGAAATTGGATCGTTTGAAGACAATAAGAATCTGCACGGACAATTCGACGACGTTTGCAGCAGCATGGACTGTCAGCTCTTCAACCATGGTTTCAGGTTCCTTGATGATACATCACAGAAAGAAACGCCTTCAATGGTGTGAACAAATATGGTTCACACCATTGAACGTCACGCAATTACCTGGGTGCAGCGTCTTTTCAGATGAATCCAAATCCAGGTTCTGTTTACAGCATCATGATGGTCGCATCCGCGTTTGGTGGCACCGTGGAGAATGCACATAGCCAGCGTGCATACGATATCATCACACTGGCCCAGGAAGTGAATGTATGGGTTGCCCCTGGATACATGTCTCGGTCACCACTTGTTTGCATTTGACGGCTCTTTGAACAGTAGCCGTTACATTTCTGATGTGTTTAAGCCCGTAGTTCTGTCCTTTCTTCGAACCATGCGAAACGTAACGTTTCAGCAGGATTATGCACGATCGCATGCTGACGGTATTGTAAGGATCTTCCTTGATACAGGAAATGTTTGGCTGCTGCCCTGGCCAGCACGTTTGCCAGGTCTCTCACCAATAGAAAACATATGGTCATTGGTTACCGAGTGACTGGCTCGGTTCCATACGCCAGTCACTACAGTCGACGAACTGTGGCATTATGTTGAAACTGCATGGGCAGCAGTACCTGTATATGTCATCTAATCTCTGTTTGACTCAATACCCAGGCATATAAAAGCTGTTATTGCTGCCAGAGAGGGTTATTATGGGTACTGATTTCTCATGATCTATGCTTTCAAATTTCTTGAAATTTAATCACATTTTATTTCCAATAATAATACATTTGTCCAATAAATATTTTATTTGTTTTTCCCTTGCTGTATCAATTTTAATTACCAGTGATGTAGTTGTAGATATTGTTTTTCTACGTATGCCATTTTCATTTAAAAGTCAATGAAATGTTTATGTGTGTTTATAAACTATACAATACTTCAAACAAAATTAAAGGCTTATGAAAAGTAAATGCAAGGTTCGTGTATATAGGAAAATTTGTAAAAGTGAAATCCTTGACGGGATTGCAAAATTTGTGCAATTTGTTATCTTATTTTATTACGTTCCATCGTATAATTTAAATCTGTTTTATCTATTTAACTCCTGACAGTGAATCCAAGTTAATTTTTCAAAATTCACGCAATATGTAAGAATTAAAAAAAAGGAAATGCATTTTCTAGTTTTCCTTAATAATCCTCCGCTCTATATAGTTAATAGAATTTATCATACTCTAGAGAAGAATAATAGTATTGAAGATAAGTATGTGAAGCAATGGAATCAATTCATGAGCGTTAAATGGCAAATGAATCGTGTTTTTCAGCCGCAGTCAAAACTCATATCAATCTCATATTCGTTTATTTATAAGGTTTATAAATTTATTAGTATTTGCTAAGTATTTAAATCTCATGTACAATTTCAAATTAATTAATTAAAATTTATGCGCTAGAAAACACACACATTAAAATTCTTTATAATATTTCTATCCACTTTTTTGTATATGATGTTGGTTATTTTTAATCAAGTGTATTTTTATGTGTTTTAATACGAGGTGTATACCTATTAAATAACGGAACTGATGCTGTTACTGAAAAAATACGCATGCACTAAAGGCCAGTGACCAACAGTTGTTTAGCGTGAAGTCTTCTTTTTCAAATGCTATGCCTCTCGCTTATGTAAATAAATTCGTATGGCCGTAGCCTTTGTTTGCACTAGAGTCATTTTTCATTTCACCGGAAAATGATAAATGTAACAATAGAGCAACGAATTGTGAAATTTCACATGAAATTTGGAGACCCGCAAATGAAGATTACAAATTATTAAAACATGTGTATGGCAATGAATGCTTATCGCATTCACGTGTTTTTGAGTGGTCGAGAAGCGGTTGAAGGTATTTCAAGCCCGGATCACATTTCTACATCAAGAACGGATGACAATATCGAAAATATCGGTAAACTAGTTTGATCTGACCGCCTGTTAAGTATTCGTGCGATTGCTGAGAATGTAATGATAGACAAAGAATTAGCATGGCAAATTTTACGTAGCGATTTTGACATACAAAAAGTATGGTGCCTAAAATCCTCACATTTGAACAACATGAAGTGAAGAAAATGTTTGTACTAACTCTTTGGATGTCATTTAAGACAAGAAAAATTTAGAGGAAAGGATAATAATTGTAGCCTTTTACTTGTGATCCTAAATAAAGTACCAATCCATGCACTGGAAGAGCCCCCTTCAACGAGAGCCAAAAAAGCTCGTATGAGCACATCGAAGTTCAAAACAATGATGAATAACATTTTCTATATTCATGGGATTGTTTACCTTCACTGTTATTAGTTTAACATTGATTGTTTACTTGAATTATTAATCAACATTACTTCCTTCACGTTCTTGCTGAACTATGTGAAAGAATAAGGACAGAATGCCCCTAATTGTGGAAGGACAAGTCATTCCACATTGTCGGTGAAGAAGGTTCCAGCCGAGTACAGCATTCCAGTGTTAGATCATCCACCTCTTCTATCTGTTTCCTGAGGTGAAATCTGCATTAAGGAACTATATTTAAATCCATTGACGCTGTGAAACAGGAAGCGGCACGCGTTCTGAAGGAACTGACAAAAAAAAAAGACTTTCAGCACTGTTTCGAACAAAAGAAGACTCGCATAGAGAGTTATATGGATAGAGGAGGGGTGTATATTGAAGGTGTATAAATAAATATATAAGTAAATATATATGAAATCAAAATAAAATGTTTTACAGCGTCAGTCTCGTTATTTAATAATCACACCTCGTATTGCAACAAATGCAAATATTTTCTTCAAAGAAATACGTTTCCGATGAAAAAGGCCGACAACAGTGAGGTGCATAAACTGATTGGCTGGAGACTCGTGTTGCATCGATCATGCGACCGTGACACAAATAAATGGAACCCATTCAGGTGCATAATCGCTGACGCTGATAACGAAATGTCGATTCTGAATTTATGTTTAGACATGGGTAGAATGCAAGTTTCAACTTTTCAGTTGTACTTGCATTCTGTTTCCTATCAGGTAATTGAGACCTTAAAATGCTTCTCATAAAGAGTTTTTTTTTTTAATTCATGTATGTATTAATAATCACAATTTGATAAACATGGGGCTAGAAAATTAAATTTTAAAATTGTAAATAATCCTGCTGATGTAAAGTAAAATAAAAACGGAGAAAAATATCTGTATTTGCGTTTTTCTCAAAATGTAATTTGAAAGAATTGTTTTAAGCTTTCCTCTAAATCTATATTTTTCATTATCCCAATATTCTCCACACTATTACATGACGTTCTTTTATATAGAGAATGCAATTTTTTCCTATAAACACCCACATATTTCAGGATTGAACAAGATATATTCACAAAGGGTAGTTTGAATTGTAAAATTTATTATTTTGAACTTTTGTTCGTTTCAAATTTTGAAATTTTAATTATGTTTAATATCTATAATGTTATACTTATAAACACTCAGTAAATTTCTTATAAAGTTATAAATGCAGTGGATTTCAGGCTAATACGTACCTAAAAGTAGGTAGGTGATTTAAAATATAAACACAATTGTTGATAAATAACTGCGCACATATGCATATAAATGTGATTTTCTTAGCATAAACAGATACTTAAAGGCTTTTGTTAATTCTTTTAAGCTGATAGTGGTAAAAACGCTTACAGAAATGAAAGAACGATTAGAGTCAGGTTTCTTTTGTCCGTTTTTGGTGCAACTCCATTTACTTAATTATTAATGGACAAGAATCACTTACTTCTGGTATTGGCCGACGTGTTTTGCACGATCTTGACAAATGGATCGTCGCAACATCGCTCGGTCTCCAAGCAGCAGATGCGAGTGTTTCTGAAGCTTGCCCGGTGATTGATGACGAAAGGCTCCCGAAGTCCTCTTTCTAAGCTACGGTACACGGCTTCGTAGAGTTCCGAATCATCGTAGATGATGGAGAACTTGTACCACTTGTAGTAACGGAGGAGCTCATAAACAGAGCTGGTGACCTGCGTAAAAAAAAACCCATACAGAGATTTGTTTACGTGATACAATTCTCAGGCACGCATCTCAAAATTAATTTTCTTTCTTTAACTGACAGTCACAGATAGGATTTATTTGGCACCTCATCCTCTAATCGATGCATTTATGACTGATTTGTATAATAACCTATATCAAGATAAACAGTTAAATAAACGCTGTTTTATTTGCACTACAGATTTAGTACCATTCTTCGCTTCGGTGAATATTTAAAATAAAACTTATCAATATTGTTAGAAAAGCATTCTAGTATAACTTTTTAATTCAGGAGCAAACAAAAATGAATTAACATAAATATCTCCAAAAGAATCCAGGAAAAATTATAAATAGACACCAACATAGATTATGAGGAAATATGTCAAAGCTAAGATTAAAGCAGCGGAAAATTGATGCGAGAGCATTTGATGGATTGATCGTTTGTTAAAGGCAGATCAACACGAGAGTGACTGACGAAGGACCTCGCCATTTTGAGCCTAGATGAAGTAACGAGGACGTCATCTGAGCTGGAAACTCATTCTCCAAACTTCTACATCACTCCAATATTAGGAATTGGGACCTCAACCAGATTTAACGAGTATCAGCTCCACTATATGACAGGTCTTCAGTAGCATCTGGGCTGCTCGAGCCCGCGTATCGATGGAAACAACACCGCGTGAGAGTTTGCGAAGTTGACCACCAGGCTACCCCGGCCACCTGAAGTGAGAAAAGAGGAGAGGGGAGAACGAAAATTCGTTCATTTTTCATGCTATTAAAAATTGTATAAAATCTACTAATTATTATTCCCCCCTATTCTTTTAAAAAGAAGTCCAAAAGCTCATTTTATATACCGTTTCAATATTGTGTCCTTTGGATTGACAGATTTCTGGAAGAAATGATTTTAAAAGTTTAAAAAATCCAAAATTAATCCATTTCCGCATTATTTTCAAAACTTTTTCTAAAACGTAGCATTATTCCTTTTCTACATCCGAAATTAATTTTGTCTTTTTTAAAAGCTTAGATCTTACAAGTTAGATCTCACGAAAATTTCAATTTCGCGATGCTTCATTCGAGAGCTAGGCAGCAAAGTTTAAAAAAAATATCGCTTTAACGTTTTTAATTAATAAAAATCTTTAAGATATTAAAAATCATTTTAAATTAATTTCAAGGGAAAAAACTGAAAAAAGAAAGTTTTACGCAAATCGTAATTAGCGAAAAAGCATGCAAAGCCGACGAAAAATCAAGTCATGATTTGAAACCAGTGTGTTTGCTTTATCCACTACTCAGTCTGTAGCATATAGTGAAAGAACGAAAAAGAGTAGAAAATGTAAGCTATATTGCATAGGAGTTTATTACTCGTAAGCATTTGATTTAGTGAATATAATATGGATCAATAAGTAAGGATCGCCTGAATAGAAGGGTAATATATATCATAGATGTGCTGATGTAAACATTTAGAGTATATTCCTGAAAATATTTTTCTTAAAGTATAATCTTGAATTGCTCGTCGGATATGATCAGTAAATGATTCATAGAAAACATAATTATATTTCTTCAGCAGAGAACAAACAAGTGCATAAAAGTAAAAATCTCCATTTTGTTTCGAAGAACAAATAAAAATGAATAGGCTCCAAAAAAGTACACGAATAGAGTCAAAAGCAACGAAATATCGTAAAATCGTGTATCGTAATTATCCGCTAGATTTATAAGCAGTGAAGAAAAAATCTTGTTTTATCGCGCGTGCGGTCATTTTAACATTAAATTTTAAACATTATAAAAAGCGAATTCGAGGCGTGCAAAATCGATGCACATAAATTCTTTGTACCATATTTCAAGCTTCTAAAACATTAAATTTTTACGTTACGACGCAAACACGAATAATTTTTCTTTATTAAACAGGATTTTTGACGTGCATTAGAGAATTCTTCACTTTAAAGGCTATGTTTACGATTGAAAAAGTAATATGAATGTCCTTTTTGCTATTTCGTAAGATCTTAGTTCCTAAAAAATTAATTTTTGTCTAACTGATGCAATGATTAAATATTGTTTAGTTTCTCTTTGTCGCGCTTGTACATTCGATAATTTCTGAAAAAGGCTGCTAGAATGGGGAAAAAAGAAAGCCACTGTAATCAGTTTATAAAATTGATTTTATACGTTGTAGCTTTCTGGTTGTAGCTTTAGAAGTTCATTCGAGTATCAATTGTAGCTACTTTGTTTTTTATAATATTAATTACTAACAGCGAAAGTGATTCGAAGCAATTTTTATAAAAAAAAAAAAACCCTATTAATGAGTAAATATTGAAGTAAGAAATGTTCCAATTGTAAACTTTCAGCCTTTTCCGTCACTATTTTTTTTCTTGTCCTATAAATATATGAACTATCAGCTGTAGATATGTGAAGAATTAACTGACTTTCCATTGCACTTAGAAGCAACACTATGACTATTGGTCACGCGCCTCTTCTGCTCGAGCCTCGGTCAAGTGACTAGGGGAGTTGAGCTACACTTCCACACCTTCCAAATGTTATGATATTGAGCATTAATATATTAAATACCCGCTACCCGACGGGTGACAGGATGAGGACAAAATTTGTATAAGTAGTTTTGTTGAGCATTAAACTCAGATGTTGGGCAACATTTAGTTAAGGCAAAAATTGATTTGGACATTTCATATCATTTCAGAAACTAAAACAGAAAAACAAAAAACATATTTGCCAAATACAGTTAGAAAATACGGTTAAGTTGTGAACCGTTTCTGTAAAGGTATTACAATAAAACTTTCTGTGCATTCTAATTATTTAGGAACTTAGAAAAAAGATGGAAAAAAACTATCTATGAAATTTCTTTCTTTCCTTTCTTAAATTCAACAAAGAATAAATATTTTTACGTGATTACATTTCATTACGTTTTTTAAAAACTTTAGCAACGAAAATAGAAATTTATTTGCAAATGTTAAGCCTTAATTTTGTAAAAAAATAATGCACAATTTTCCTATAATTTATACGTGGTTTAAATAAACATTTTGGGCAGTATTAAATTAAAAGACACGAGAAATAAAGCGAAAAGTCTTAATAAAAACACACCCAAGTTTTCCTTTGATCAATCCAGATTTAATTCGGAACATTATTCTGATTACTTTAGCTAATGGGAAATCCACGTTTTGATTCAAAAAAGAAACACGAGTGAAGATTGAAATCTTGCTTTGCGAACACAATAAATTCTCAAAGTACGAACGAAAATTAAAGTTTGTACAACTAAATAAATCACCGGATAAACACGAAAGGTAAATATTTTTCCACGAAACGAACATCTAAAATATAAAAGTTAGAGAGCTAATAGGAGTATTTAATATAAAACTTCAGTTAGAAACGCAGCAAAAGTAATTATTTCAAGTATGTATATTTAGCGCATACCCTTGAAGAAAATATGCGTTAGTAATATTTACTAAATATTAAATAAATGCAGAAGTTTAACTATAACATAATTAGTTTCATTTCTTGCAAATAAAGTTTTCTGCTTGAGTAAACGGCGGAGCAAAGGAACCCTAATATATATTCCAAATTAAAATTTGCTGTTTTTAATAACATACCACGCACACCCACACATACACACACATATGCAGTGTATCTCATATTATATGGACTGGTGTTCTTTTTTCTTGGGATACAATTAAAATACAGATGTTATATAGAGCAATAGTAAATTACATATATAAAATCATGAGCTAACGAAAAAATAAATCGAAACTACTAAAATTTAGTCTGCATTCATTAAATTAGAATAAACGTAACTTAACAAAAATATTCAGTTCCAAATGGATATGGACAACTGTAAAAATCGGAATTACAAGTTCAGAATCAGAAAATCCACATATTCTAAGGTTTATTGCTATGGACTAATTGCTGTTCGATACTAAAGAAGAATCATCTTTTTCGATTTGAAGTTTTTTTACAGGGATTTGCATCACAACGTTGATTTTTCACAAACTGTTAAAACGAAATTTGGCGTTTATAATTGTGTGAAGGAACAGAAATTAAAACCATGTATCTTTATTTATATTATAAAAGTAAATTTAATTTTAGACTAAGGATTTAACAATTTAAATTTTAAGAAAAAAAAATTGAAACGTTAGAAATCATAAAAAGTGTTTTTAGAAAAAATGCTTTATGATTATTTACACTAAATTATAATCATCAAACATCAGATGTGTTTAAAAATAACAAGAGATTCAGCATCAATACGATATTTATGATTTTTTTTTAAATTAGCCTTCATATTTAGTTGATTTGCAACTACATTTTTACAGTGAAAGAATTAAGTAAATGTAATATTCTTGTAAATCAGATTACCTAAATTATTTTTATCAAAAAATACTCTGTAAAAGCTGTAAATTTTATTATCTATAAATTTTGATTTAATTTTAAAATACTCAGTTTATATATTATTATTATTGGTTTGAATTGAATTTAAATAAGAAGACTAAAAAGAAAAAAATAGATTTAACATCTGGGTTACAATTATACTGAAAAATAATGCATATATATATCTAAAAAAAATAAAATTATTTTTTGTACATAGCTCTGTTCACAAAAATGTAAATAAATATTATGTTAACTATTACCAGCTCGACCACATTTTGGTGTACTTTTAATTATTCATATTTTTATTATTAAGTGCAAACATTTTTCTTCAAAAACTAAACTTACTCTAAATAATTTCTTAATATTATAACATTTAAAAACAATATTTGAAGGACTTTTATAAGATCTTCTTTAATAATTGAATTAAACAGATTTTCAGAATTAGATTAATCGAGTCTACCTCTTTGTTTTTATATAATAAATTATACCAATTATTTTTGGTAGTTACCGTCTTATTAAAATTATCAATAGTACTTCGTAAAAAAATTTGTAATATTTTTTCAGGTATTGTATAATATAAGTATTATGACCCATAAGTTAAAGGACGAAATATTTTAAAGGTATCTTACGGAATTTAAAAAATTTAAAAAAATTGTGGTATTTTATACATTTAATTTGAAAACTTCTATATCATTTTAAAGCGCAGATATTCTTATATTCATTTCTCTTTCACGATTAATAGTTTCAATAAAATAATTTTTTTTAAGTCGTTAATTATAGACTTTAGGAAAAACCGTTTGCAAATAGTAGCATAATTACTAGCTACTTTACTTACGAATTCAATGATAAAATCTTTCTTGGTGTTTTAGAACATTCATTTTTAGTTGTATGTAATACATTCTTAGTATATAACACGGTGTGGCTTAAAATGTTTGAAAGTGAGACGAATTATTGAAAAAGTGAGTGGTTAAAATAATAATTTTCTCTATTAATAATCATTGTATAACCCTACATCGAAATGACATACGAAATGTATTTGAAAAGTAATCTCATCATGAGGATTAGCAGTTCCTTTTAAAGAAATTATGGATTACATAACTGTACAGGGTGCCCGTGCACTCACCAGCCAAACTTTGAAATAAGGAAAGATATTCGTAAAGAAGTAATTTTGAAATGGCAAAGTGGGGTCAGAAATTTTTAAAAAAGTTGACAGAAAAATAAGAAAAGGTTATAAAATGTTAAAAAAATTGTTTACATTAATAATAACAGAAAATGTTCTAATGTGCCATCCATAACACTGATATATGTCTTGGAGCATATATCAGTGTTATGGGTGGAACACTAATGTGTCTAGAGTGCGATTAGAGTATCATTTCGTTCGAAAATTCCAGGAATTACAAGAACAGTTGCTACAACGGCTGAAAGTTTGTCAATGAGGTCTTCATCATAGTAATTTGGAATATCGCAGATGAGGTGTCCTCTTAAAAAAACTGTATTCGATAAATCTATTGAACGATCGATTGATCCACTTCATCCATACCATCAAAGGCCAAACGTAGAATTCTGTGTCGTAACAGACTGGAATCCATATGTAAAATAACACTAGAAATTCAGAACTTAGAATAATGGAAATTTCGCTCATGGGTTACAGAAATGTGGGTTTTCAAAGCATCGGATGAAAATAAATCCAATTACTTGACACCAGTAAATTAATTTATTCCTAAGATGTCACGAAACATTTAAACACAAAATAAAATTCGCTACTAGATTTCAGAACACTATTTCTGGATCATCGCTCGAAGAGGGCAGTTACAACTCTCTAGAGAGCCCCTAGTATGGCGCGTAACACCCTCTATTGTCTAGTTTCAACAGTTCAGTCGTCAAGAAACCACACGGCACTTCGAACGGTGAATAAAATGTTCTAAAGTAATGTTCTCTTCCAGAAAGATGCTATATATCGTGCCGTTCAGTTAATGTAGTACTAAGTATGTGTAAGAAAGGAAATTAATCACAATACCCGTCCACACAGTGTATGTCAGTCATTGCATCGACTCTTTCAGAAATTGATCATTGTTAAATTGTGAACAACTCTGCATTTATAATTGTACCAAATCAACAATTTCAAAACTTTCACATTGTTGAAAATAAAAGTTTTTTTCATTTTCTCAGCATTTCTCGTTTTCCTGCCAATACTTTTCATTTTTGGTTCCCCCTCCCATTTCCCATTGTTTTGCAAAAAAGCTTCTTTATGTGTATTGTATCTTTTTTTAAAATTTGGCCCATGAGTTCGGTGATACTAAGTATATCTGAGAATTTATAAACTTAAATAATATAAATTATTCATATGCGCAAACTTTACAATACATAAGTCGATATTTGGTTACCAAAATAATAAACTGCGATTAATCTTATAAAGAATTTTTTTTAAATTTTATTGTTTTTTAAAGAACGGAGGGACAGTGAAAACTTTTCAAGATTCTCACGACAGCATTAATTATTCTCCACAATCCATTCATACATATATCTGATCCGATGAAATACCATAGAGCAGAACAGATATCTGGGACATTCCGTTCCCCAAAGCCCTCATGTTTGCACATCCGTCAATCCATTGTTCTCCGACCGAACAGGAATTTCATCAATAATGGATGCTGCGTCCGAGTGACCAGAGGGCTGTGGTCAAACATTCTTGGAATCCAAAATAATTCAAGGAAGCGTCTAAAGGATCATGTAAGTTCTCTTGAATTGTAGGAATGCCATCTATGAAGCTAAAAGAGCGTGTGATTGGGTTTTAGAGCACAATAAACTCGAGTTAATTTATTGAGAGATCGTCATGGTTTTGCTAAGTTTCTCTCTATTTTTGATGTACCATTGCATTAAAAAATTGTGAAAGAGTTTTTGACACATGCCAAAACTTTTGGAGAATCAGAAAGGCTCTTTTTTCTTTCCTATTAAAAATATTTATTACGCTCCCGAAAACAGACATGTTCTTTCATATGGCAGTTTTTGAAAGCGCAATAAATATTTTTAATTTCTTAATTTTAATTTTATTATTTGTAAAAAAACAATTTCATATTTTATAAATAAATATAAAAGAAACATTAATTTTACATTTTATAAAGAAACATAAAATAGTTTAAAATGTAGCATTTAATTTTAAAACTAATTGCAATTCATGCTAAAAATTCCTTTTTATTTAGAAAGTAATATTTTCAATTACAAATTGTTATTTTTCTAAAGCAAATTTTAAAATTAGTTTAAAATTAAAGGATGGAATCAAAAATAATTATAAAATTTATGAACTGATTTTATAACAAATACGTAAAAGAAATGGACTGTTCTGGTTAATAAAGAAAGAAATATATTTAAAAAGCAAAGCATTTTATTTTAAATCATTCGCAACTCTTACTAAAAATTCATTTTGATTCAAAAGGAATATTTTCTGTTATTGAATATCATCCCTAAAATTTTTTTTTAAAATTATTTGACAATATGAGTCAAGGACACAATGAAAACAATTTTAAATATTTGAACTTATTTTATAACTATATCAAAGAAGAGTTTTCATCTGAAAGTATGCAGTAATGCGTATTGTTTAAAATAAATGTATAATATAATACAATGTAAAAATGAAATATAATTTATTGCGTTTATTAAATTTTCAGTATAAAAAATAAGAAAACAAATAGAAAGACTCTTTTAACTTCATATGCATGTGATAAAAAAATACTTACATATTGCTCCACGAAACTTAAAAGGGTGACATTTAAATTGGCAATATCATTTTCACTGAGTTACTGCGAATACATACAAGTAATTTTTAAATATGTGAGGAAGACTATACTGTGTTTTTGGAATAGATTCTTATTTATTTGAGGACAACAATTCGTACATTCCTGCACATGGCCTAATTGATTGATTGTTTATTAACGTTGCACACTTAAAAATGACACGAGGGTTATAACACATCGCCCTAATTGAAGTATAGCACAAATTATAACCGGAAATCTCAAGAAAAGAATGCTACTTAAAACATTGAATTGAAATTCGGTTTTAAAATTACGTACAAATAGAGAGATTATAATTTAATAAACAAATTATATACAAATTATAAAAAAACATTTATTATAATTTACAATACACAATTTTGGAAAAAAATAATATAATAATCCTAAGAAACTTAAAACTACTTTTGATTCACACGCTTTCTTTCCGTTCGTTGATCATGCCATACTAGAATATTGAATTCATTGAAAAGTAATAAATTATATACACGTCATCTCTGTTATAAACACAAAGATGAATAAGAGTATAATTTATTGGAATTAAAATTAGATTTAACTTAACTAAATTTAATATTTTTGTTTTAAACGGATTCAAAAGAATGCGAAAAATAAGAAATTGCAATTCACAAAACGTCACAAAAATGGAAAATTAAACCTGGATTAAATGCATAATTATTTTATTTTGCTGACCTGTGCAAGAAAATTCATATTTAATGGAAATTAAATGATTGTTTAATAAGAATGCCCTTATAGGCAATACGAGAGCTAATAAACTTCGTAATTTTGAATCTTGATCAAGAGGTGGGGAGGACACCTGAGCTGTCACTCCTCTCTCCAAGCTTCCACAACCATCCCAATGTGAGGACATCGAGAATGGAAAAACTTCATGTGCATGGCCCCATCTACACGATAACTCTTGAGAGTGATCATAAATCGAACTTACGATTCGTAACGATTCTCGTGTAATAAATTTAGTTTTTCCGCTTAACTTAAATTCTCATTCATTTTAAAAAATTTTAATCACTTAATTTACCTTATATATCAAAATACCTAAAAACACTGGACACTTGAAGTAATGAAGCTATTTATATCAAATCGGAGATTAAAGCCTAACAGGGCTAGGCACTCCAACAATGTCATCACTACGAACTAACGATTCGATGGAAATAAATCCGACCGGAAGTTCGCGATCATGACCACTGGGTTGCCGCTACCGATTTTCCAAGTTTGGATAGCACTGTTAATATAGATAAAGTGAATATTCATAAAATATGTCCTAAAATAAATGTATTATTTTAATCTTAAAATAATTTTTATAATTAAAGTTTTATTTCATTGTAAAAGATAAACAATTTGAAAAACATAATGATTAATTGTGTGATTCATTATTTTTTATGGCATATAAAAGTGATTAAAACTTATATTAGGCTCTTAAAAATCTTTGATTCAGACAAATTCTTCATTTTTATTGGTTACACAGTTAATTGCATGGCATAACAAATGTGTTATTTTCATACAATGTATACAAAATATGAGGTATTATTGATGGAGTACATAAAAAAGTGAAAGTATTTCTCTTTCACCACATAAAAATAGAATTAAAAATAAAACCATCACGATGCTTTAAGGCATCTAAAATTTATATTACCTGAAAATATTCAAAATGTATCTAACATAAACATTTACATGAAATAGAATTGAAACGCAAATTAATAATGCAGAAGACTAAAATTATTTTTATATAGACTGAATCATAATAAAAATACAAAATATAGAATATCCTTTGGGAGAATATTTCACTTCATTCGTAACTTGTTAAAAAAGAATTTATTTAAATTCAAATCCACCACCTCTAGAATGCAAGTAAGTAAAAAAGAGCTGTATAAATATTTATCAGAATACATACTATTCAAATAAACGACGAGGCTTTCTTCTTAAAGGCATTATGGTTGAATTCTCAGACGTATTTTAAATAGAGAAACATATACACATTCCCACTGCGTCACTAACCATAATCCAAAATAATAGTTACAGCAGGAACTATTATAACAAGATGATGGACCATTGAAGTTTTCTTTCGAAAAGCATTCCGTTGAAGAATAGCGAATTATTTCACCTTACCGTGTGATGCTCGAATATTCTAGGACACAATTTGTTTCCAAAGGGAGAAGTTGATTTTCTGTTGGGAAGTGTTCTGTTAAAAGGGAACTTTGCGCACAAAATACTGTATTTGCTCTTAAAAATAGAGGATCTTCCTAAGATCTTTCTCCAATGAACTACATTCGCAAAATCAAGTAATATGCAATAATTAGTTTAAGTTAAAGTTTATGCAAATTAGTTTAAGTTAAAGTTTATGCAAATTAGTTAAGTAAAAAACAAGAAATAACTTTAATATTAGGTAACAACTATGATCTAATTAATGAAGAATTGCGTGATCACAAACATTGCGTGAGTTTTGAAATTTTGCAGCAGAGATATTTAATTAATAGTGAAAATGGAACAATAATGAAGCTATTAAAAATAACAAAGCAATAACAACATTAAATTGTTTATACTGTGTTCCTTTGAGAAATAGTAGTTTTAAATAAACGAATAATTTCTGGATTACGCAAAACGGAAGTAACTCATTCAAATTCGGAGAGAAATGAGTTTTATCTACTCTACTTTGAAGAATAATTTAAGCCTAATTCATAACAAAGACAATGATTTTATCTACGTCCCTTTCATTTTTATTTAATACTAACTCCCGTTACACATATAATGCGTTAGGTGCACTACCTGTCCTGACAACTGGAAGTGACGAATATTCTGAATTAACTCGAGTACAGATGAATTTTTAAAATAAAATTTGACAACAAAGCTAGCAAGCATAACGGTTTTTACGTAGGGCCTACATCCATCCTGATGCAAGAATAATCTGATATTTTAACAAATATGCATTTGAGATGGTTTATTAAAAGAAGTAATAAATCTGCTGTAAAACAAATAAATAAATCCCTTAATGATCACCAAACTCTCACAGAAGAATACATTGTCTGAAATGAAAATAGGCCTTGAAGTCGTCTAACGCAGTATGCGCTATGGTTACATGTAATCTTCATAAACGGAGGAGAAAAAGTCAAAAACGCTGAAAATTCGCACCCGTATTGCGTATCTAAAATTGTATACTATTTGGTAATTGAAGGTCTTCCCCGCTCTTTTTTAAATAGATTTATTCCGTAAACAGAATGAATACTGCGTTTTTTGGATCGATAGACTTTTGGACAGAAAGTTTTGAAAATGAAAATAAGTCCAGAAATTTAAGCCTTTCAACGCTAAATTCAAATATTCACCAAAAATTGAAGAGTCATTTCACATGCCTGAAATAAAATAAATTTTCGTAAGAGAAAACTTGAATCTCACAGAGGCTGCAAGATCGCACTCCCGCGACGTTTCGTCCATAAAGTATACTCTTAAATCGGTTCAACACTAAATAAGCAAATATTTCAGCCGAAATTCGAAAAGTTTGCTTCGAGGTGCACATAATCATCTCCCATAGTTTAAGCGTACCAAATTTCGTGCTTCTGGCCTTTTCGCCGTTATATATACAGACACAAACAGAAATACTCATAACATACAACACACAACCATATATATATATATATATATATATATACACAGATATATATTCCTTTCATTAATGTTGGTTCGAAAGCTTTCACAGTCTAGCTGTTATAAATGATATTGAAAGACTTGACATTTCTACCACATTTAAATAACAATTGCACTGAATTTAGGATTTATGGATTATATATATCGATAAAATAAGGCATGAATTACACATATGACGACATACATCATTGACAAAGTTAGATGTTCTCGGTACCTCAATTGACAATCCGAACTTTTACACCAGGTTACACGAAAGGAGTTTCAGAAAGTGTTTCATTCAATTTAATGAGCAACTATCTGCATTCCTCCCACACAATAGTGAATAATGAAATCGAATATTTGAACTCAAACCCTCTGGCTAGTAAACCGAATTTCAATATGCCACGTTCATTATAATTAGAATGAAAGTATTTTGTATTATTTTCAATTTTTAAAAGTCCTGAAGTAAATTCCCATCAAATATCAAATATTTCTGCAATTTTGTACGAGTATGTAATATCGAAAATTTATTCATTAATTATACAGAAAATGGAAAAACCAATCGAGGGGATAAAAATAGTGTTTTAATTAACCGAAAAATATAGATAATTTAACAAAAATTTGAATGAAATCATTCACACAAAATTTATTGTTGTTAATGACTAACACATACAAAACAGACTTCAATATTTAGGAGACTAATCAAATTTGTATTACTCAACTACCCAAAGTATTTAACACTGTTCATTTAAAAAATACGAGTGTTCATATATTTGGTTATTAAATAATAAAACAAAAAATCAGATAGGATAAGTATATTTTCATTTGTTTTGTTTATGTATTCATAATACAAAACAAAAATTGGTTTTTATAAGCCATTGGTGATCCTGTTATTGAGATTTGATAAAGCTGTTTCCCTTAATATAAATTTGAAGTACTTGTAGATTAAAATAGTTTACCCTCCCCCAACTTTTATTTTCGAAAATTGTGATTAATGGATGATAAAAAAAACTGTAATGGCTTTGCCGAGCTACAATTTATCCATATACAGTATATGTCACAAGTTCGTTTTTAAAATAAATGAATATGTTTTTTTTTAAAAAAAATCTTCCATATATAGGATCATGATAACTAAATGTGCTTTCATGAAAGCCACATTTTCAGTCATGTGATGAAACTACGGTATCAATGGTTGTTCGACGTGGGGTAATCCAATATTCAGGGTTTTTAAGTTCTGAATAATAGTTTTGACTCAAAATTTCTGTAAATTCCATGGAATCATCAATTTTTCTATCCAAAATGAATTCACCTATAAGTATTGCTCTATATTCGTCTCGAAAATTAAATTAAAGAAAAGATAAGTAAAAGTGAGATACTGTTTTCTCAATAGACTAAGATTAATATGAGGAATTTAACACTATTATTTTAAAAATATAAAATACAGTTTTTTGAGAAAAATGAAAATGATTCAGGACATCGCTGATCAAATCTCAGCAAAACAAAACCCATAAACTTTATGAGTTATAATTTTAAAAAATTATGAAGAGTATTGGAAAATACTGTGTGTGATTGGTGTTCACGAGATGATGAACTAAAAAAAATCATGCAACCGACAGCAAAATTCAAATGATACTGGTTCGAATTAGAGACTCAAATTATTTAATCAACCCAAGCAGCTCAGAAAATTTCCAGTGTTAAAAGAATTGATTAGCCCGAAGTTTCTGTCAGAGCCAAAGCACCAACGATATTATTTTTGAGTTGAAGAGTTTTAATTTACTATCTGCATGAATTATTTGACTCCATATAAATTTCAGATAGAATAATAATTGGAGAAACTATTTATATGAAAAAAAATTTATCATCAATGATAAAACTGATTATTTTTCTGTTCACTCTCACGACCCTAGTTTTTGAAAAACTAATTAAAGGAATTTGAGAACATGTAGAATTTTATATGTGTAACCACCTCCCTGCTTACTCCTATTCATAAACGAAATTGAAATGAAAGTTATGAAAAGGAATAGTTATGTAAGAATCATATTTCTTGTCTTATAGTTCGATAAAATAACCACCAAATTTACACGTCGATTCAAAATAATAGTTTAATTAAGGCGAAAGTTATTATTCGACTGAAAATTAATGCCACTAGCATGTAGAAACTATAATTAAAACTGGCATTCTTTTTAATTTTTCAGAACATGTTATTGTAGAAGGAATAATTAAAACTCGTGTTTATATAAATCAGAGATGAATACATGCAGGTTACGTATTACTGTTATATTAGAATATTAAAATTTACCTAATTAGCTTATAAATAATATTTCAATTTTATTTTTAAAAAAATATATATCGATACGTCAGTAAAGTATTATTTGAATATGAAAGACTTATCCCGAACTTATATTTATAATTTGAATAGCCATTAAAACTATCAATCCAAAGTTTTATTTTTCAAAATCTTTCCAGTATCCTAATCATCATATAAATAGATAAATGCGTATATTAAATTTTTAAGCGGTATTAAAATAATAATTCTAATTCACACAGTAAAATATGAAGATACACGTTCTTAACTATCTGTATAAATAATATATGGTATATGAACCATTTGCAAGAGTAAAATAACTCAATTCAATCAATGATGTTTTGAAATGTATCACTATTTAGGAATATAGAATGAAAGTTAATTGTTATTTATCGAATTGTTAACATAATGTGAAATACCGTGCATAAGTACAGCAATACTTCTTGTACGGGACACCTCTGAATAAAAGTCACATCTATTAAAGAAACAATTCTCCTGGTCCCGGTCCTTTGAAAAGTATATGTATTTACTTCTTATAAATGGGCACCTATATTTAAGGAACAAAATATCTTGTCAGGTGGGCGTTACTTATTGGGAAGTACTACTGCATTTATCAGAATGTAAGAATAGGTATTATTTATTTAAAAACCTTCTCCTTCATTTTGACACCTTCAATATCCAGTCATTCTAAATAGGGTGCTTTTCAAAATTTGAAGTATTAACAAAATCATATTTAAGCATCGCATAATCGTTAATGTTTTTTCTTTCTTTCCTCTGGGGTTACTGTGTTTAGTAAGCACCGGTGACGCGCCACAGGGATACTATAGTTATCCTGCTCTTTTTTCGACCCTCTACTAGCAACCAATTTTTCAATTTTTTTACATCTATATAACAGTTATACATGGTTTGGCTCAGCATATCCGGATTCGGCTATTGCGCCATTAACCTACTTTCACTCACTCACTCAGGTAGCAAACTAACACTACTTCGAATTTTTTTGCGACGCAATTCATGTCACGTAAAGAGGCCAAGAAGCAAAATTGAAGAGCTTAGTCTCTCATTCGACCTCCTCTTCTCAACCCTCTCCACATTTTAAAAACTCACACCCACTGAGAACTGTCGAGGCATAAAAACAAAAATTTTGGTCTGGTGGGATGGTGTGATACTAAATCGATACTTAAAAGTGTTTATTGTTCATCACAAGCTGTGACTTGCAGGAAAAAAACAAGAAAAAGAGCTGAGGGAGGCAAGAAGTTTATTATGCGACGGTTATTGCTCTCCGATGGGTTCCTCAAACACAAGCTTCGGTGTCTTTTCTCCCACTTTTAGAGGCTATTCTAGGAGATATAAAACTACTTTATACCACATCATTAAAGAGAAGAGAAATGATCCGGACGTGCCGTATAAACAAAATGGACCAAAACATAACAGTTTATGATAGACCTACGAAGAGAAACAAAAGGAAGATGAAAAAATTTCTTGCAATTGCAATGTGATGGGGAGATCCTGACTATAACAGAGCCTTTGGGGGCTTTTTTTCAGTTTCTTATGAATTCACTAGACGCTCCAATGGTTACATAGCTCAATTCATCAAAGTTTTTGAAAGAAAATTCCCTGATCGCTTGAGGCATATATTGATTCATACTATCAAGACATCAAAATTGCAGTAATCTTCTTTGTGAGCGGGTGTGTCTCATATTCTAACAATAAATGTCTAATATTGTTTCTTAACATCACCCTTAAAAGGAATATGATAGATATTGGCGACAGACCTCATCATTTTCAACTTTAGTCAAGAGACAAAGATAACATTAACCCTTCTCCAAAATTCTATGCCACATCGATTAAAGTACGATGACCCCAAACTGATTTTTCACATGCATTAGCCGTTACATGCCAGGTCATTAGTGGCATCAGGACTGGAACTGACGGTTCGACTAATTCATGACGATGAGCTCTCAAACATTAACACTTAGTTAAAGCTGGCACAATAATTGTCCAAATAGAATGGCTGAAAATTGCGAAATTAGACAATAATAATCTTACAAGAAGGGAACGTTTATAATAAATAATTAAATACCACGGTTCATTATTAAACAGCCCCATCATTTCAGTGAATTAAGATGCATTGAAATATAAAAGTTTCACTTTAATGAGTATTTGAAAGTCCATGAATAAACATTTAGTTTAGTTTCGTCTTGTATTTAGTACACCGTATTTGGTGAATTACTTCAAGTAGAGACATGTTCCTGTATGGTTTTCTTATAATGGTGTTAATTTTGTGTTATTAATAACGTTTTTGGTTCAATTAGTTACAATATTATTTTTTTTATTTTGGATTTCTTTGGGCATACTTTGTCGTCATTTTCATAAGTGTTTTCATAATGAATTTTATTGTGTTTTTGATCTATATTCAATTGTTTATTAAGTTTTATTATTGTTTTTTAGTAAAAAAAATAATGTTTTGTTGATGAGCATAATTAGGCTTGGTTATTCTAAAATTGTAAACCAAACAATCAAAAGCGTGTTACGTTAAATATATTATACTGCATTTTTTTGTTTTTCTTCAAATTTTGCTTTTCTACAGTATTTCAATAATTATATCTTTTTTGATAATTTTAGTAGATGTCAATTTGTCTTTTCGTATAACTAACTTTGTTTGCTAATTTGCTTTATTATATAATGTTTTTCTTTTGAAATTTACATATATGTGCTCCTTTATTATATGTTAAATATGAACATTTGTCTTTATTCACGCATCTTCTTAATGATGCACTAATGATTTCTTACATATTGCTTTATTTTTTTAATTTTTGTTCTTTATTTTGTTATTTTATTTCTAACATGTTTTTGTTTCATGTATGTATATATATATATATATATATATATATATATATATATATATTAAAATTTTATATATAATTTTAGTGAAAAACCAGTTAGTAACTTAAGTACGAATATAGTTAAATACTTTAAAAATAAAGATAGCTTCGCTACCTACATTAATGATTTTAATAATTAACTCAACACATGTTAAAGATAATTGTAAACGAAAATTATATCATTTTTATTAATAATAATGTATACATAGAAATATTATATATATATATACATATTATATATACATATTTCTATACACACATATATAAATAAATATACACATACGTATACATACATACATACACACACACACACACATACATACATATACGCAAATTAAAAGCATATCATAAGGTGCTGCTGGTACAATCTTGCATATCAACTGGTACTAATCTTATTAATAGTTATTTACCCCTTTATGAATATGATAAAATTCATTTTAATAATCGTAAAAAATGCTCAGATATTGTGATGTTCTCATGTTTTTTCCAAAAAAAATTTAAATGAATATATATGTTACTGATCTTTTTGGCCGGTTTATTTAAAATATTGTAAACTAATATTAATATTCTTGAATCAGAACACTTGGATATTTATTTAAAAATTGAAGACAGTAAAATTTATAATATTTGTGATAAAGGGATAAATTTCTTTTTATGGTATATAAATATATTTTATTTAACATAAAACTCATTAATAATTTGTCTTATATTTATGAAAATTTTGATTAATTTCTCGAATCATGTTTGCTTGTTGAATATGTTTTTAATTTTATTAAAAGCTGTTTAATATACAATAATTATAAAATAGAATTTACTGGTTTTGTCTTTGTTTTAGAAATTTAATACCACCTTTTTTGGCAAATTTATGTATTTTAATTAGTTCTTTTTATTGCAATTGTTTTTTTTTTATTTTTAAATTTTTATTTATTTCTCATTTATTTAAGTTTTAATTCATACAATATATTGAATTAGCTTATCTTTTTAATTAATTATAACAAAATATGATAGATGGCTTTTCCAAATATTTTCTTCAACATTATAATTTTTTATTTTTTTTAAATTACGTAATTTTTACTTATTTCGGGAATTTCTGTACACTTTTATTGTATACTTCTTATTCCATAATTTTTGTTGTTCATTGTACAATAGATTTTGGTTTCTGTTTTATATGATATATTACAGTAGAAGACAGTTGGGCCTAAAATTGCAGAAAAAACTTTTTTACAATAGTCTGAAATCTCTGTTTTGGTATTTAACATGCAAAATTTTCATTCTTTTTCATTCTTTCAATTTGGTAAATGTTTCGTAGTGCTTAACTGTGATTTTCCCGATTTCCTGAGTGACCATCACATTATTTTTCTGTTTATTTATTAGTTATTTTAATGTTAGTTTAATTTTTGAAATCTTTTAGCTTTGTCAGTTGTATTAACAATTTTTCAAAATGACTAATGCTTTTACCTGAATTCCATAGCTTGATAGAATTTATGTATACACAATACGATCAGAATCTTTTCTTCATTTATTAATTTTATTTTTCTATTATATATATATATATATATATATATATATATATATATATTGCAATTAAAAGTTTCATTTATGTTTGATTGTGAACTTTTAATATGTTGTTTATATCTATCTGAATTAAATAATTGATTTTTTTTCTCTTATTTAAGTATATTTCCTTGTTTTTTTTTTTTTTTTTTTTTTTGTTACTTCATTATTCATATGGTTATATACTATTTTCAACATATAAAAAACATTTAGTTTTACTCATACATATTAATAGTACTGAATTTATGATTGATATTCTTAATTTGTTACATTATGTGATATTTTGTGAATTATACTACTGGTATTTTGTTCATATATATATACTCTCAATTCTATAAGCAAAAGAAATCCTACAAAATACTCCTAAAAACCCATAAAATATTAATAAATTCCATAAAATTCCCTAAATAATTCACATCCCTTTTAAGGAATAGAAGTTAGATATTAAATGCATGTCGGAGACATCTGCATTACATAAATTTAAAAAAGTTTTCAAATTATTACTTATCATATTAATTACTTTCGGAAATAAAAATGTTTCACTCAGAATTCTATTGTTCAAGAAATATTCAAAAAGACCAATCTAAAAAAGACAGTTTATCCTAATCCTTAGCTAAATCGTATTTATTTTAATACTTAATACTATCATTCTTTTATTTAAAAGTTTTTAGAGAATATTACCTTAAATCCAAGAGAGTAGAAAGGTAGTGTTTAGTAAAATATATACGTATTCTTATTTTCAATATAGAAAATAATTTGTTCTTTACTATTTCGTTTAATACAGCAAGCTCTCCCCCCACCCACATCACGGAATCGGACACAAGTCTCACAACGGAATGACCAGTTAAGCAGAGACATAATTGTTGCTTGTCAAGACTGCTAACGGTAACCGTAGTAACGATTTGAAAACGGACCCATCGGAAGAAGAAACATAGACTCACTAGCATGCGGACAAATGACTTAGAAACTATATATTTCTTTTATTACAGTAAATGTATGTTTATTGTCTTAAGGTTGCCTAACTAAAACAAATATTATTGAAATATTTTAACGGATTGAGGAGTTTAAAAGATAAAGTAGCAACATTTTCATCGGAATAAATAAGTCAATCAATAATTCGGTTCATTATGATTCTTTATCGTACCAAGTATATTTGAAAAGGTAAGGTTTTCATACACATTACAGTTTTATTTTTAATAAATATATTGTTGATATATGTAGTGACAATAGATAATTACTTAACAAGACCAACTGAAAACAAATGCATACACTGTTCTCACATAAGTTCATCACACTTACATATATAGTTTTTTTTTATTTTTATAAAAACGCTTAAGATTTCTTAATAGTTACTTAAACTCTAGTTTTCGCTGCACTGTCAGATTTTTTTTTTTTTTTTTTTTTTTTTTTTTCGTTTCCCTAAATTACAAAGACGGCAAACAACCATTTATAGTGTCCGCGCAATAGAAATGTCCACGAACAATGTAATAATAGTATAATTAACCAATTATAGTTCAGCATAATAAACCAATTAACAAACAAAAAACTGAAAATTGAAGACAAATATTGTGAAACAGACTCTCTAAGAATAACTTTCCTCAAATACCTGGCCAGTTAAACCAAATGCCGGTTAAAAAGGATGTTTATTGCTAAGAAAAAGATTTCATTTTGAGCATAAACGATTGAATTGAGATATACATCATTGTAAATTTTTGCCTTCCGTTTTCCAGAAAGTAGAGACAATCTTGAAAATAAGATTGTCATTTAATTTGATAACCAAAAGTGAAGGGGGGGGGGAATCATCATATAGTCAAACATGAGACCAAAATTTAGGTATTAAATGTAAAATATGCTTGGTTTCATAAATTGCAATATTCTTTTGATTTGTACTATGGAAAATTCTGAATTCTTAAACAATATTAAAATACTTAATAATACGAATGTATATAATGTAATGTTTTTATCTCGATTTAAAACTAGATGCATGAACGAACTTCTTCATTTTTCTTTCGCTACTAAATATTATTGACTGTACAAATGTGAGTCATTGATATAAGTAATTCTGTAATCAATATAATACACAAATTATTCACTGATTATATTCACTAATATAAGTGACTCACAGATATAATTTCGTAATCTATATGATACACGACTTACTGATTATATTCACTAATATAAATGACTCACAGATTCTCATTTATTGAATCGACTCACAGACAAAAAACGATTCACTGTCACTATCGAGGAAATTTGACTCACTGATGATGCGGGTAATGATAATAAATGAAATGTGACTCACTGATGATATTGATAAAATACCACATTCTGGTAAATTAGTAGAAACGACTAAGAAATAAATTGTGACTCACTGACGATACGTATGAAATTTGATTATCTGATGATACTTATAAAATGGGACGAATTGATGATATTAATACAAATATTTCATAAATGAAATGCAATAATTATTTTAATAATATACGACATGATGAAAATCATTGAAGACATCCAATTCACTGATACAAACAAGCCATTTCTACTTTCCATTAGTAAGAAAAATATTACTATTCAGTAGTAAATATATCATTCAAACACTTATATATCACATACTCATTCATTTTTAACCATGCAAACATATTCTACTATTTTCTTGTTTGTAAATAATGAAGAAACCACTTGATTTTAATACGATATCTGTAGAATTTTTTCGAAAAGAGAAAGAATATTTACAATCGTAAGCCTGAACTATCGTCTTTCAAAAATAAATAAGAAACTTCTTCCATGTTTCCTTTATACACTGGTAAGATTCTCATAAAGTAGAAACCTTTGGTTCCACAAAGCTTTACAGACAACTTTTTTTTTGTGCATGGAAACTATTTTCGCACAATGCAAAAAAAAAAAAAAAAGAAATGGAAATAAAGGATTTCAGAGTAGAGAAGTTGATGTTTGAATCGAAACTTCACTTCCAATCCGCCGATTGAAATCGAAGAATGTCGCTAAACAAACATCGTATGATTGTATAATCCGGGAGAAAGAGTAACGTGTTTCTGCTGTTTTCTAAGAGCGAACAATAACATTTTTTCTTCTTCCGCTCGAGAAAGGATTGGCCTGGGAAAGAGGCAGATGCATCCTACATGTTTCTCGGCAAGGGCAATTCCAAACTACACACTAAAAATTTGTACTTCAAAAGTGAATGAATAAAACTTTCCGAATAAAGATTATCTCAGATGCTTAATTAAGCAAAACATACGAGACGGATACAATGTTAAAACATATATTAAAAAGATTTAAATTTCTTTGAGATTTAGCGACTTTTTATGTAACAAAAAATGCCGCAAGCAGTCAAGATCGATAGTAATGAAAAATAATTAGAGAAAAATTAAAACTTATAAGCCATTAATCAATAAATAAGTTAAGGTAAGAATTTCATGATCACTCAATATCATTATATATATATATGTGTGTGTGTGTGTAGTTTTGTTTTAGTTTTTATTAACGTCGCACAAGAAGCAACACGAGGGCTATTGACGACGGACCTCGTAATTTTGAACCTAGGTCAAGTGACGAGGAAGACACCTGAGTTGGCATCTCCCTCTCTTAACTTCCACACTAGACAACGGAGGACTTTTGGCCTCTACAGATTTAACGTGCATCAGCCCCGCTACACGACGACTTTTCAGCAGCCAAGATTCGAACCTGCGACTGAACGAAAATCTCTTTGATATATATATATATATATAAAAAAAAAAGCTGAAATGAATTTAATAAATTAAAGTAAATTTAGTAAAACTAAATAGAGTTCCTGATTTTTTTTTATTTTAGATTATAGGAAAAGTAAATGAAAAATAAACAATTATTAATTCCAACCCCAAATGAATATATATATTCTTGCTATTTCGTCATGTATTTGTTCTCTTTCTTATTTGTTTCTTGGGGTAAATTTACTTAGTTTTAGTTACTATATATATATATATATATATAGTAACTAAAACTTTTAAACTTAATGAAAGAAAACGAAAATTTAGAAAATAGGAAATAATGTAATCAATACTAATCTATACTTTGAAATGGAATAATGTTTGTTTATAACAATATTACTGATAAAGCCATCACACTTCAGTGAATTACATTATGATAATATATTGTAATAAACCAAAAATCGAAAAAATTAAAAAAATCAACTATAGAAAAGGGAAGAAAATAGAGATAGTTGTTTATTTGAATTTGCTTAATATTGGAACTATCAGCAAAAATATACATAAATAAATATGTAAAAATTTGTTCAACTAAAAATCTCTAAAAACATATTTACTAAACAAAAAAATTTAACATTAATTTAATTAAACAAATAGTCAAACGTGCATAAATCAAAATTAAAAAAAAAATTACAGGTATTCATAATAGAGTAAACACTTGCAGAAAACAACTACCATCAGCTGCAATTTAAGGATCCCATCTACCCGCTATTTTGATTTCTTGGACTTAATGTTAATCCTATGGAATTTTGACTTTAATTCTCACATCTTTATTATTTGAACTATTTGAATGCAATAAAGTGCATTTGGAAGAGCAAAAAATAATCAATGCTTCTGTAGAATTACTTTTTTCCTAAGATTTTTAAAAATATTTTTATTCTTAGTTTAATTATTCGTTTTTGAGTTTTCCAGTCTTTAAAGAATATTTTCAAAAATCAGAGGAAAAAAGTAATTCCACAGAAGCATTAATTATTTTTTGCTCTTTTAAATCCACTTTATTGCATTCAAATAGATCAAATACTAAAGATGGGAGAATTAAAGTCAAAACTCCGTAGGATTAACATTAAGCTGGCGAAATCAAAATAGCGGGTAGACGGGAGCCTTAATATTATTGAACTATATAAACCACAAAAACAAAATGCAAATAAATAATAAAAAATATTACTATAACCAAAATTTTAAGAATAAGTGAAATATTACAAAGTTTATACGTAAATGTACCAGTAATCTCCATGAAAGAATTCAGCGCCAAAATAAACACTGATTGATTATTTAAAAGAAGGCATACCAATAAATTAGATTTAAATAAAATAATTTTTTTACTTTTAAGATTAGCGACTAAAAATTTTAAAGAAAACACTTGAAAATCAATACCAAACATATTTGAATACAAAAATAACAACAAATAAGAAAATATAACGTCTGTAATAATATAAATTAGCTCAAACACAAAAGTAAAGGAAAGCTATCAACTGGATTGAAAAATCATATTTATTCTAAAAGCATTAAATATTGAAAGAGAAAGATGTAGAAAAATAGAATTGTGTAAAAAACAAAACAAATGATATAGTGAGAAATATAGAATCAATATACAACAAAAAAGGATCTACCAGAGACTTAAATATAATTTTAGTCACATTTATAAATTTTATATTCTGCATGCGCACACACAGGCGTGCATATATATATATATTTCACAAAAATTCTGAGTGTATACGCACTGACATCATGTCAACTAAAAGAAATTAAAAAGTTCTGTGCAAACTTTTGCAAAGAACAGATTTTGCCGCTCAATGTGCTACTTTTTATATAACTATTATAAAATTACTCAATTAAATTAAAGAATTACAGTAAGCGAAGAAATGAGCAATAGTAAACTTTTGCGGTAAATTATTAAATTGAATCTATTTAAGCTAAATGTAATTAAAATTAAAGCAAACGATAAATTATTAAATTGAATATAGTTGTGCTAAATGTAATTAAAATTGAAGCAAACGATAAAAAAAAAACTGAACAGTGATCTGGTACGCCAAAAGTGATGGTACGCCAAAAGCGAATGACATTTTATTTACAAATTCTGGCCAATCAACACACTGGTAAAAGATCTTGGACGAAAACATCAATAATAGGAGATTTCATGGACAGTTCTTGGATAGATTATTGTGACAGTGCCCACATTTGTAAAAATCAATAAAAACTATTAATTTAAATGTATGAAACAAATTCAAGGTGAACAAAAGTTTAAAACTTTAAATATAGTGTAAAAGAGCCAATTTTCTTTTAAAAAAAGGCAAATAAGTTACGGTGGGAGTTTTCCCACACCACGTTAGACAGGCTTAAAATTGATGAATGAAACAAACCACGACGATGATGATGAAAGACCGGCAGATAAGTGACACACATACAGGAGCAAAACAACAAAGCAATCATGATCACAATTTTATCAGCAGCGTTCAGCACACCAGCGAATGATTTCTCACTACAGAAAAAGTTCTAAAGTAATACTCTGCAATTTTAAGGTCGGTTCTTCATTTTTCTCGGCAGATACACGCTGCTCCTCGGCAAATTTCTCCAGGCACGCAATCAGCAGTTCCTCCGCAGATAAATTTCCAAGTGCCATAGGCTTCTCAATCGATTTCCAAAGACTTACCGATTCCCTTTGGTGTTTTTGCAACTATTCCGGCCAAATGTGACGTCACACTGCAAATTCACGAAACGTTTGTAACTTCCTTCCCAGTCTATATTTCGCCTAAGTTCCAGCACTTTAGCCAACTTTCATCTGTCGCCAAAGTTCCTAAGTTTCTCATCAAGTCTCTAAGGTTATTAAGTTATTGCTTTAACTTTCTGACTGATAACATCTCTGAAAATGTTTTATTTCCTTACTAAAAGAACTGTTTCAGGGAAGCGTAATCTCATGTTCATAACGATATATGTAATCTGTGTGTGTAAAATAAATGTTAACAACAATTTAATGAAAGTTTATTGTGCGAAATAATCTTTAAATAACTAAAAGTGTTGTTTTATTAATTTCAATAGTAAATTTCAGTTTCTTCGATATATTAATTTTGATATTACTTATTATGTAGTGTATGCGACAACACTCAGTAAAAGTAAAAAAAAAATAACAGAAAGCTCTCTTTACTTTCTTTTTAATTAATTGCAAATCGAAATGTCAACATTTGTTTCACAAAAATAGCAATTGCAAGTCAATTTAAAATGTTTGTTGATGAGTAATTATAACATTACAGATATTCGAAAAGAAAACATCATGATTTTTTAAAGGATATATCTTTTAATAAAAACAAATTAAAAAGACACATTAGAAATAAAAAATATTAGAAACAACAAATATAGTAGAATGAAACAGACAGTGACTACACAACTCATTATGAAACAAAATCTTTTTTTTTCTACTTGTCATTATGTTTTTTGAAGCAAAAAACAAAATAGAATACGAAACAAATTTTAATGAGGTGGCGATGTAATAAGTTTTTCTCGTTGCTGTCAAACATAACATCAGTGCACTAACTTGAAATTTGAAAAGTTCAGTTAATTTTCTTCTGGTAACAAACAAGAAATCATTCATTTTTGTACAACGATTAGCATTTACTTCAAATCCACGCGTTTTCTCAACGGAATTTTTCGAATTTTTAGCTTAAAACAAATTTCATTTAATGCGCTCAATAATTTAGCGTGTCTTCAAATATGTTTTATTTCTAAACAGAATAAAAATACTTACGTTTCATCGTAGCAGCA
Organism: Nephila pilipes; assembly: GCA_019974015.1. Classification (NCBI taxonomy): domain Eukaryota; kingdom Metazoa; phylum Arthropoda; class Arachnida; order Araneae; family Nephilidae; genus Nephila; species Nephila pilipes. The sequence goes on along the minus strand of BMAW01126855.1, from coordinate 288,180 downwards.
TTATGGGTACAAGGAAAAAAATACCTTAAACTTGTTTCATATAAAATCGTTGCTTGCTACAAAAAGTATTTAAATTATATCTGCAAGGAAAATCTCAAGAGCTTTAGTTATAACAGTATTTACTACAAAAATGCATAAATCACATTGGCAGCGCAGGAGATAGATAAAATGGAAAGGAATATATATATATATATATATATAAATATTTTTAAGTCCATTCTCGCTAAAAAGCATTTAGAAGAGCAGCTCTTCAAGAGAAAGCGTTTAAGAACAAATGCCGTTAGAAAGTAAATATTCTGTTTCTTCCACGGAAAGTTTTGCATTACTTATGATAAGCGAGTCTGAAATGCTTATTCTAATTTCGAAAACACATTCCCCAAAAATATGACATCCTAGTTTCTTGGACAATCAAAACAAATACAAATTTTCCCAACATGTACTCAAAAGATAAGACAAATGTTTCAAGAAACTTTTAAGTGTATCTTTTTTGAGTAGAACTTAAAGGTACAAAAAAGACCGAAATTTGCATTCTTCTCAGATCTCAAAATAGTAGTAAAAAGTAATAACAGATTTTAAGGAAACTCAGCAAATGTTTTCACACTTATAATAAACGCATTATTTCTGAAGAAGGAGTTACGAATTATTAAACTTTTCAAAGAATAAATTACACAAATACAGGTATGGTTCAAAAAGCACAGGTTTTGACGATAAAGGACGTTGATAAGGGAAGTTGGCGTTTTCATTATGTGTCGCCCTATGCTTAATTGCGCCAAAACAAATGTGATACTGAAACATGAAAGATTTCTACGGCATTTTGGGGAGCATCAACCGTATTTACTTGAACTTGGTTACTCAAAGATTTGGTTTGGTTTCATTAACGTCGTACTAGAAGCAACACGAGAGCTATTGGCGATGGATCTCGTAATTTTGAACCTTGGTCAAGTGACGAGGACGACACTTGAGCTGGTACCCTCCTCTCCTAACTTAAATAATGATGATTGTTTTACAAATTAAAAATGAAAGAGAGTTAAACACGAAAAGCTATTTTTGTGTTTTCATACTTTGGAAATTGTTCAAAGAAATTGTCACTGAATACGTAAAGTATATTTTAGAGCAAAATATAGCTTTAATTTGTAAACCTTTTATCAAAAGTCAGATGTTCAGTGAAAAAATATTAACAGCGAAATGTTGAAAGATTTTTAAACAATTCAAATTCAAATTGGTTATTATCATGGATTAATTTAGTGGGTTTTTTAGTATGAATATTCACTAAATTTTTAATAATGGTTTGAAATTTATAGTATTTATATTTGATTCTGTATCGGAGAACAAAAATTATTTTCTCACGAAAAATAGCAATTATTTTAGGTTTCTTTTTCGATTTCATATATCACCTATTTTATTACATCTTTCTTTTATAAAGTCGTTCATTTAATTCGCACTGAATTAAAAAAAAAACTGCATACTCTGTAAATCAGGCATTTAAAGTTTTACTTTTTTTAGATAAATGTTGATAATTTTTTTCAGAAAATTCAAAGCATAATAGTAACTTTACATAAAACTAAATAATTCATAGAATGACTGTTAAAATTTTAATTCTCGCTGATCAAAGTAGAATTCGTGGAGGAGAAAAACTTCAAGGCAGTTGTTAATGATTTTTGACATAGCTTTATCTCTTCTATAGCTTTTCGTGGCCGATAATAAGTCTCCTGTCGAAAAGATAAACAACTACGAGACAACACATCTATCACAATTTTCTTTCCGTCATTTTCGTTTAATGGAGGCATCGGGTTCTCTCTGTGGACCCCCTCCACAAAAGAAACATCCGATATCTGATGAGAAGAAGTTCCTTAATGATTTTTCCCTCAGTGATAAGGACGAGCGCATTTGATATTGGTCTTTAACAAGAAACCGATAAAGACTTCTTATCCTACGACGGTCCCTAATTACGGATCAAATGCCTCTGTGAAATCCGCAAATGGAGCCAAGATAACAGTAGGCTTTCAAAATGATTACATTTAATGATCGCTTGAGAACAAATGTTTGAATTAGAGAACGGGAGAGAGATATTATCTTCGGAAATAAAACTAAGCGCATTAGTGTATCTTATTAGGGTAAATTCGAGCAATTTAAACATAGCGGAAAGCGGTGAGTTATGTCTGATGAAAATGACATACTTTATTTGAAGCTTAATGTTGAAATGATAAGAGGGATTATTTACAATCGGAAATAACGGTAAGATTTTCCTGATAAAGATATGAAATTAAGTATTCAATTTAACTTCGAGCAAAAATACTTTGTTTCTTCCTATAAAAAAATAATTGCTTCAAAATAATGAACTGCATTATTGCCTGACAAGTTATGCTAGTAGTGTGTATTTTTTTAAATATTTAATACTCAGAAAAGATGAAGTTTATTTCTAATGTTAAGCTTGTTAATTGACTGCATTTCAAATAGCAAGTCAGTTAATTATATTAAGTACATAGCATTCCTCGCGTAACATTTGAAACTTTAAATGCAATGAGGGTTTAATTATCGTTTGTAAGTGGTATAAGGCTACTGAAATCTTAAAACGCTACACATATTGCATTTTATATATATTTTGCGGTTAAAAATTTAGGGCGCTTCGAAGATATTTCGTTTGTACGAAATGTATGGATAGAATGCAAGAATATTTAATTTTAAAAGGTAAAGAAACGTGCCACATCTTAGAGGAAACTATATGAATTTGAGGCCCAGAATTACGTACATATGTGGTTACTTAAATGTATATTGCATCATTATACGATTTATGACACAATATATTGGTGATTGAGGTTTTTAAAATGAAAGTATTATTTCATTTATGGAGATTTAACGAAGACTGATTAAATTTGATTATAAATAAAGAAATACAAAACATAAAGTTACTCTCTACAGACGTAATCTAATTTTTAATCTTTCGCTATAAAAACTTTCTAAAGCACAAACAAAAACAAAAATTCTTAAAACAAAATAATTTCTTTATAAACATATCTTATCTGGTTTCTGTTAATGAGAAACCAGATGTAAAATAAGTTAATGTGTACATTTCAAAGAAAAATTAAATACAATTTTCTTTCAAGTAACTATACAAACTGAATTAATATAACTCATAAATTCAAATAAAATAATACATAAATTATATCACAATTTCTGTAATTATAATTCAACTATCAAGTTTTCAAGTAATTATAAATCATAGAATTGCGTATAGATATCTATATAATTATTTAAATTCGCTGATAATTTGTAATATGTTATTTACATATTTAAAAAAAGCTTGTTCAGACACTCAAAAAAAGTATAACTTAAATTAAAAATTAGTGAGAAGAGAAAAGTGCCCCAAACAAATATCAAACAGTTCTCATTATTAAACTTTTGAATAAAATAACATTACAATACTTAATACATTCAATAGAAATCTATAGATCTGTCGAGCGTTGAAAAATGTGTTTTCAAGTGATTTTGGAAATATCTAAGTAAAACAGTTTAATGCATTTATGCAAAAAAAAGTTACAAAAGAAGTTTATCTCTTTCTCTTACCCCCGGGATTATTTAAGTATTTATTATCAAAGATTTAGATTTTAACCTCAAATGCATTACACTTTTAATTAACATCAAACATATTCTAAATGCTACCTTAATATATATTTAACATTTCTATGAAATCTGGAGTTTATTAAAAAAAATATGCTTTTAAAAACCAAGGGAAAAAATTTAAGTTTCTTGAAATTAAAATAACCTGAATCAAACTAATAACTATTTTTGGACTCGACATTTTTTTTAACATAAAACTAATTATATCAGTTGCGTGGTTAAATATTCTTAATTTTTTTTAAAAAAGCAAAATGCTCTATAAACACATAATATAGTTCTCATAATTATAATAAAATGTTATTTCAAAATATTTCCCCTTTTTAATTAAGTGAAATTCATTAAAAAATTCTAATAAAATTGCGATCTAAAGACATAATTAGAAATACATATCCGAACTCAAAATACATCTTTTCAATTTAATAATTGAAAAAAAAAATTAGACACTTGTATCTTTTTGTTGTGAAGAGACGATAGGAAATAGAAAGGCAATGCCTCATTAAAGATTGGAGAATAAATATTTCCTTTATCAACGTTCTTTTTCAATACCTTGAGAAGAGTAGTATTTGAATGGAGAAATTTACCATTGAAAAAAAAAGAGGTTCTTTTTAAGAAAATGTTGTTAAAGTGCTTCTATTTTTATAACGATGGATTTTATTATTTTATTTATCAAGAGCTCATCGTTGTTATATCTATATCGCGAAATCACATTTCTGCATGTAACATATGATATACTTCCGGTGATTTTATTTGTAGACCATGGTAAATGGAAAATATTCTAGCAAACTACATATCAGTGCAGTCTTGCTAGTAAATTCGATGTTAATGAAAAAGCTACAAGTACAAAATTATTTTGCTGCACAATGTTATTCTTTGCTCATTTTTTTTTTATATTTATAAATGTGCATTAATTTTTTGGAATAAGTGCATGAATAGCAGTAAAAGCTTATGGCGCAAGGGTCAAATTTAGCTAAGTTTTAAGCGTTTAAATTGCAATCCAGACAGAAAGGGTAAAAAATTGGATGACAAGAAGGAGAGTGCTAGAATTGAGAAAGCTCAAAACATGGCTGAAAGAAATCAATCGAAAGAAAAATTAAGATGTGTGTAGTTTATTCTTTGAAAGAATTAATAAAATACCTCGATAGACAATAATCATATAAATGTAGGATTTTCCAACTAATTATTAAAGAATTAATTTTATTTTCCAATGTACTGTAAAACCAGTTCGTCCGATATTCGATAGATAACACCATGAATCAGCGTCATGTACTAACTCATGCAGCGCCACCTATTCCAGAACAAAACTGAGTGACACTTCGTTCACATTCTCTCTTTCCCCCACTTACCGCTTCTCTTCTCCTTTGCATTACCCGCGTCGGAAGTAAACTCCAAACGCCCGAGCGCATTCCAGCGCCCTTCACCAATATGGTTAAATGAGGCAGCCATCTATTTTGCTTCGATTAACTGGTGAATTCGTCCTCTCATAGAGTAAATACTTTTCACTGTTCATCATCTCTTCAAATAAACGAAGTACAACAAGTTGAGCCTCATAATTGTATTTCTACCAAAACCACATGTAATCCGGTAATGGAATTACCCCCCCCCCTAGACAGCCAAGAGCAAACCATTGCAGATTCGGGATGTATAATATCATCACTCCACAGTCTGCATAAATAAGACAATTATGGAAGATTAGTTTATATTACAGATGTATATGCTTATTTATTTGCATTTTATTAATGAAAAATGACAGATTCTTTAAAAAATGGGGGGGAAGAAAAAAAAATCCCTTACGTTTTAAATTATGCTTTAAAATTTAACAAATTTTAAAAACGCAACTCATTTGGTTGTGTAAAAGTACTTAATCCTTCCTCCACTGGGAAATATGCTCATTTCGCTTGGTTAAGTTACTGTTCGACTTTCAATATATTAATGCTGTTAAGATTTTTAACATATCATTTAATAAGCTTACTTTTTGGAACAGTAAATAACATAGAATGGAGTCTCTGTTAAAATTTGCTACTCCTGAATGATTATTTTTGTTATATCCATTTATTCTGATGACGATTTAAATATTAACAGCATAACAAACTTAATTTTAAAACCATTGTTCCTTTATCACTTGATAAACCTAACTTAAGCCTCATTAGTTGCTTGTCTCACATTGAAAATAACCAGCATGAAAAAAGCCGCGTGGATATCTGCTAAAATGTACTTTTCGACACAAATACAGATAGACTTGCTGAAACATATTTCCAGATATTGTTTTGTTTTAAAGATGCTGCTATAAAATAATGACAAAAAAGCTGTCAATAATATTTCATATTCGGAAAAAAATATTTCAAGCTTTCGAATATCGATGTTTTGATAACTTGCGGTATACGAAAATGCTAAAGTAAATCGATAAGCGTGACAGTAAGTTTTCATACAAACAAGTACAGTTCGGCAGATGAAAATTAATATAAAAAGTACGCGTGCATAAACCTCGACAGCATCTGTTATCGAAAAATCGGGGAAGTATTAGGATATATGAAGAAAAAAAAATTCGATTGGGAAAGAGTATCCAAGGAAAAAAGCGTTACTGACTCCTCGGCGGTTAGCTGCCACGGTTCCGGAGAAACCTTAATTGAAAAAAAAATTCAGTTCATCTCTCGAAGTTGATGCTGCAGGTATCGATCTTCTCCGGTATTTAAATGTCAGTGGCGACGCCGAATCAGTTGAGAGAGTAATTGAAATTTTGCATTACTTCTTTCTTTTCTCTTTCTCTCTCTCATTGCTTTACACGGTTATCTTTGGATTTTTCTTCGCTTTTTTAATATCGGTGTTGAGGCAAGAATCTCTTCCCAGGTAATATTGAAAGCATTCGTTGTGTTTGTTTTGGCAATCGATGTTATTAAAGTTTATATTAAAGAAAATATTGATGGTTTTTCTGACTTTTTCCTGTTCTGCAGGGCAGTAACTTATTAAATGCTCAAGTAGTTTATTTAATAGCTTCATTTTAATTTTATACAAATCGATTTAAAAAGTGTACTATAAAAAGAAGAGTAAAGAAAGAATTGGAAGCAAAATAGTGGCTATTGAAGAAAAAGCAATCATTCTAAAATGTTATGTACACGATACTAATTTATTAAAAAAGTGGAAAACTATCTCAGGCAGGATATATATAAGAATTTAAAAATGAATTAATAAAGAAATAAAAATTCGACTTAGAAAATCCATGGTTGTTTATTCATGTTAGCTGAGAGAGAGAGAGGCAACACAGAATTATTCATAAGGTTGGAGACGCAGCTCCACCATTCAATTATATCAGAAGAGCGCAGAATGGAGCATTTTTTTTCTGAGCAGGTTAAATTATACTGAGATTTTCAAAGGATTTCTCACGATCACATTGTACAAGATGAAAGAATAACGAGGGATATTCATGACGTCTATCAGCCTCGTAGGGATTATTTCTGACCGCTTTATGAATACGTGAAAGTCGATTAAATAGATTTTATGAGCACGTGATCTAATAGATAAAAGGATAATTTGTAATTATATCAGTGTGCAGTAATTACATCAGAGCCACATATGGCTATGCTGCACCAAACAACATTTAACTGTAGTCTAGACGTGCAAAAACTGAAAAAATGACAAAAATTGGTTGACAAGAAGGATGTCGAAAATGGAGAACTATTGCGAGGGTAACCCGGGGATGCGTCACCCGTGTTTACCAAAGACAGTAAACCCCTTGGGAAAGATAAAGATCACTAGGATGCCTCGGGGTCATGATGCCCGTACTTACCAGAAGGAGGCAAGTCCCCAAGGTCCCCTGATATAATCCGCAGGGATAGGGTACCGATTATAACCCCAAAAACTGGGCCCCCATTTTAGTCGCCTTTTACAACATGCATGAGCTACAGTGGGACTATTCTGTCATACCAGGTCATCCAAAGGTTTGTAATTAGATTAGGAAATAGGATTGAACTCTTTACTTTTGAATCAGAGAATGGGAAAATCAGAAATTTTTATGTCAAATCATTTTTAAAGTTGAATCATTACACACAGATATTATATAGCTTTCAAAAATTTCACGATACCCACTCTTAAAAAAAAATTACAAATTGCGGAACTTCTACAAAAATGACGAAATTGTGATCAGTGATCTTCAGCTACCCGTATGAAGTGGTTCCGTTCATTTCTGCCAGTTTCCGACACTTAATAGGGTTCTTTTAAATAAAACGTATGTGTACATCATTTTCATAGAGGAAAAACTGGAGCAACGAATGAACATCAAATTTTATTTTACAATGGTAAAATCTACCACAGAAACATACTATATGATCAAATCTGCATATAGGATCGATGTAAAAAACATTTTAGTATTTTAAATCTAGATGAGACTCGACTGAAGGCGATGAGAGATTGGGTCATCCATTTTCGAGTCCAAATGACGAAAACGTTAGAATTGCTCAACAGAATATTGTTGTTGGGCTTTCGCTGCTACTGGGGCAAAGATGTTTCGGATCGACTTATGAAACGAATGCGGCGTGTGAGACCCGATTTCTTGTGCAGAGGAAATTGATTCCTTTTGCATAACATTGTACCGTTTCAGAAGTCGAGCCTTGTGCAGCATATTTTGGACAGAAGGTAGGTTGTGTTCATCAACCATCCCTTGTACTGACAAGATGAAAGGTCTATAGTACGAATCGACAGAGAAGTCAAACTGCGATGATATAGGAACTCAAAAATGTTATATTGCAGATGTTCCAGAAAATGGTTTACAGACCTGTACACTCATTCAAAATGTCGCAACGGAATGTAAGGAGACAATGCAAGAGCTTGAAATGAAATGTAAGAATATACTCTGGATTATTAAATCTCTGTGTGATTAGTCCTGAAATTCTTTGAATAAACTTTATATTTTGCCAAGAGAAATTAAAAAATAACAGAAAATCCTCAACCCCCCCCCCCAAATTACCAATAAATGATGGCATAAAAAATGCCAAACACAGATTTGAGTTGATAAAACTTTATTAAAAATATATTAATCGGGATTTGTTATTATGTTATAACATACAACGAAAAATAAAATGCATATTCTTTTTCCTTCGTTTTTGAAGCTAACGCATAGTATCAAGAAACTAATTTATTAGTCTTAATAGATAGAGATTTGTAAGAAAAAACAAAACCGATGGAAAACCCACGAGTTTGAACTCCTTCTCTTCCCAAAATCTTGTCACCATCCTTTTTCCAGCCATCTTCGCTTTTTTTGGAGACTATTCACCAGAAGCATCTCATAGTTTTGATTGTTGCTTAGTTTCTAATAAATTGAGAAGAATCCAAGTCTCATAAGCGATGACAACTCGACGTGGCTGCGATCAAATTTTGAGTTGACAGCCAGTGCCTTCTAAATTAAGGCTAACCAATGAATGAGTCACACATTTGTTTTGGAGCCATTCAAAAAACTACTGTTCACATTAGTTAAATCAACTATGCTTGGAAATACCATTTGGTTCAAAAACAGATACATTTTAATTAACCTCTCATATTTATGTAAAAGATATTCGATGGAAAACTTTATAAATTATAAATTTGCTTCTCTATTTTTCTCTCTGAACACTTGTTCACGCGTTTCTAATAAATTCATATTCTTAAATTTTAATATCGTTAGATGAATATACTAGAACGTCCCCAATTTCAAAATATTTTAACACTGCAACTGAAAGTTTTTGTTCTCTCGTGAAATAAGGAGGCCCCTCGGCGCTCTATTCCAAATTCCACAATACTTCACCCTACCAGTAATCTCCCCAAGACTGCTCCTAGTCCTCGAGAATAAACCACGAGTGTCAAAAGATTTGGCTAAACATTCTAGAAGTTTGTCTTAGAATAACTTTGCTCTGGAAAATTTCAAATCATTCCACTTAAATTCGATAACCAGTCAACTCTGTTAGAAATGGAATTAGGGAATACAAGCGCGGAATCGAAAGCCGGTCCCAAATGCCCTCTCAACGGGGTGGAGGGTGAAGCTCAAAGGCCTGGAGAATGATTATCGTTTAAAAGAATGAAATGTGGGGCGGACGGAATGTTTGTCGAGAGAGATCAAAGACACAGAAGCCGAGAATGAGAATTTCAATTGAGGAATTCTCAATGGGAAAGCAGAAATTCCCTAAGGAGGATGAAGCATTATTCGGAGTCTTTGAGATATTTACTCCAACGGCGGAATGGCGTAAAAGGTGGAAAGAGCAGACAAGATTTCTTATGGAAATGAGATTCGAAAAATTCACGTAGGCGAAATTATTTAATAATGAACTAAGTTTGCTACTTTAAATATTCAGATACAAAATGCACATTATATGTTGAGGAATAATGTTATTTACAGTTTTATTCAAGTAATGTCGTCAGTAAATAATTAATAATAAAGTAACTGGGAATGTCAACTATGGAAGAACAAATCACATTTAGTTACAAATTGGAGTACTCGTAGAGGAAAATGTATATTTAGAGATAGTAAGTGATTAGATTGCCTGTTTCGTAAGACTACATTTAAAAAAGACAAACAAAAACATTAAAATAGAGACTGGAAAAAGATAACTGTAATAATAATTTAAATAGATTAGTTTTGTAAATGTTATAAAATGAGTAATCTGAAACACTTCCTGTTTACAAAATTTTTCGATAGTGAAAATTCAGCCTTAATATTAATTTTTCTAGAAAATGTTTTCATGAAAAATACCTTACACTAGAAGTGGCGTATCGAGAAATAATTTTTTGGTGTGTGTGGGGGAAGAGTGCATATCGTCATTGCTATGAAAGAAGCAATTTCTTTAGTTCATAATTACCACTAGGTAAAAACTAAGGAATACGCTTTATCAATCTTATTTCTCCTACTCAAAACTTTTCAAGGAATGATACATATAATTTTCATCAAGTTAGAAAAATAAAGATCATTTAAGAAAAAATAATAAACACACCCTCAGAACAAAAATTATATTGACTAGAATCGGTAAAATCCAAAAAGATTGAAAATTTTATAAAAACTATTTAATAATTGAAAAAAGGTGAGAAATGTAAAAAATGGTTAAAAAGACATGAGTATGCAATTATATGAAAAATTCTATACATATTAGTATTTACATAGTTATATTTATTATCTGTTTTTCTTCCAAAATAATTAAGAATTCTGAATAAGAAATATTTAGACTAATCCATGTGTATTCTAACAGTAAATTATATTGAAGTGTTCTCTTCACTTTTTCATTACCAAACGAAAAGATTGGAAACACGCACGTGGATGTTGGCATCCATAATATGCCAAATGTATTATTTTTTTCTTAAGGTACTTACGATATATGTTATTCGATACGTCATATTTTTCAAATTCTGCCGTCATTTTTATATCCACTAGAAAAATGTCTGAAAAATAAGGAAGTTTTTAGCTCTGTTCTTGTATTTCTGTTTTCGATTCATATAGTCAATTTATACTTCTCTCTTATTTAATATGCACTTTTCTGCTTCAAACGGATGTTTATAGTTTTTTTTCACTTGAGCTAAAATAGTTTAATAGCGATTGCTGTTTCCTTTAAACTGCTCCCAAAAAATAGAAAAAAAAAATTCATGCGAATGCAAAGTTATAAAATTCAAGCTTAACAATTTGAGCAAAAAGTAAATAGATTGACTCAGATTTCCAGATTATAGTTCGTCTATAAATCCGAGTCTACTGCTCGCAGACGATTCAACACCGCAAAAGTGTGATACTTGAGATGGGCTCTTTTTTTCAAAGACCTATTTTAGGGGCTTATAAATCACTGTCTGGAAAAAAAGAATACCGACAGTAATTCTCAGCCATGAATTTGCTGGAAGGGGGCAATACATTTTTTATAGGGACGCACCCTCCTCTCTTCGTCTTTAAACACTATTTCAGAAGAATATTTCAATACCACGAAATACTATTCTATTTTATTTTCAGGCATTGGCTTAGATTGAATCATTTTTCGCTCATTGATGAAAAAATTTTAGCATGGGAAGAAAATATATTTTTTTAAAGCTCAAGAGCATCAATAATAAAATAATTATTCTGAAGTATTTAAATTTCTAGAAAAATTATTGGGGAGAGCATATCTGCACTACTCCCCCGCCCCAGGAACGCCAATGCCCATTGGTTGTTATAATTTTGAATCATCGCCAATAACAGTAATCCTAAATTATTTCTAGTTTTTTTATGATAAATATTCAAATAAACACCTCAGTAAAAAAAAATTAAAAAATTTACATCAAGTAGTAACAAACATTAGAAGATACTCGAAAATTCTTTCAATGATCTTCATATAATTATTTCTGCATAGAACATCTTTCATCTCTGTTTAAAAGAGTAGCTATTGAAAACCAAATGCATTTGCTGGGTGTTTACAAAAGAAAATCCCAGCTTTGAAGAACTAGCGCTAAATTTTAAAATTATTTGTATCTATCCCTCTTATATGAGCGCACTCCTTAGATTATTCTTCCTTCCCCCAACGGTATTTTTTGTTGTCTTAAAAGATTTACCACCGTCCATTTCTCTAATTCGCAATTGCCGCCATTACTACAAGGGGAGAGATTTTTAGGACAGGTCCAGAAAAATCAGATCAAGAAATGGATCATTCATTTAATGCAATAAACATATTTACGACTTTTAGTTTAAGAACAGCGTGTAAGCTTCTACTAGTGGAAAACAAAAAAAAATGTAATTTAGTTTAGACATAGGTTGAAACTACCGCTAAATGAATGTCTAATCATAAATTCCAGTCTTAGCGTATTGTTTTCAGCAACTATGTAGCTGTGTGAATCATAATATCTCCTACACACTGTTTCTACTCAATGCAATGCTTTTAATCTCTTCTTTCAACTGATTTAGAGAAGTGCTTTTGATATAAGAAAAATCGAAGGATGCACCACAAGATTGGAATGGAAGATAAAGAATCGAAGAGTTAACTTCAATACGAAATCTGATTACGTAAATTTTGAGAAACTAAAGCGTGATTTCTGGAAGAAATAAAATCGAAGAATAAAAAAAAAATAGAATAAAAGGAAACGGTGCAATGAAAATAAAAATAAAGCTCATACAATATATCAAGATAATTTTTATTATTTTTCAAAAACAATATTTAGATTTAACCAAATATTCTATGATAGGAACGACGCATACATTAATGAGAGTATTTATACTTTGTTCTGTTTTACAGTTTTCAAATGAAAACCGGGAATAAATAAAATACATTTAATATAGATTTTTTAACTTAACTGAGACATAAAAATGTTTCAAATTCTGCCTTTTTTTATTCCACTGTTAAAAAATTAGAGCAAGCTTCACTTATTTAAGTGGCCGTTGCAGTCTGGGGGTCATGGTCATGGACTAGCGGCCGGCGGTTTTTATCGAGTCGCAGGTTCGAGCCTTGCGGGCACCAAAGACCCGCCGTGTAACCAGGGATGAAGAACATTAAATGTGTCGAGGAGCAAAATCTGCCCGTTGGCCCGCCAAGGAAGGAAGGAGAAGGGGGTACCAGTTCAGGTCTCGTACTCGTCACTTAACGGAGATTCAAAATTGTGAGGTCGTTCGTCAATACCCCTCGTCAAGTGCGACGTCAATAAAACCAACCAAACAAAAACCAATCACTATATCAGTACTTGTATGATTTGTAGAAATTTTCTGAATATAACGCCAGGAAATTGAATTTTAAAAATATAAGCCTAGCCAAAAAACAGTTTTGAAAATGTGTTTTCTTAAAATTTATTTTATCCATATAGTGCTGATATTTCTCACACCATAAAATGGAAGCTACACTCTTTATTCTTAATGAAATTTTGTTCGGATAAACAGTCAAACTTTTTAGAAATGTTCCAAAATTAAAAGAGAAATTTGAATCACAAAATTTAAAAAATAATATTTAATTATATAATTTAAAAACACGTAATTTATACTAAATTTAAATTTTGATAATATAATTATGTTTAATGCACAGAATGTTATATTCATAAGTACTCTGAAATTTTAAAAATTATAAATGCATTGGAGTTTGTAAAAAATGTACCTAAAGAAAAGTAACTTGATTGGCAAATGTAATTCCATTTAATGATTATTAATTACCCATACATAAATTGATTGTTTACATCATTTGTTCATAATTATGTATATAAATATGATTTTCTTTACATGAATAGATCAATTAAAAAAGATTATCAATGCTTCTAATTTTAACAAGTGAGGATTATTTAAAAAGGCATTAAATAAGTTCAATTTTAATTATCTATGATGTATCAGCCATCTTAAATAAGTTTGCCATCAAGAATCATTTATCGAATAAAACAACGTGCTTTATGAATACATCAATATATGTACTTAATAAGAATAGATATTACAACAAGCACTAATTTATGGGGAAAGAAGAAAATGAATCCTGTTACGGCGTTCGAATTTTAGGAATTTTTTAACTATACTAATCTCATGAGTGCAGGAACATCAAGTACGGTGTTTTTGAAGAAAAATCATTCGGATTGGTTGCATAAGTTCACAAACCACTCTTTCGAAACTCGGGCATCGAAAGCAAATTAATGCCGAGCCTAAAAGTGCTTGCTAAGGATGCGAGAACGAAATGAGCACTTCCGTCGGAAGCGGCGTTAATTACTTTGGACAACTCTTCGCACTTCCGAAAGCAGTGGCTTATGAAGTTATCTTCAAGCAAAATGGAAGGAGGCCCTTTTATGAGTGAGAGCCTGTCCACACATCGATAGAGTTTGCCGGGAAGCTTGCTTTAAGGCACGCAGAATTTAGAAACACATTGATTTCCGTAAAATACAAACAAGTATCGCCTTTGAGGAATCTAAAATATTAGCGTAAAATATGATAGGAGAAAATAGTAAAATGTCCATCGATACTAGAATCTATGGAAAGTCAGATGAGGGGTTTCGGTATAGTCTTTTCAGAACATAATCTCTGTAAATTAATATTTGATTCGTAGGCTCAATGAGTTCTCTTAATGCAAGTAAAACATTATTTTCTTAGATAACAATTAAAAATTTTACAAGTCAGAACATAATGATTCAAGATATACATCTAAGATCAATTTAAGCACCATTCGCACTAATCTAATATCCTCCTACGTGTGTAGAATATTTTTGATTAAGCTAGTTATTAAAAATTATCCAAAACTGATTTTTGTAATGGAATACATTTTCTAAAATATTACGTACCTTTTAAATATTACTTCATTTTTTTCAATGTTTTCTTGTAAAGCAAGTTAAAAAAAATAAATCAGGGTCGTCTAATCACATTAATAATTAACAGATGCGGCTATATTCACATATTACTAATTCATTATTTCAAATCATTAGTTAATATTAATTATTGCAAGTGATTACACCATCGTAATTTTACGTCGTTATTATTTAAGACGAATAAGAAAAAAAGTTCCGTATTAAATAATAAATAGAAAATGCCATCATCAATCATAATCAAACAAATGATAGAAAAATAGCGCTTTATCAAAATCAATCATCAACAAAAACGCTTATAAGGATCGACGATTCATTGATGAATTATTGAAAAACGTCTGTTTTCAATACAACATAACATCATCATCAAGAAACATCACACCGTATTTGTTATCATGTTCTAACATATTACAAGTCCTTTCACGATACAGCAATTACATTTTTATACACGCAAATGTAAAGGATTTACTGCTTTTTATTACAATAAGCGTGTCAAATTCAGTAACTAGTCCAGGCAACGTAAATATTCAACGAAAAAGGGTATAATCTAATTTTAATCAAGAATACTGTCTTTTTTTATTTGAAGTTGGTTTCCTAAGATAGGAATCCTAAAGACAGTGACTCAACTGTCTTCAATTCATGATAGACAAGAAGGGAAATTCGATAAGTTTCTACCGAAATGCACAAATGAATTGAATTTTGTCAATTTTATGCAATTATTAAATTCTAGTTCAAACGCGCGCCATGTTGTGCCTTTATAACTGTCATTGATGACACCACAATAGCGTAATTTTGAAAGCACACACCTTGGAGTGGACACCAAAATGTAGGAGAGCGACGGTTTCGAAAGCTGGTCCTTTACATTTCTCATCAATTATCTCATGTTCATATAGAGATTTAATAATAAACAACACGATAATAAATTTGCTAATTAAAATTATACATATGCATAGAAAATAAGAAGATTACGACCCTAAATTTGAACACTTTTTTCTATTAGAACATTGCTTCAGCATTATATAATATTTTGACTTCGAGATCCTTTAGAAAGCAGTATATTTGGCAATACTACTCATTTGTGCACGAGTCAATCTATTTTTCTGGTGTAAAATGTTCTTCATTTCATATCTTGTATGCTGTAATGTGAGACTTATTTGAAATTTAACATGTCCATGGAGATATTTCTGTATTTTTGGAATGTTATTAAATTTTAAGAATACTGTATCGTAAACAAATGAATGCGTTACAACCTCAAAATATAAATGGAAAATAAATCAGACTGACTTTAGACGAAAACAGTCTTTTAAATTAACGATATCCTCAATTTAATTTAAGAACTTTTTAAAATTGTTATCAGTTATACATGATTACTTACTACATCCCACGACATGGTATAAATTGCTAGCTACAATAAGAAAACGCATTTTAATTTTGTATCAATGTGAGATTTCAAAAGAACTGTCTAAAAGAGAAAGAACAATATATAAAAAGACTAACAGCTTCTAAGTTTTCGTTTTGTATCTGCCTCAGAAGATACTCATAATCCGTGACAAGCGACTGGGAGCAATGTTGTGATGGACCATTCAGGTATCGGTTATTTCTTTCAAACGTGGTGGACACTAATCCTCAGACATTCGAACACTTCTGTTTCAAACGTATTGTTCGCTATTTGTTTCACAAGAACGTAATGGTTTGTGCTATTTCCACTCTGGACGCAAGCACTGAAAACATTTATGGTGAGATCTACGCATTCCAATAGCTATGAGACAACGACATGGGTCTCAAAGCTCACATCATAATCCTAACAACCCATTCCACACAACCATAGAAACTAACCTAATCTTTTTTCTATTGACTGGAGAAAATCTACGTGTATACCAATACTTATTGGAAATTAGCAGTATTTTGTCAGAAATAATAATTTTAATAATTCTTGTAAGTTGTAATAAAAATTTTAATCGCGTAGGTGTACGGTGAAAGCATTTCAACAATGAGGGAAACAAAAAAAAATACTCTTTATTCACAAATATTTAGGAAATGATGACGATTTTAAGATGAGCGGAAGACACGCAAATATAGATGGTACAATTGATGCCCCCAATAAGTGCGAGTTGCGAAGTGTTAATCGCTTTCTTCAAGCAGAAGGTAATAATACAATCGTAATGATCAAAGTATACATGAAAACTTTATGAGTGTTGGTGTTGCGCGTAAATAGCGTAGACAATTTAAAGAAACGTGAATAAACGTTCCCGATGAAAAGGGATAAGAATGCAAGCCTGTTCAGACAAACCTCCAACAGTAAGAAGGCTATGGATGTGGCGTTTTGGGAATAAAAAGGTGTCTTGCTCGTTGTGGTTATGGAACCGGGGACTTTAGTCAATGCAGCTCTTTATTATCAGACTTTACGCGACTGCAAAGAGCCATTTTAAACAAAAAAAAAGAGTAATGGAGCTTCGAAACAAAGTGCAAGTCCATCTCACATCACTGGTGGCAACATTCCCTCAAGATGTAAACGAAAAGCTCGTCTACCGATATGACAAATGCCTGAATATCACGGTGATTATGTTAAAAAGTAACCATGTTTGCACGCAATTTTTGGCAACAAATTTGTCTTGTTCTGGGTTTTGTCTTTTCTTATGATCCATCAGAAGTTGAAGAAACGGCCTTCTTATTAATGAGCTTTAGCTTACAAAGACGTAAGCTCTTTTGAGCCGTTATTACAATTATGTAAAACTGAATTAGTTAGCATTAAACTTTCTATTAAAATGTTTATTATATATTGATGATTCTAATATGCTTCTTTTGTACTACGTATAAAAACAATTTTATATTTTATTGAGATTACTGAAATGAAAACATACATATTAAAGAACCCTTCTATTCCGCTTCACTTCCTTTCCTCAAATCTTTTATGTATGCAAAAGTGGTGTTTAATCCACCTGTTGAGAAAATAAAAGCCATTCACATATGATTTCTTTCCGAAGTTCTTCCCAGAGAACCGGAATTTTCAATTACGTTCCCTTTCGTTCCGTAGCACGTAAATAATAGCTCTCGGAAAAAAGGGAAATAAACCTCTCCTCGCGAGAGTCAACACGAAATTTTCATAAAATGGAAACTTCAGCATTTCGTCTCGAAGAAAGCCAAATTCTTCCTTCACAGACACACTCTTCAATTCTTTATGATCGAAAGAAACAGTAAATAAGAACCATTTGGAAGCCACGGACAAAGAAAAGAAAGAAAAAAAAAATCGGAAATTTAATAATAGCTATACTTTTTTGCAAAAACAGCAATAAAGGGATTATAAAAATAAAGCTGCAGACTTTTGAGTCTTATCCCTTTTTTTGACTGTCAACAAAAGAAATATTCGAAGGTAAAAAAATTAGAATCCGAAATGACAGAAATCCAAAATGAAATAAAAAGTTTCTATATAATGCATCCATTCTTTAGTTAGTTCTGTTGTTAAGACTTTGAATAAAATATGCATTTTTTACTTTTTAATGATGGAGAGATAAATCTTTCTTCACATCTAAAATGTCTTGAACATCATTAATGTATTAATTCGAATTTAAGAAAATAAAATTTTGTAAAAATAGTTAATTCATTTAACTTACTGCTAATTAAAAGGTATATTACAAAATAATTTTGGCCTTAAATTAATATAACAAAATAGCTGATAAATTTAAATTTATCAATTACTTAATCGTAGTGAATTTATTTTAATTATTTTTTTGCTTAAGAAATATTAATTTCATTTCTATTTTGCCTTCCTTGTATAGTTTTATATTTATTATAAATTTCACTACAGTAATTTTTTTATATACTTAATTTTAGCCGAAGGTGATATCATAAAGCTTTTATCTAATTTCTATTTTGAAGTTAAACATAACACAAAAGATACTGCGCGTAATTGAATTAATTATATATCTTATTGTTGGTGATTCAAATTTAATTGAATCGATTAAAGTAAAGTTAATAGCCTTTTTAGAATTGTTGCATAAATGTATACCCAGGTTAAGTAAATTAAATATAAATAACTATTTGCTTCTATATATTGTACGTGTAAATTTTTTTCTATTTCTTCCAAAACTGTTGTTTATTTAAAAACAGGAATAAATGTATGCTTCTTAGTAAAAGAAATTATGAGACTCTCTTTAACTATATAATTTTTTTTTAAATAACTTCTAGGAGTTAAAATATTTATCTTTACAACAGATACATTTCATGCGATGATAGTTCTCTTTATCCCACTTTCTTACAGATAGACAAATTTAGGTACAGAAGGTTTTTCAAGAATAACATTTAAAATGTTAGAACACATTTCTCACAAATAAACGATTTGTAACTGTACAATTCTTTTATTTCCTTCTGTATAAATAGTATGGTTTAAACCAGCTTAACCTAATGATTCATTAGTTACTAAGCATAGAGATTTATACTACGAGTGGTAATCCGAGCGACGAATTAATTGCGACTCAAATTGATGATAGGATCTCTGACATAAGCTATATACTATTACAAAGACAGGGGTGGATCATTAGTAATTAAGAGGAATTAGTCTTTGTAATAAATGATTACAGGCTATCATTTGCACAATTGCAGACTTTAAAATGGACGTTAGCTTCCACAAACTGATTGAGTAATTGTTGCCCCGTAATTATTTCTGTATCTGTATGGATTATAAATTAAATCCAATATTGCATGTTCTCAAAGGCACATTGACATTGCAATTGTCGCTCTGTAAAGAAATTCGGACATTTTAAGGGTTGATTTGTTTGTAGAACATCTTCCATAGTTGTCTGTTTCCGCCAGACACAAATATCCGCTAATTACATCCGATACACCTTGAAATTTTGTATCTCAGGTAGATAATGACGGCCCTTTTTGAGATAACGTTCTACTCTCGACATAAACCTCAATGTATCTTAACAACTTAACGTGCATAGAGGCTTCTATACAATGTTGTTTCAGCTGATACTTAAATCGTAGTATGTGTATCTAAGAATGATAAATTTAGAATACATATCACAGGCTTCATTTGTAATATGCAGAAAAGATTATCACCTAAAGGTACAAAAATGCAACAGATGATGCTTACGTGATATGATAATTGATTATTTATAAATGTCGCAATAGAAGAACCGTATGAACTATTGTCGTTCAATATTGATATTTTGATTGATTTATTGTTTTATTAACGCCGCTCTTAGAATCAATACCGGGATATTGACGACAGACCTTGTTATTTTGAGCCTCGACCTCGTAATTTACGGCCATGATCAAGAGAAGAGGACGACACCTGAGTTGGCTCACCACTCTCAAAACTTCCACATCATCCTAATGAGAGGACATCAATTATTTGTAGATTTAACGTGTATCAACACCGATACATGGTGGTTTTGTAGTGGCATCTGGACATCAACCACTCGACTAGACGTTAACAACGATGGTCTTGAACCCATGACCATGAAAATTCGGTAACTGCGGCCACAACTTTTCCGTCATAGAGCTAGGCATAAAAACTGTATATAAATCACAGGCTTAAAGTACATTAATTTTCATATTTGAACAATGATAAGAATGAAATCTTTATTCCAGTACCAAAGGAGGAATACGAGAGCGGTTCAGAAAGTACCAGAGTTAGAATTGTGAAATAAAAATGGAGTAATTCACTGCAGTAATGCCAAGAAATTATACCCCCCCCCCTCTTTTTTTTTTCAGAGAAGTTCATAAGTATGACGACCCTAGCACCCCAACAAATGGTCGCCATAACTTGTAACTCTTACTTGTCATTCTTTCTGTAGTCATTATTTCTAAATATAGCAGTCGCTGAACGAAAGTGTAAGCAATGGTAATTCGCACAAAATAACACTCAATGGATGAAACAATTAGGCATGAATCCAATCTGCTTATTTTCAATCAAGTTAGGAGTGTTTAAAATTACTCTCTTTCTCTCTCTTTATATATATATATATATATGTCTCTCACAACGCGTCTCAGTTCTGGTTTAAATTGAAAATCCCTCTTACAAACTCACTAGGGTTTGAGCGAGATCAATCACAAAAGCTGGAGGTTCGATTGAGGATTTAGCTCTCACCAATACAGACTGAATCCAAATGGTCCCTAATCACAGTCAATCTTCTATCGATTACCATTATGAGCCAGTTACCAACTACTCATGATAAGATCTGATATTCGACCGCGCCTAGTGTTCATGATCGCAGACTTTCTTCCGGTGGATTTTGATAATTTGTGGGTTCGAGCCTAATGCAACTGAAGACCCCCAGGTAGAAGGGCT
The DNA here is from genome assembly GCA_019974015.1 of Nephila pilipes. Taxonomy (NCBI): domain Eukaryota; kingdom Metazoa; phylum Arthropoda; class Arachnida; order Araneae; family Nephilidae; genus Nephila; species Nephila pilipes. Next base: position 267,044 of record BMAW01126855.1, on the reverse strand, counting down.
GATGGAATATCGACAGATTCCCATCAGCCTCCTCAAATCCTCCTGTTTGCTTGATGTGGAAGCTTGGAGATGGAAGTAGCAGCTTAGTTGTCGTCCTCGTCACTTGACCGAGGGTAAAATTACGAGGTCGAACGCCAAAAGCTATCGTGTTGCTTCTGAAGGCGGCGTTAATACACAATCGCAATCACAGTTCCAATATCCAATTCAATGTAACTTTTATATGTATTTCTTCAATTGCATTCAATACACTTCTTACATTCAATCTAATCTGTGCGTACTGTGTTTCAATTGATTGGAAATAAGTCAGAAATTTTAATATGTGAGAAAGTAAATCAAGATGTTAGTTAAAGGGACAATTCACAAGTAGCTAAATGTTATAAACTTTTCCAGTCGTTGTGATACTTTTCGTCGTTTTGGAGCAGTTTCGCCGATACCAATTCATCGTTTTGACATTTGTTTGGTTTCTGGAGAATAATGATGAATCCAGATCTCATCGGTGGAAACAACTGGACACAAAATAACCACGATAACTCCTCGCGGCAACAATCAAATTTCGATTTGATAGCAGCGGCATTTGTCAGAGAGGGTTACATTTTGAACCCTCCTGGAAAATTTTTACTTTCTGCATCGTTAGGTATGAAAATGTTAAATGATATCATCAGCTAAAGGGTTAGCTTTCATAAATAATACTTTAAAAATATCTTTAATATACATAATTTTATGTCCTTCATTTTTTTATCGTTCTCATCCAACCTTCTCTTCCACATTTGGATTTCTCTGTCATTGATAGAATACCTCAATTTCGGATTACTATAACGACACATTTCTTAGTTTATTGAAATTATAATCTTTCACAATACTGTTAAATTTGATTTTAAAATTTGTTTTTCAAAATAACTGGAGCTGTAACAGCTGGATGAATGCACTTTGGTAAAAATTTAACTACAGATTATATTACATCAAATTACATATAAAATTTCTTCAAACGCATAAAATTCTATATTATATATTTCAGTCCAGTATCGAGAGTTCGGAACAAATTAACATATCAAAAGAGACATATTTCTTTTTACTGTCGCACTTCAACTCAAATTTGCAATCGCCGAAAATAAAATACGAAGATAGATTTCAGTATCAATATCTTTTAAGTTACTTTGCGTCCTATTCTAAAGTCAAACTCGGGACGACCCACTCCGATCCATCCTCTTCTCGAGTACCCTCTTGAAACAACCAGCTGCTGCTCTAGGTTGTTCGCATTGCTGCTGCCATCGATTTTCAAGACAGTTGTTCATTATAAGTTGGTTTCATGAAGAAAACGTGCAAAAGCACGAAAGAATTTTAATACCCTCCCATGAAACGGGGAATATGCAAATGTGCAATTTGTCTCTGTCAATTCACTTCCAAGAACTTACCCAGTTGTGGGAGTATCCAGAATTCAATTTTGAATAAAGCTATTTCATTTAAGTATTTTGCTTTCTTTTCTCAAAAAAAGTTTCTCAGAATGCACAGAAGAAGGTGGAATTCGGAAGCAAATGAGTATAATGTCCCATTCCGGGAAAAGAATAAACAGAATTCTTTAAGAATTTTTCGATATAAAATACCATTTACAGACAAAACTAGAGGGATAAAAAGATATAAAACTAGATGGTTATTCTCTCATACGGTTCCTATGGTAACCTATTCAAAGGCCAAATATAAATGGAGCGATTCAAGTACTTTTCATTTAAATGTATGCAAGATATATTTTACAATACGTAAATATAACTTTGATTTAAGAAATAATGATATTTGTATATGTAATATTGGCAAAACGTATATCAGAGAGGAATATCAACATGCGACTGCAAGTAATATGGATACTGTTGAGGATAAAATACGAGTATTAAGACATTATGAATCATAAGACTCATATCAGACTTAACATTTCCAAAATAGTTTTATATTAAGAAAAAAATTATTGTTGATATTGAAAAACTCATAGTTAGCAATTAATTATGATCTTACATTGGAAGTTTCTAAATATTTCAAAGTCCTTATTAATTATGATATTTTAAAAAAGTTGTTCTTTACATGAAAGTAAAAATTATTAATAATGAGGATATTTTCTTGAAAGACTTAAAAATCGCTGTTATGAATCTGTAGGACTATTTATTGTAACTTAAGTAGATAAAATACCTAATACTTTTGCGGTTAATTGTAAAAAAATACTTCAACTGAACTAAAAGACATCTTGGGAATAATAATTCCTTTAGTATTATGTACAATAGCCAGAAAGAAATTTCTAATAGAACTAAAGCATTTTTTTAAAAAAAAAATGCTTTATAATGTTAAATTATCTAAGAAATTATAAGCTGGAATTTTAAAAAATAACTAAAAAATTTAGAAAATAAACTAATGGTTTTAATACATATATTACCTTTTTTTTGGTGAAAAATTATGCAAAGTATTATAGAAAGTTGGAGAGTATTACCATTATTGTTGCAATACTCTTTATATTGTGGCCATTATTGCTGCAATAATGCTGATATAGTCAAATATATTAATAATGCATATTTATGCAATTTATAGCAGTGATTTTTAAGATTATTTTAATTCTATTGATATTAAGTATATTATTTAAGTTATAAAATAGATTTATAAGAAATTTTATTTTATTAACGTTATTGCATACGAAAAATTTAATTACTTAGTTATGTCACTCTTAAAAGAATTTCTTTAATCATATATAATAAACAGATTAAAGGTTCACTACAAACTAGGCCTGTAAGTAATTGCTTTGCAAATATTTATATACATTTTTGAGAAGATGATTTCTTTGTATAATAGTTCTAGAATATTTAGATACATTAATGTTGTTATTTTCTTTCGAGAATTATATATATATATATATATATAATTAGAAATTAATAAAATTTCGTTCTAAATTCATGATAAAAAGGACCTTTACGTTCGTAATTCATAAAATACCTTTATTCGGAAGTTCTTTAGGTATGAATATTTGAATATTTTTAAAAATACAATTTATAAACAAATATTCATAAAATCGTACATGTGTTTAAGACACAGGATATTTGTAATAAATTTGATTTTTATGAAAATTTTGTTTAGAAGCAAAATTTCCTGTGAATTTTATTAGGAGTAATTTAAAATATAATTATAATATTTAGTTTTTTTGCTTTGGTTTGGCTTAATTGTTTTTTTTTACTCTTTTTGTATTTATGCTGTTATTAAATATGAGATTTTTCTCTTTTACATTTAGTTAAAAAAAATTAATTTTATTTTTCCCACTTCACTATTATCCAGCATTAGCAGATTTGTTCTCCCACAACATTGGAATTTCTATTCAATGTCTGAGTCAAATTACCGCTGCAGTTAAGTTTCAAATCAGCAACGTAATCAATTCAAATTCAGTAATCAATCATTTGCAATGTCTAAGTTATCAAATTTCATCAAAATGGAAGGAATGATAATCCTGTCAAAACGAACGAACTTTGGTATAATTTTGATGGGGAAATACCTCATTTTATACTATTATATATTATTATTTCGATATTTAAGGATAATGCATATTTAAATGTATATGGTACGAGATGTTTTTATTCTAAATAAAAGACAAATATCTTCATTATACCATAAATTAAGTACAAGCAAACAAAGTATATGAAATATGTACGAAATAATAAGATGGATTGTTTAACTGTGAAGCAAAAACAGAGTAAATAAAAGTGATTTAAAACAAAATCAGAAGGCATATCAAATCACTAGTTCTAGATTTCAATACACTAGCAAACTATGCAGAAAATATTTCGAGAAAAACAACATACGAATAGAGATATCGAGTCTGGATTTCAAAACAAAAATAAGTTTTATATATTACGTAAACGAAAAAAGACATTCAGAGAACTAGTAACTAAATCAAATGAAAAATCAAAAAGCTAAAAATGCATTTTTATGTACCCCAGAAAAAGAAAATATAGCAAAAATATTTCAGGAAAAATTCATGGGGTAAAGAAGAAAGAAAATTGATGAAAATTCAAGAATCTCCCTTGATGTCAGAGGAGAAAAATCCGATATAGAAATATTCTCAGATCTCAAAAAAAAAAAAAAAAAAAAAAAAAAAAAATCAGGCTGTTTTAGCTGAATGTAAGCATAACAACATGAAAAAAATGCGTTATATATACTTTCATTTTTAAAGATAAATTTTATACTTACTACGTAAACTATATTCCAAGAGAAAGAGAGAAGACAACATAAATAATTCCGTGTATAAGTTGCATGTATGTAATCACTAGATTTAAGAATTCAGAAAAATATAAACACGTTAAACCACAAATGTGAAAGATTTTTCATTTTTTGTGGTTTAATTAATGTCGCATGAGAATTATAAAAAAAATTATCAAGCTTTAGGGACAGAACTCATCACTTTTGAACCGAAGTCACATAAGGAGAACAATATGATGCAATGCGATGATTCTAAATTAGAATTTAGATTTTATATTCTATCACTCTATTCTATTTTCATCATCTAATTTTCATAATGATCGTGAAAATTATCGTCGTGTACTCCACGTATATTAGATTTCGCTTGCTATTTAACTGCTTGTTAAAGTAATTCAGGCACTTTCGATAAGGAAAAATAAGCTTATTTTATGCCAAGTCAAAGTAATTGCAGTTGTTTTTTTCGTAATTAAAACCAATGGAAGTCATATTTTAAAATTGAGGTACCTGCTTATACAAAGAAAATCTGATTTATATACATAAAAATATATATGTTTGAATAATTGATAATCCATTGCAATGTATTTAGATTTGTAAGTTGCTCATTAACTTTGAAGTATATCTTGCACAAAATCCACAACTTTAAAAATTTGCAGAGTACTTATAAACATAGCATTCTATACACTGAATATATTTATAATTTCAAAAATTAAATTTAGTAAGGAGTTTAAATATGTTACTAATCAAATTTCCCACAGTTTTTGTGCCAACATAATTTAATATTAAACACATTCACCGGGAGGAAAATGCATCAAAATGAAGAAATAGCCCCATTTTATAATATACAAAATAAAACTGAGGAAAAAGCAGAATTTGAGATAAGTGTACCATAAACCTAAGAAATCATTTTTTAGAACATTTCAATGTATCGGTTACTATAACAATAATAACTTTCACAATCGAATTATCAGTAAAACATGATATCACCAACATTTGGCAAAACCCCAAAGGGTTTCAAATATCTTAAGATTATTTTGCCTAAGTTATATAAGCAAGAAATAATAGCATTTACAAGTTATAAGCATCAGATATTAAAAATGATTTCTATGACACCAATAAACATACATATTATAATTCTCACCCATAATATAGCTTTGTAAGTTATAATAACGAAAGTACGAAGGAATATCGTAAAGTTTTAATTATTTTACAAAGAAATACCAGGTACGCATGGATAAAATTTATTCTGTATATTATTTGATTGTTATAAACATAATGTTGTAAATTATAGCTATTCATTTTGATTTGTTTGGTTTCAGGAAGCAGTAGATTGAAGTAACCTGCAGTATAGAGGAGATGGAGGCTCGTATTGCGGTAAGCTCCTATATTTGGATGATTACAATGCCTGACAAATCTACCATGAAATGATAGCCCACATGTGAACACTGTTGTGAGGTTTCGAGAGAATTGTCAAGCTGGCCACATTTCTCTCATAAAACATCCGAAAAATTGAAGACCATTACTCACGGACGATGCTGTCTTAATGGAGAAAGCGTAGATGAGTAAACATTCAAATGTTCACGAATAAGATTAATCTTAGATATTGTTTGTTTTTCTTCGGGAAAAATTATTCACGAAGACCTGCACATGTCAAAAATGTCATCACGCTGAGTTCTGCGATTACTGATTTCCTTTTCAGAAGAAAACATGGCGCGACCTGCCAAGAGAGATGTTAAATCTTTCGAAACAAGCCGAAGAAGATTTCTCTGTCATCTCATTACTATTAATGAATCCTGGATCTATCAATATGATCCCGAGACAAAAGAGATGAACATAAGATAGAAGTGCAGCTACTCCCTCTCAAAAGATTAAGATACAGAAGTCTGCAATCAAGGTCATGCGTTCAGTTGTTTGGGACTATCGCAGAATCATCTTAAGAGACCATCTGGAGAAGAAATAATGCATAATGATCAACAATAGCTTCCGTATTCATGCCAACAATGCACATGCTTACTTATTTAGATGACTGTTTGAAAAATCAATTCAATGTAGCTTTAATATTTTGTCACATACGCCCTTTTTTCGCGATCCTGATCAAAGACTTTTTTGATTCCCAAAACTCAAAGAAATACTGTAGAGTAAGATATTTGACAATGCAAATGATGTCATTCAAATTATGAAACAATAGTTTTCGGCGCTTTCTGCTTAATTCTACAATGAGAGCCTTTGAAAGGTCAAGAAACGCTGGGGAAAATACGTAATTCTTATCTAAATATATGTAACTCTTAGTAAAAATGAAAGTCTTAAAAATAACATGTAAAAACAAAATTTCTACCTTGATAATTCTTAGCAAAATAATTAAATTTACCATACCCCTTTGTAAATGCAAAAGCAAATATAAGGAGAGGAAGAGGGAGCTAGCATCCAAAGAACAGGAAACTATTAAAAAATATAAAGAAAAAAAAACAGAACTCTCTGCACCCCTGATTCATATATGAATTTAATTTCCTTCGCAGATAGAAGGAATGTAAAAATTTTATGTAAATAAAATATTTAAAAATTGTAGAACAAAATACCATTAAATATGAATACATTAACTATTTCGTCATGACTCAAAGAAAAATTACACATTTTGGTCAGATTTCTTAAATTTTATTACAATGGTTAAGAGGGAAAAGTCATCGCAAATTTGTTTGTACAACTCAACATGCAGGAAATTTTCTTTCACCATTTTTCTTAAAATTCTATTTATAGGTATAGGTGCTTGAAATTCAACTTGTATTTGTTATTGATTCAGTTTGAATTCTTATACGTCCAGGATCAAGTACTTAAGTTATTTTTAACTATTGATATTTCCAGTAACTGTAAGACGATACCTAGAAATCACATAGGACGTATAAAAAAGGGAAGAAAAGGTGATAAAAACTTCAACTAACAGCGGTAAAGTAGTAAACATCATTTAAAGAGCAAACAATAAAAATATGAGAAAACAAATAAGAAAAAATGAATACTTAAGAACATAATGGATCATGTCCTAACTTTCTACTGTAAGTGTAGAATGTACTCATCTATTGATTTGGCAGCGGTTAATTACAATATTTTCGAGCTTCACTTACAGATTATTAAAATTAGAGTAGCTATGAACAGTATTCGATTAAATATATTCAAATATAATTGGACAGTATTAAAATTAAGTCAAATTAGAAGTATCACCTGAATAGGTTAGTTCTTAAAGTTCTATTACAATAATTTATTTGGAACAATATGACATGATATGTCAATAAAATCAATTGATGGACTGATAAGTTTGACGGATATTCTCAAACAAATGCTAACTTAAAGGCTAAATACATAATTATTATTTGCTAATAAGATACCATAACGGAGATATTGCATTTGGGATATTCAATAATGGAGTTATTTAAGACTATTCATTCCAGAAATATTTAGATAAATTAGTAAAATTTAATCTCCTCAACATCAAACAATGATAAATATGTACATCAAATTTGTCACAAATATTGTTAGAGCTAGTAAGCTTAAATTTGAAAATGTTATTCAAATTTTAAAAAAATATATTACATTCTTACTTCTTAAATTAACTAATGCTAGTTAATACAAAATTCCTGTTTTTCTTTTAAAGTTTTCGACAGTGGTGATCGCTGTTGTTTCTATGAAAATTCTAATGATTCAGTTGATGAACGAAAATAGATGAAAAGAAAAAAAGGAGCTTTTTAAGAATATAAATAAAACCCAATATAATGAAAATGATGAGACAAAACTGAAAGCTTCAAAAATGTGCCGTAAAGATTCATTTAGATTTGCACTTTTATTTAAGAACTAGATCACAAAGCAAAATCAAAACAATGAAAGAAAAAAAATTTCAATCATTTTAACCTATGATAGGCTCTGCTGTGGAGACATATCTGTTATTTGTTTATATACAAAGAAAAACGAGTCATTATATATATATATAAATCTTTAGAAGATGCAGAAAGACATCAACATAGAGTTCAACATGTCCCGGGAATTCTTCACTTCTCTTAGGAAACTGTTTTGAAAGATTTTATCTATGAAGGATTATAACAAATAATTCAGAAATAAAATATTTTAAACTTCAATTTTCATGTACTTTTGTTTGTAATTTTAATTCTTTTTATTCGGATTCACAAGTATTTTTTTTATTATCAAGATTATATCCTGTAATGATTTAACCTTACTACCTCGATCTGTTGGAATGCTCTATGCTTAATCCGTATAGAGTGTTAAGGGTTAAATGTAATCCATCCGGTAAGGATATCTAAAGCGAGACAAAATTCGCATTTACATTAAGTTCTAACTCTGAGATGTGACCGCAATCCTCAAGCGTATTTCTGCTATCAATGTGTGTTCCCAAACCGCATCTAATTCAGTGGTTTGAAATATCCGGATCCTTAATTAGTCCGCTCGTTTGAGGATGTTGCATTAACAGCCAGGGAGCAAGTGGACTTGCATCTCATTAACCTCTTTGAATTTAGTTTGATCCAGAAAGCATTATTACTATTTCATTCCAGTTAAAAGTACTCGACATGGTAAGACACTAGTTTTGTTGTTGCTTTGAATATTACTATGTCTGCATTAAGGGAACCAGACACTTGATTTAATATAGCAGCTCTAATTACAAATTAATATAAATTTGAATCCCTTTCTAAATGGTAGAGCAATGCTTGTTTGCATAGAATTGTTTCCATAGGCATAACGTCCATAAGCAATTAAGACTTTTGTTCTACCTAAAAGTTACATATGTTTTCTGCGTAAGGTATTGCGTGCTTCTTTTTTTTTTCCTTCTAACAGTTATTGAGCGCGGTTAACTAAAGAAGACAACCCACATGGAGATGAGGTTAAAATAGCGAGACTTTCACCTTTTCCCAGAGATGAAAGAATGCCATAAGTTGTGTATACACTTGCTACTCGAGTAGCTAGCAAATATATACCCGTCAAAAGATAGCTAGAGAGCCGCTCACAGATCGTTTACTGTTGGTGTTTCGACGAACGCAAAGGAAATTAACATTTTGGAATGAGACGGTGTCATCTTCAAAGTGTATACACAACTTAAAAGAACTTCACTTTTGTTTCGACGATAAGGTGAAAGCTACCCCTAAAGTTCGCGTTTGGAAACAACCAACGAAATTCTTCTCCTATGTCTAATTCCCAACTAGTCAAGCGCTGATTTTTGTGAATAAAACAGAATAGGAGCTATGTCAAAAAGTGAATAATACTCAACATAGAGAATGCTTGTAGCTTTCAAGTACAAAAAGAATTATGAAAATCGAGTTACAAATAAAAAAGTTGATCCTACATTCATTACTTTTCAGTCAAATTATGTACTTCTAGATGTTGAAGATTAATAAGAGAGCATTACTATTTGTATTGAATTATTTATATGCATAAAAATAATATATTATTAATTCATAAAAGAAATTTTAAAATTTTCAGACATAAAAATATTTTTTGTATAATCACAAATGAAAGGAAATGAAATATTATAACCTATCTTCTCCAAGTAACACTTAAATACTGAAAACCATGAGAGGTTAAGCAATTCTTGATCACTAAATAAAAAATGGTCGGTAGCAAATACGCTTTACAATAGTTTACTTAGCAGAATACTCATTAACCAAAGTACTTCAAAAAGAATAAGAAAAATAATTTATCAAACTTCCACTATTCTGGTGTCATATTCAGTTATTTAAATTTCAGGATATTATCTTGTGTAATAAATATGAAAATATTTCCTTCAATGTTTTGTGATATTCTTGAAGATACTTTTTTTTTCCTTTAAAAGGAGATTTTCATTATAGAAGTAGCTATGAGTGATTGTTTTTTTAATTAAAGATGATGGAGTTCAGAGAGAGTTCCAGTTTTAAGAGATTATTTTACTGAAATACATGAATATATATAATTTAAATGAAAAAAGAAAACTTTCCAAAATGATGAAATAAAAATTTTCAAATTTTTGGACTTTGTGCATACGTAACTTTCATTGCTTTTTCAATCTCATCATTATCATCCATCATATTGTCAATGAATTCCATTTTTCCACGGGCTTACAAATAAATCAATTCCAATCGGAATTTTCTACCTAATCATTCAAATATGGGCCGATATGCCGTGAAAATTTCTCGAAGATGCATTAATCTTCATTTATAATTTTTCTTAGTTTCCTCTCGGTAACTTGAGAGTGATTTTTACCACTAACTTAATTAAAACATTGCTCTTCGGGGCATCTAATCAAATATTTTATCTTCTCTAATCAAATCACTCAAGTTTTTATTGTTTCTCAGTGCAATGGAGATTAATGTATCAAACAAGTTCCAATTCAACCTGCAAATGGACGGGTTTATCTTAGAATGGCCATGTGCTTTAAATCGAGAAAATTTAATTGCTTACAAGCAGATGAAGGTACATTTGTACCTTTTCTCTTTCTGGTTTTAGTGTGAAAAAACCCTCATAGCTAAGACTCGTCAGGGAGCATAATTATTAACACTCTTGAAACAACCACTAAACATGTCTCTGAGATTGATCAAATCCAATTAGGGCGTGCGCTGTAATCACTCGTAAAAGCGCGGAGTGGGCCAATTAGCATCGCCAGCCTTTATGCGCGCAATAATTGGCGGAGACTTTTGTTTTCTCTTTTGGAAAAATGAAGATAATTGCATTCTTTTCTTGACGCATTTCCAGAGAAGGAATATTAATTAAACCGAAAGAAAAGGATCGGAATGCTAACAGGTTTAGGGAAATCGATAGCATGCGTCTCTTGATGCGACTCACCAGTCCTGGGGTAAAGACTTGGGTAAGAACAGTCGTATATATTCAAATGTTAAAATTAATATTCAATGTTAAAATTAATATTTAATGTCTTATAATGTTAAAAGACTTTACATTTTTTTGTTGTTCTGCTTTTGAGTATTGAAGGGCCCTTCACCTAGATACCATAAATGTATTACAAAAGAGAATTGAATGCACATAATGTTTGGAAATAGAATTTTTAAATTGTAAACAGATGTGTATTTTACATAGAGCAAAGTATCTGAATTTACGTTTTTTTATTAATAATATTTCAGTGGGGGTTTAGAATTCTAGTACACTTTCCTCAAAATCCATTTCTTTCAAATTGACGATAGTTTCCACTTTATTAAGTAATGTTATTTCGATATAGAGAACGTAATCATTTTTTCAAATATTCACTAACAAATTTTAGGTATTGTACAGTATTCGTATAAAATTAAGGTGAACTTGAATTGCAAAATTATTTTTTAAAATGTTTGATGAAATTCAAATTTTGGAAATATAATTACTTTTAGAGCACAGAATCTTATGTTTATAAATACAGCAAAACTTTCAAAGTAATAATTGCAGTGGATATTTTTGTGCAAGGTCTGATTAAAGGTAAGTATCCTACTTTTTTTATAAATGTAAATACAGCTAATGGATATTAATTGTTCATATATAAAGATTTTTATTTTCTTTACATAAACAGACACACATTAGTATAAAATAGCTCAATGTTAAGATATGAAGTTCACAACTTAGAATTTTTTCAAAGATGAGGATTATTTAAATTTGCCATAAAATGGGCTCATTTTCCATGTATAAAACGCCCTCAATTGCCTTCAAATATCGTAAATACTAGAAATAACACATATCTACATACATAGTATAGTTCTTTCTACTTTTTTTTTATTTTACTGGTATTTTATCTAAGTGACCCTCGCTTGCCAATTACAGCTTGGAATATTTTTTCAGGTCAACTGCCGAAAACGAAATTTTCACCCGAGATCAGATGACGAGGTAGCTACCTAAATTAGCACATCACTCTTCTAATCCACGCCAATCTAACGTGAGGTGTCCAATTTTCACTGAAAATTCGTCGTGTGGAAACAAAATGCACCTTAAATCCGCCGGAGATCAAAACGTTCACGTCGGCGTCGTGTGGAATTTAGGAAAACGAGTGGCAGGTCAATTATTATCTTCATTACTTGACCGAAATATATGTAACCTCCAATGTAAAAACATGTAGCCTCTCCATATAATTCAAATAACACGAGTTTAGTCAAAAATTGTAAAGGTATTAATAATTAATGATGTTAAAATTATTAATGACGAATGAATAATAGGCACTGATCTCAGCTTATAACATTGTCAACAATTAATGCCAAAAATAATTAAAATTTCTTCCTTTGTTAAATTTCTTTGTGTTGTCTTCTACATAAAATTTAAATATAAACTGAATGCATTGGGAATTCTTTTTTAAAGAACAAGTTCAACAAAGACCCGTTGCATGAAAAACTATAAGAGATATTTTCCTTAAAACGTGCTTTCAAAAAATACTGCTTCCATATGATTCATGATTAATGGAAAGCCTTTATTTCTCTCAAATTTGCCAGTAATAATTATTTTCAAAACCCTTTCTCAAAAAATAATGGTTGGTCATTGTATAGAGCGAAACAGCACATTCGGAAAACAAAATAAAGAATTCGACGTTTCGCTGAACAAGCTAAAAAGTCACGCAAAATGTCATATCCACTTCCGGAATTTATTTCTTTTCAACGTTAAAACCGTGATCAAAGACAGTGAGGTAGAATACTAATACAATAGAATATTTAACAAACAAAAGTATATAAAAACAAAAAGGAAGAGGGAAATTCCCAGAAATATGAAGAATGTACAGCATCTTTAAAAAGTCACTTTATTCATGCATTCAAAATAAATCATCAATTTTTTTCAAATGGATAATAATACTCGATATAATTAACGTCATCAGCACTGTTTAAAAAATAATAATAATTCGAATAAAAACTTACGATATTCAAAGCTTGCTCATTACTAATTGCGCAACATTTTTTTCAAAAAAAAAAAAAAAAGAAAGAAAAGAAAAGAAAGAAAACATTACAAACTAAGAGTTACTTGAATAGTTTCTTAAGCGAGCGTTATTCTTACAATAAATGACGTGGCAGTTTTTGCTCTGTAACTCACTCAAGTTAATTTGTCCTTGTAAAGACGACTGAATAACTTTTCCATGACTAAATGATTAATGAAACTATGTTTTTATAAGCTAAATATTGCATAAACTTTTTAAATTCTTGATCTGGAAGTGATAGACAAAGCAATTTGTTTTAAATTCCATTCGGAGTGACTTTTTTTCCTCTTATGAAAAAAAAATGTAGAATGACAGATGAAAAGAGAAGCAAGAGTCGCGTAATAAATGTTGATCTTTTCAAGATAGTATTTTTAACAGATATTGATTGCATTGGAGTGTACTTTTTATGATGGTAAAATTTCCGTATCTAATGAAGTGTTTCTCTGTATCTAATGAAGTGTTTCTCAGTATCTAATGAAGTGTTGTACGCTTAGGTGTATGCTGGTGAGTAAATGTAAATGTAAGAATGTGTAGAAAGTAAATACGAGGGCTATTTTTTTCAAGGTCCGATAGGTCATGAAAATGAAAACTCCCAAGAACAAACGATGACGCTGAACGCAGATGTATTGCTCAGTGTCTTAGTGTGCCGTCGATCACGTCAGATCACAGTTGTCAGTTCTGAAAGCCCAGCGAGCACGTAAATATATCTCAAACAATAGTGTCTTCCACCAAGTGTGAAGTGTGGACTGTCATTCGATTTCTGCACGTTAAAGAGTGAAATGCAGTCGTAATTCATCAACGAAAGAGGAATGAACGGAAACATTTTCATGAGTAACAATGCGCGGCCACTCACTGCAGGTGCATATAAGATGCTCCTACAACGTTTTCAAAGAAACGTGTTTGGTCAACTCCCTCCAACTATGGCTCCCTCCGATTTTCATCCCTTTGATTACATATAAGGATGACTAGGAAGGCAGAAGTTTTACTTAGACAACGAGCTGCAGACCAGCTTCGAGAATTGAGTCAAAGCACAAGAGGCTACCTTCTAAAACGAGGGTATTGAAAAGTTGGTACTACACTGGGGCAAAAATGCTTGAAGGTGCATTTAAATGTACCAAGCAAAACCGTTTTGTGATTTCCACTGTTTTTTTTTCATTTTCACGATGGATCAGGAAAAATAACCCTCGTATCAGTATAAAACTAAACACAGCGTTCTTTAATCTTCCATTCGACTATTCGTCACATTCTCTAATCCAGCATCAATTGTATTAAGGCGTTTTTTTATCTCAGCCTCCAAGACTCTAGTCAGCGACAAATAGCAGCTCGTGCTCAGAAGGTAGAATCAAATGAAGTAGCCATGAAGGAACCAAATGAATCTGAAATATTGTTGAAGAGGCTTCTGGTGGATTAAATGCATTCTTAAAATTGACGAATTTAACAAAACATACAAATCTGTTAAACTCATTAATTTGTGTACAATTCGTAATGTGTGTGTGTGATTAATATTAATATTTTAATAATATTATTCGAATTACGAAAGCAAGCAACTTTATTAGATACACATTTATAAACAATGGCACGCATGCGTACATCTTTCTCATCATACAGTAGGTTGTCGCAATTGGTGTTAACTATTACTGTACTGATTTAATTTTTCTTTTGTGTTTTATCTATTTATCAATACAAGAATATTCAGTTCAATTAATATTCAATGTTAGAATTAATTTTTGTAATTGCTAGAATTAAAAATTCTTTGTTAGAAATTTATATCGTCTATGAGCTCAGAATAAGCGTAAACTCATTAAATAAATGTTTTAATAATTTAATTCTTAACTGAAGTGATTCATCATTGATATTACCGATAAAATTTTATTAATGATCAATAATCCGGCACGATTCTTGTCCCTAACGTGCCGGATTAAAAAGATCTTATAGCCCTTTGATATTCAAATATATACACAATTTTTTAAGTTAAGCATCAAATAAAATTTATTATGTTTCTCATTACCGTTTTGCCGAAAGAAATTATACAGAGATAAATATCTGTTTTAAATTAAATAATCTGCGAATGCAATTCAAATTTTTATATGAAGAATTTGTATCTCTCCCCTTTAGGATAGTAGAATGGAAGGTAGACTGTAGACAGAAAAATAATATTAATGCTTATCGTATAGATTTTACATTCATTGTTTAAACTATGTTTCATAGCTAATAAGGATCCATAGCATTTAAACAAAGAATATATACTTAAAGTTTTTATGCTGAATTTCAATTAGCATAACTAAAATGATTAACGACAGCCAAGTATTTTCTTAAACGTAATTTGCTATCATTATATTATTTTTCTTAGTAAATATAGTCTTCATAAAAATGTTTTGAAGTTATTTGCTGTTATAATTATTAGGCATTACTTAATTTTGAATATAATTCTGTTTCCTTGTTTGAAACATGCGCGATAGCCAAATGAACAAGATCATAAGCTATTACTAAAACCAAACTGTGGGTTCAAGTCCTGACACTACATAAGACCATTCGTGCGCAATAATGTGGTTTTCAGTGCTGCGTAAAGAAATATTGATAGCTGAAAGACTAAAAAAATGTTGTGGGGATTTACATAAACAAACAATAAACGTTACTTTCGAAAGCTTGAAAAAAAACAGCGGTTGAATAATAATACGTTTTCAGAAAAGTGTGGCAATGCTCTGCCATGTGTTGAAACTTAACAATTATAGGAGTAAAAATACTTTCCAATAGGTAATTCCTTTCTGTTAACATTATCTAAAGAGCACCAGATGAGCTTTCAATGAAACTAAAGATAGCCAAATCAAATTCGTCCCGAGCTCACCAGGTCAATATACCACAGGAATGAAAACATCATGTGGATAAGGTGACTCAGGACATGAACACTAGATGGCAGCACATCCAACCCTAAAAATGCTGGCCGAAGGCGCATGCGTCAAATAGCACCACCATCTGAGAGACTGCTGATGTTTCAAATGATACTCAATAAAACTAGAGAAATATACCAAATGAAATAAAGACTGGAAAAATAATATATATCGTCCAAAAATTCTCTAAGCAGCAAAAAAAAAAAGACTTTCTTTCCTAGAAAGGCAATGTGTGGCTATTGTCTCCTGCAAGATGAAAACTAATATTGACAGGAGTAAGAGCACCTCAGAAATGATCCAGAAGAGAATTCTTTTGTAGCCTAGTTGTCTCAAAGTAGAAGTTAAAATGCACCAGACGAGAACCAGAAGATCACTATATCAAACTTACATCAAAGAACCTAAAATCAACCAATCAAACACCAAAGAAACAATCTAAAGTTATCTAAGAATTCTATAGTTATTTTTACTGCAGCTGCAGAAAATGACAATTTTGTAAATTCTATACTTTTCACTGTAATTTCCATAATTGTTACCATTATGCATTGTAAAACTCTTGAAAATATTTTTAAGTTTATCGCAATATATCAATAAAATTTAACTTTTCTTCTCTGGTATAATTAACTTATTCGATTTTAAACAAAAGTGATTTCGATGAAATGTATGAAATTGGAATAGAATAGTAGGTTCATGTACATAGGCGTACTATTAAAAAATTCAAAAAAGAAGCATTCTTTACCTTTGTATTTGGAGGATATGTTCTCGCGAAGTGGTCTTTATAATCTTTATTTGCTATGTCATCCTTATCCGCAGAATCCGCACATTTCTAGAAAAAGAAATAAAAGAAAGAACATTAAAAGAAGTATTAAACAGGGAAAAAGTTATGTTATTACTCAAAACACTATTTCACTAACAAAACTGGATAACACGGCCATAAACAAAGAGCTAAGTTATATTTGTAAACTATGATTAAATATAATATAAAATAAATATCTTACGAGTATGTGTGAAAATAATCGTCAAACATAAACGCTGGCGCAATCTTACACGATTTATTTGCGATCCGATCATCATTTGGCGATATTTTTCTGAATCGACAAAAACGATCTTCAGAATTTTACATTTGTACTTAAATGATTATTTACTAAATCTTTAATTTTGAGCAGGTTGAAAAATATATTCAATTATTCCAAACGCTGAAAAAGAAGAGATAACATGTAAGTGTAGGATCACTTCTTCCTCTTTAAGACTGGAATTATTATAAGATTAAAAATGCAACTGTATTACTGTTAAATGGAGCGTATATAAAACTCAAAATTTATAAAACTGAATCAGATAATTTTTTTTATCATAAACACAGTGCATACAATAAAATCCCCAATTAAAAATATTAAAATAACTGCATAAGCTCATAGGAATGAGAAAAAGAAAGATCTTCTCTTTGAGTGTGCATTTTATCAACAATATTTATGAACAACAATTCTTTGAAGAAAGGTATCTCATCACTTTGCAGCGTAACAGACTTCACTTCTGAGGCATTTATTAAAGCTGTACGTATCGGAAAGCTCCTCTACTGAAACATGTGTTATTTCGCATACATAGAATAAAATGAATCATTTTTATAATTTAAAAAAATACTCGTATGTACATACGTAGGTTTACGGCCACCGCGATATATAAAACCCCAATAATCATTACAAACTATCGTCAAACGATACTTTTGAGTTTTGCAGTTTTTGGCTGTTACTGCTTATACTCTGTTCAAAAAAGTGTGAAAAGAAAAAAGATAAAATGCCTTTTAATTTTTCAAATTTGTAAATAAGTTGGTTATTCCATTGTGAGGATATCTTTGAATGAAAACGAAACCTATGTTTCAACGTTGTGTACTTCCAAAAAGGAAAAGCAACTTGAAGGAACACTGCACACTTTAATTCTGGAAATAAAATAGATTGTCAAGTAGGTTTCAATAGACAAATAGTTGATCCTATTATTGTTTGTTTACTATCGTAAACTAATATCTTTTATTTAGTCCCTTCTTTACACTTAGGGTAGGGGTGGGCGATTGGTTTGGATAAGGAGCCACTTTATGGAAACGAAGACTAGTAGTATTCAGAAACAGTATAAATTATATCATAAAAATCAATAAAATAAAATAATGGTAGTTTAATTCAATTTACTTTTTGTACTCATTTCATATCACAAGCATGTTTAATTTTAGATGTTGTTTAATGAGACAAATGTACCCCATCACACTTTTGTAAACTTGTTCTTAAAATCAGTTCAGATTGTTTGTTGAAATTCTCATTACAGCTTTCAAATTAATATCTGTCAAAGAACTTCTACAATTATTCTTGTTGGTCTTCAAACAAGAAAATTTTGCTCACAAATATATGTAGACCAAACTATAGAGGTCGTTTTCTCAGCAAATTTCTTCATACATGGATGTTTTTCAGGAGACAAGAATTTGTAAAAGCCAACTAATGTCACAGTATGAAACCTTTATTTCATGGTGTGACCTTAATGCATGTTAAAAAGTTCAAAATTAAATTCTTCAGAAGCTGTGTCCAACGCTAGCATTGATGGGATAAGGGACAGAATTGCATTTAGACTCAATTTTCGTGTAGTCCTGAAATCTTCTTGTGACCTCATCTTTCAAATCCTTTAGATGGTCCTTAATCTTAGCAGAAACAGTTTCAGACACTTTTGGATTTCCTAATAAAGGGAAATGATGAAAATTGTCTTCTTTTGCTTGCCTTGCAATAACCCTAGTTTTTGTTTGGATGAGTTTAGGCACGAAGGAGAAATCTCTGTTCAAGACGGACTTTTCTGATTGTCTTGGAAGGCCATAAAAACCCCTTAATGGGCCACTAATTGGATTACTTATAGGTTTATATTATAATATTTAATATCGAGAGTTAAGGGTTTAGCTGTCAAAGATATTAGATTATTAGAAGAAGAAAAAAGAAAATTTGGAAGATCATGCAAAACATAAATGATTTCACTTAATATAATAAAATCATTTTAGCATAAATGGTATTATATGCAGTTGTTTAAATATTTACAGTGTTTAAAGTTTAAACTATATTTTTTACGAAATAATAAAACGCATTATTTAATTTTATAGCGACTATTTCGTTATTACGTTAAGTTTATTAGGCACGTGGGAAACGTTTTTTTTTATAATTAGAAGTCAAATAAAATTATATAGAATGTATGAAACACGGTATGTAAATGAATTTAATATTAAGTTTTAGAAACTTTAATTTCCTGCTAATTGAGTATTTTTGCAAAATATAAAAATTATAAGCACTGAAAAACGAAAAGAAGCCATTCACTACTTTCAATACATATTATTATAATTAAAATAGCTATAGACAACATATAAGATATATTCTTTCTAGATATAATTAAGCAAAAATTCATTCTTACATTTTCTGAATTCGAAATCGGACAATATAGTGCTACGATATAGTTATAAGTTCTATTTAAAATGCCACATAGGAGGATATTAATTAATCATATCTTTTTCCGAATGCAGCTTTTTTTTTTAAAAAAAAATAATTTTGTTGAATTAATTATTTTCAAATATAAAAGGATTATTTGACATATTTCTCATATTCCAAGAAATGAATTCTTAATTTTCATTCGTGGGATGGAAAAATTAATTGAGAAGAATAATCTATTTCTATCTGATGAATGAAATCCCCCCCTTTTTTGTGAAGAAAATTAAAATGTTCTTATTTAAATATCTTTAGTTGAAATAAGAGCGGTACTTTCAATTATGTATCATTTCTGAAAATTTATATCCTTTTGTTGCAATTCAAATTTTAAAATGAATTATTTTACAAAAGTGGGTGTTTCTTTATTTGAAAATCAAATTCAATATATAAATTCACTATACTATTTATCAAACAAAATGAAAAATATTAATTAAGTTCTACCAAGAAAATTTTCAAGGCTGAGGTTATATATAGTATATATATAGTCTCTGAATATATATATATATATATATATATATATATATATATATAAATAAATGTGCGATTGATAATTTATTGAAGTTACTCTCTGAAGCTCTATAAGAATACTTGGTTGCTTTGAAACACGGTTAAGTAATGAGAATGGCATTTGAACTCCCTCACTTCCCCCTCTCCAACTCCAAATCAAAGTCAGAATTGTGATGGATTATTTGTATATCACACAAACTTATTTTCCAAAAATTAAAATATATGCGTAAAGGGTTTTCGTCCCAATGTTTGACATTATATTTATTAATTTTTCACCATTTTTAAGAATCTTTTTTCATTCCAGTATAAAAGTATAATTTTCTTTATACAAATGACATATTAAAGTAATAAATAAAATATAAAAAATTGATCATAATTCAAGATCCGGAAAAGTTTCTCATGATCATTATTTTCCGTTTATGCAATATACAATCAAATTAATTGAAGCCATTTTGAATTTAATGAATGATTTAACACCGTGTTAAAAGTCACGCCTTCAGAGCTGACCTCTTCAAACCTTATAATTTTTTTAAGATTCTTCTTTTTTACAGAATATTTATTTCCTTCCTTTTTTAATTATCTTTATATGTTTTTAAATATCTTCTTTGGGTCCCGCATTTTAATTTTATACTCTATAAGAAAATAAATTGATTGATATGTTGATTATTAATATCTACTTTGCTTAAATTTGCACTCTAATATGTTGCTATAAATTTATAAGAATCTCGACGAAAGTGGGACTTCTGCGCATGATCTGTGGCTTGAAGTGGCAAAAACACTGAGTATACTCCAAGAGAGAGCTTTGGATAGTAGGAGGACAGGCAGTATCGTAGGTACGCGTCAATTGTCACTGTAATTACATGAATCCAAGCTGATCGTTGCTGGTCGAATTATGGATGATTCCAAAATTTGCCAACGTGCATTCGTGCACACTTTTGCTGCGTTAAATTAAAATTCAGCGGAGATTTATCTTCCTCGACAAAATGTATATGGGCGGAGTATCTCTCACATACTTCATTATTACGATTGAGCAAGGAATTTCGTAAAGTACGAACCAGTACGAACGCCAGGCTTCGACCAGGTAAAGCGAACGTTGTCATCATTCAAGAAGAAATTACTGCAGTGGACAATTTTTTGATTAAGAATTAGTGAATCAGTACGTACAAGATATTGGCTGCGCTGTTTATTATCAAAGGATCACGCTGTTCGCGAAAATTAATACAAACAGCTACATTGTCATCATACACTAACTGAAAATATAATAAAGATTCTTAGACCTTACATGTTTTCCAGAGGAATTATTCTGTTCTATGACAATGCTCTCCTCTGTACCTCAGCGCAACTAACTGCGTGCAAAGATTTGTTGCAGCGATTTCGAAGGGAAGTCCTCGAACATCCCCTGTATGATTCTAACTATTCATCTTGCGACTAACATGTTTTGGATTTATTCAAAAAAGCTCTAAAATGATGATAATTTTGTAGTTGATAATGGGATTCCATTACAAGAATAATTCCTTAGACAATCTCGGGGAATCTTCATCTACGATGTCCATCGTCTTGTGAATAGTTGGGATACCTGCATCAATCTGCAAACCAACTAGTTATCGTCATTATTTTCCTTAAGTATCATTCTTTATACTGTATACTTTACATACTGCTATCATTAAATTCTTTGAATAGCCAGCATCAGTCTTACTTTCATTTTGGAGACAGATATATAATCAGAATTTCTGATATTTACTACTTAGGTTTGGACATGTCGTTAATGTAATACAAAATATGGAAAATTTTAAAAAATATAAAATTAAACACAAGGAATTACATTTAATATAAAAGAAACTTCAATATTACACCACAGCTATTTAAAAATATTTCAAGTAAGCGGGTTTATTTCACCAGACAAAGATTTTGCATCGGTTACTATTTAAACATTTATGTAAATTAAATAACGAAAATATAAAATATATCAGCACAACTTCACACCAGGAATCATACAAGAAATTTATCAGAGAAATATATGAAATTTCAGGAATAATTTCAGAGGAAAACAAAGCAAGGACAAAATGAGATAGGAAATTTAGACCACGTTAAGATAAAAGGCAAAAAAACACGCTGAAAATAAAAAGATTTCCAACTGTTATAAAAATTTGTCACATTTGTAACATATAAATTCGTTTATTATGTAGTAATATTAAAATTTAGAAACATTTAAAAATACGTCCTTTTTGCATGAACACGCAAAATTCAAAACCCATTTAGAATTGCAGTTTAGGAGACGGAATATGGAATTCACTTTACACCAGAAAAAATGGTTTGACTCATACACAAATATGAGTATAATCATAAAATACTCTGCTCTCTAAAGATTTGTGAAGTTCAGAATATAACATTAATGCTCGAAAAAACATTTTATTGAAAAAAGCGCTCTGATAACGGGTCTTATTTTTTAGCATTACTCGAAGACAACCTTAAACTAGTTGACATGACTTCCCTTTTCCCCGTTTGAAGTCTCGATTGCGTGCAATTGTGATACATACTAGCTTTCACCAAAGCGATTTCAGCTTCTTTCGAACCTCTTTTATCTCCATTTACTCTTATATATATTTCAGAATATCATTCATCCTCATTTTAATGCGAATATAATTCATGAAGTACCTCGTCAACGATAGATGGCGCTGCTAAGGCACTTTGATATTAACACTGCGTGTCGCCATCTATTAAAAGACACCGAAACAAATATGACCCCGATTCATAGATCAGTTTTTATTGCTGCCGTGTCGAGTTGTCAGTCGATAACACTAGAATGTGTGAGTGAAACTAAAAAAAAAATGAACAATTTATAGACAATACTACCATTGAATTACCCACGTTTTCTATTTCTAATACCCAATTTTTTTATCAACTTTTATAAGTATTTTCCCCGACGCAACAGTATTGAGGTCTCCAAAGGGGCTCTCTTTATTAGCTTTCACTACATAAAGAGTTATTTTGTGAGATAAAAAAAAAGGTTAATTTATAGTAAAATTCCTTTTAACACGTTGGTGACACCCCTTGCCATAGCCAACAACCGTCAATATGATCTAGATGCAACAAGAGGTCTGTGGACGGCGCACCTTAAAGGAGGATCGTTAAATAAGTCTTAGAAAATCCAAGGGATGGCTCTCGTAACATTGAAAAGTGTTTGTTTTTAGTAAGCATCACGGCTCACTAGAAAGCTGTTTAAGTCTCATCGTATTCGCGATCAGCACGCCTTTTGCACCTGAAAAAGTATACGTCATAACTTTTACGGTTGATGAGATCATCATCGTATTCTTTGGAGTAGATTCAACGGAAGGAACACATTATTTAGATTAATGCTTTTTTTCCGGTACATAATGATGAATCCAGGTCTAACTGATGGTTATAACTCGATGCAACAGCATTCAAATTTTGATTTAGCAGCAAAGGACTACCAAATCAAAACTAACTTATAAATCAAAGTCAATTTCGTTTCGGTTCAGTTTAACAACTGGGAATCAATCAATGGTAAAAACAATTTTCCTTAATCCTATCACGCTTAGGCGAATCAACAGTTTTTGCTCTCCTATAACACGCGGCACTACCTTCAAACGGACGTTGAAAGTGGCATTCGTTTTCTTCCTAAAGGCATTTGAAAATGGCACCCTTTCCTGAGGGTGATTCGAAAAGCTCGCTCACTTTTAAAAGATAGTTTTTAAATAATTACTTGCGGTGCAATCAATGTAATAATCACACCAATTGTAACTTGCACTTATAAGCAATTCAGAAAATGGTAAATATTACATATATTATTTTCTAAAACATTAAATTTTTAAACAATTATTTGTGGTATATTAATGTAATAACTACACCAATTGTAACAATTGCACCTTTAAATAACTCAGCAGATGTTAAATATTATAAATATTAGTTTATAAAATATCGAGTTTTTAAACAATTATTTGCGGTATATTCATGTAATATATACAACAATTGTAACTCGCACTTTAAAACAATTCCGTAAAAGTTAAATATTATAAATATTAGTTCGTAAAATATTAAATTAAAATATCTAAATAAGTATACGCTATATTAAGCTTCATAAAATATTTTATTGTTATATTTACCAAAACTCCTTTTGTGTGTGAATACACTTTAAAACAGGGAATCATAAATATTAGAGCATCACAGTATTTGCAATAAATGCATCATTTTTCAGTAACAAATGCCCACCAAATTACACTATTAAGATAACAATATTTGCAACTGGATAGGCAACATTTTTCCTTATGATATAAAAATTTTTACGATACCCGTACCCCGTCTGTACGCCATGAATTTCTGTACACCATGAATTTAACTAAATTTTGCCAGCTAATATCGTTTGTAATACGAATAACGCAGGATAATATACGCGAACGAACTCAACTCGTCAGCGTCCATTGGGGGAAAATTTCGCTGACTGAGTAGGGTTCGAGTGCAACTATTTTAATCGAAATACTTCGGACGAGCTGAGCTCGTCAGTGCCCATTATTAAGCGTTATTCGAATGATAAGCAGTAAATAGCAAAAACAGAAAACAGCAAATGTATGTTATAGAATAAGCAAACAGAAAATAGCAAATGTATGTTATAGAAAAGGTAAACAGAAAATAGCAAATGTATGTTATAATGAATTTATAATTTAATTCTTGCTTCATAATTCAATATAAATACAAGACAAATAAAAATTTCCTTCAAAAAGTTTCATTAACCGATTCAAGAGCAAAATATTTCTTATAAAAAAAACTTAGATAATAATTCATTAAATTTTGTAGTAAAGTAAACTTGATGGTGGCGGTTTACAAAAGATTAATTGCATTTTTAAGTCCTAGTGTACCATGAACAAACACAGGAAATTAGGAGGAAAGGTGCTTTTATGTAGCGTAATTATGTTTATCAAATGAAAAAAAAAATTTGAAGTTTTTGAAAGCGAACCCCTTTTTTAATCTGCTTCGCAAACTGACATAATTAAAAAAGGAAAAAAATATTTTGAAATTGTTTTTCAGAGAAGATAAAGATTAATTTTAGAAAAATGTATTTAACTTTTTTTACAATTTGTCTGCTTCTTAAACGAAAATTTAGAATGGTTCCATTTTCGTAGAAAGGGTTTTTATAAAAAAGATACTTGAAATTGCATGGAAACAAAAGTTATTGCATATAGAAGTATTCATTAACACGTGATGCTAATGATGCAAGATAGAGCAGAAAATACAGTATTTAAAATAAGAAACGAATTCAATTGATAAATTAAGAAAAAGATTTCACTAACATGTTCTTAACTTTTTATAGTTCCTAACATTTTAATATTATAATCTTTTCTTCGGGAGTTGTATGACTTTTCGATAATTATAGAACAATTACTAAGTGGTTTTAAAAATAAATTTAATTATGCTAAATATATTCACTAGATGCTTGACAATTTATTAGAATTGAATAATTCTAAACTCCATTTTCTGAACTTAATTTTTAACTACATTTCATCTATCATTCTCTCTAAAAGTTATTTGTAAGCAATATCTTTTAAACAGTTTTAAAAAAATCATTTCAATCGATTTTACATTTAACTATTTTACAATTATAAATCATTGTATAAAATTGATGAGTGTACAATGAAATATTAGAACACTTTCAAAACTGATTTGTTTACAAAAATTATTAAAGATAATGAATAATTTAACGTCAGTTATCATATTCTTACCATCTTTTGGGATAGCAAAATCTCTTGGATAAAACAATTTTATAACCCTTAAGAAATCCTAAAAAATTAATTAATATCAATAACTATTTTTAAAACAGAATAATTATACATTTATTTCCCAACCGTAGCTGTGTGAAACCAACAAACAATATTTTTTTCTTCCTCATTTACAATAAAAATGGAGTGTATCAGAATTAATCATCCAAATTTCGAGGAGAATTTAGAAATAACAAAAGAAGACTATTTCACAAAAGAAAATATGGGCTCAAAAGAACAAGACGCAAAGGTATCTCACATGGAACAGCCGATCGTCAGTCGGCGTTGTGACTTCTCAAAAGTAATGTTCATATTTCCGCAAATTACTTAGCGATTTATCGGCTGTGATTCCTAGCTCTTGGCGAATAAACTCTTTTACATGTGAACTAATTACCAAAATTTGGTGAAGAGGAAAATAACAGAAGAATTGGCGATTGACGACCAGCTGCATTTGTCAGATAACTTCGAGCCCTCTGTAACGCGTGACTGTTTAAGTAAATTTTTATTGATTTGCATAAATATTAATTTGATTTTTCGTTATTTCCTTAAATATTTAATTTTCCTTTCCCTTAATTGTTATGCATTAGTTTTGGATTCTCTTAGAGTGAAATATGTTTGTGAAATGTACTATTTCTGTTTTCTTTATATTATATATATAAAGTGTATGAGTGTGTGTACCAATATGAAATTTCTCCTTGCAGCGCTATCTGCAACCTGACTGCTTGGGAAGGACAGTTAAAGGACAGACACGGCCGAACCTGTGTTCGAAATTACTCCATGACAGGCGCACCGTTATGCTAACCAAGAGCAGACGACCCTACCTCTTTCAATTTACATCAAGCCAGATGGATACATGTAGTTATTAGTTTTAAGCTCAAGAAATTTGAGCCTGAATTTGAAACGTAATATAATATTCATTGTATAATAGAGAATGTATTTTGTTATCCTTTACAATTATTATTTGCTTATAAATGTAATAAACTTATACATTTTCCTTTAAACGAATTCTACATGAGTATATACGAAATTTACACATTTTGGAAAGATTTCGATGCCGTTATTTCGATGTTTGAAACACAAAGCCTCATTTTTAAATGTTCCTCTGAAAACTATGTTTCTGGACTATACATCTACATAGTGCTATCTATGATAGAAGAGAAATTTGTAAAGTGTTCAGGAGAAATGCTTACATTTTCCCTTCCACTCTTTTCCAGAATCTATCAATCGTGGTAGTTTTGTGGTCAGAAAGGTCTCCTTTCAGCGGAACCGTTCCTCAATAATCCATAGGTGAAATCTTTGGAGACAGCACGATTATACAGTACAGTTACACATATTGTACCTGGGTTTTTTTTTCCAAAGAACTGCAATAATAATTTTTGAAGAATGATTGGTGACTTTGTCTTGATGCATTTTCCCTATTTTAAAATCGTTGGAATTAGGAAAGGTTTCTCTTCTGTCTATATCGAATGCAAAACATTCTCCTGATATTATCCTTAAGCCGGTGAATACTTACCATTTTTAAGCTGTAAATCTTCATAGTTACATTATTCAGTTTATCGTTTTGTTACAGATACTTGAAAATATGATGCAATTGAATTGATTCGACGATGGATTTTTTCTTTAGTCACAAGCTTGCATTGTATTCAGTCAAATTTTGGGTTCCCGATAGACCCGACGATTGGAGAGTCGATGCACGTTACTCCTGTTGAGGATCCAAGTCCTCACGTTGGATGGTGGAAGTTAAGATAGTGGGGTACCAGAGCAGGTAGCGTCTTCGTCACATGACCGAGACTCAAAATTAAGAGATCCTTCTCCAATATCCCTGGAAATGCTTAAAAAGCGAAGCTATTAAAAACAATCAGTCAATCGTTCAAAAATTTGAAACAGAACGCAACGTTTTTACTCTATTCATTCATTTATTCGCACGATTTCATCTTTTTAAATTAATAATATTGCTTATTTAACATTCCGAAATTTCGAACCATATAATTTACCATGTTCTTTAATCACGGAATCAGAACTTTATTCCCAGAAAGTGTAACAAATATCCTTCGGTTAACAGCTTATTTGTATTTATAATTTTTGAAAAATAATAAATTTGAAAGTATTAGAAAATAATCTAAATTTCCAACATCAAACTATTGCCATCAATTTTTCCACCAAAATATTTGTGCTTTAAAATTATTTATCTAAATCGTTCTGAAAATGTGTAAACACCCTACATGTATATGTATAATTTTAGATTTTTATGACATTTATAATGTAATAGATGTCTTATAAATTTCGAGTAAAAGTGTATTAGTATTGTGTATGATTTATATCCCTTTTTATACATTCTAACGCGTAACAGATCTTAAATTTTAGATATCTTTAACGCTAATTTTCTAAAACAATCACATCGTTTATAAAATATGTTGTTTGTGATCCGCATTGCTATAGAAAACAATACTTTTCCTTTACATTTTCAGATCTAATCCCATCTGTCCCTATTCCTTTCCCTCGCCAGTCCCTAACTTCCAGTATTAATCAACACATACATTCTGTACCTGAAGGGGACAATGGCATTTCGTTGGTGGGAGGGAGGGAAATGTCCGAATCAAGCAATCGAAACACACAATAAACAACGGAGCTCAACAAATTGATTAGATCCAAGACTTCGCAGACGGAAATCACATCGCACTTCCTAAAGAACGATCTTCCAGAAGAATAGGAACGAGGTAAAACTATTTATCATCCTTGAATGGAAGACGCGATGAACAACCCAGATCTCGCCTTCTGTTTTACTAAATATATATAAGGTGTTCACTCTGAGATTATGGCAGTATCATCAGGCCTGTTAGCTATGGGTAGTTGAAGTACATGGTTATTAAACCACGGGCTAAATAAGCCATGGACTACAATAGTAATAATAACTGAGCGATAATATAAATTCCACCATTGATACTAATTT
This sequence comes from Nephila pilipes, assembly GCA_019974015.1. Classification (NCBI taxonomy): domain Eukaryota; kingdom Metazoa; phylum Arthropoda; class Arachnida; order Araneae; family Nephilidae; genus Nephila; species Nephila pilipes. The sequence goes on along the minus strand of BMAW01126855.1, from coordinate 238,314 downwards.
TTCTGCGTTCCATTTGCACTTCTTTTAAGCTATTTTCAATTACTGCTGAAATTACTCCATACAAGAAAAAAATCTTTATAACTCTTAAAATTTGAGCTATAAAAATGGTTCAAAATACAGCTAATCTCAGATCTTGAAGGTAACCTTTTCCAAGAAAAGAAAACAAACATTTTACTTTCCCAGTAATGGGGATTCATATAAAATCCGAAAAATTAAAAAAAAAAAAAGGTATTAAAATAGTTTACTCTATCTTGGCTTCAAATTTTCAGCGAGTGCGTCTCAAAGACAACATTTGGTTCATTTCCATTTAGTCGAAATTATATTTGTGTTCTTTTGTTCCGAAAGTCACCGTCTGAACTCTACGATTAGTGGATTAGAGACCATTTATTTCCCCCTCTCGTCTTAGACAATCAGGGGACGTATTGTTCCTCGCTTTTTTTGTATCTAATTCACGATAATAATATATATCGAGTAGTGAATTTGAGTCCTGATGCCTTGAAAGATATGCAGTGTAGCGGGGCTGATACACATTAAATTTGTCGAAATCCAAAGCCCTCTGTTTATAGTTGTATGAAAATATGGAAAGGGAGGTGCCAGCTCAGGCGTCGTCCTTGTCATTTGACCAAGGTTCAGAACTACGAGGTTCATGACCAATAGCCCTCGTGTTGCTTCTAAGTGCTACAATAATAAACAATCACACTTAACTCAACAAGTTATTAATGTGGTGCAATTTGGAGTTTTTAAATGCGTCGAAGACATTATACAGCGATTATAATTAAACATTTTTTTAAACTACTAATTTTTTCTTATCATAATGCGTCAATAAATAAAAGATATAATATGTGTCAGAAAAAGATAAATATCCGATACAAATGAGGATTATGAAAGGATAGAGATACACACTTTAGTTTTCGGATCATTATCCCAGGTTAATAAACAAAAAAAAAATTTTATAGATCTTGTTAGACATAAAAAAAAGCATCAAGAATTATAATAATATATTAGAATACATCTTTTACTTTTTGTTTCCAGTCAATCTAATTCGCAGTTAATTTTTAGTAAAACAATTTTCAAATTTCTGTGCATGGCAAAAAATTTCACATAAATGTTAATTGTGAGAAATAATTTAAATAACAAGAAATTCTGTTAGAGCGAAAATACCTAAAATTAAACAGCAATTAATACCATATATTTAAAAAAATAACAAAATTCAAAACCGTAATATTTTACAACAAATCATCGCATGATTTAAATATCATCCAACATATTGGTTATCATTATCAACAAAATATGGAAATAACATTGACACGAGATAAATTTGATTTTACTCATTATGAACAATCATATTTTCATATTTTACAAGCAATCCAACCTCATGTAAAAATGGATATGGACTTAGAAACAATAAATTTACTAAGAAAATAAAGAATTTCTCACCATTAAAGAAATTACTTGCTTTAAAAGAAAATTCATCACCCTGGGTTGATGGTACTAGTGACAGAAAGAAGATGATTGAGAAAAGATTAATTGAACACATTATTTAATCAGAATTCTATTACCTTCAACAAATGAACCAGTTCCCATCGATGTTTTAAATAAGAAACTTCAGATATGAAATTTCTGAAGAAAAGGAACGTTATGTCCGTTCTTTGAAGTGAATAGGTGGTCAAAAATCGAACCAAAGGACACCAACTCATATTTTCAAAGGGAACAGAAATCTCCATTGTGCACAAAATATTTTAATGGGAAAGAAGAAAAGGCCAGTGCTGCGTTCTCAACGAAATATCCGGGGAAAAAACAAAGCTGCCGTCAAAACTACTCTTCGAAGAAGATTTAAAGCTTTCCTGTTTACTACTCTGCCATCTTAAGACTAATCTAAAGGGGTAGAAGGGGGAAGGAATCTTTTCTTAGGAAAGCATGTAAAATTGAGAGACTAGTCATATGCTCAAGGAACAGACAAACTTAAATAAAAAAAAAGAAAGAAAGGAAGAGAAAAAGAAAATATCTGCAAACAAGGCCACAAATAAAAGATAACAAACCAGGAGGTTGGTCTAAGAAAAGAATACCGTCCACTTATTTTTCTTTGCATTGTGAGAGATCCAGAGTAGTAATGAGATCTTTTCCAACAAATGATCAGCTCTACAGTCAGAACAAGATTTTAGAGCTCTGCTATGGTACACAAGGGAGCACAAATATGTAGGGTTTGTTTCTGCTATTATTTTCTTGTTTGCGTTTCTTTGCCGAGAGTGATAAGAAAGGCAGAGTTACCTGGAAGTGACAAAAATCCCTTTTTGCTGAAGTTCTCCTCTGGGACGAGGGAATTGTTTGTTCAACGGAAACTTTTCGGCGCCAAAAATCCTTTGTAGGCCAGAAATGTTTCTTGTTACAAATAGCTCCGTGAATAAATCCCCCTTTTTTTAGTTTCAAATGATGTTATCAGATAAGCCATAAGCACCATAAAAGTTTCAACAGCTTAATTGGCCACCCGCTTGTGTAAACTTTTTTTTTTTTTTTTTTCATTTATAAGAATTATTCGAGGATGGTTCAAAAAGTACTCGTGTTTGAAGATCCATGGCAGAATTAAGGTAAATGGTTGTTACTATAGGGTACTGCCATCTGTTAAATGAAACCGAAACAAATTTGACAGATTTGTTCGTTAATTTTGATTTGATTATTTGCTACCAAATCAAAATTTGATTGTTGCACGTTGTTGACACCATTTTTCAACAAGTTGTTATCGTTGATGATAAATCAATTCATCGTTATACATTGGAAACCAAACAATAACGGGTTGCTACCGGTCAATATCCTTCCAAGAAGCCGAAGATGATCTCATAGGTCGGAAAAGTTTTGACGAAGAAATGTTGAGGTGTCAAAGACGTCATGATCAGGAACACAAGTAATTCATACTTAGATATCTTTGTAGTAAGTCATGATGTGTATTAAAAACAAACCGTTTTCGATGCTACGATAGCCATCGCTTGGATTTTCTAAAGACTTATTCAACGACCCTCGTAAGATTACAATGTTTTTAGTGTACATTCCTAAATATGGAACATGAATCAAAATTTTATAATGATTCATTGATTCATTTATTGATTGATTATTAACGTCCCCTTGTGAAGCAAACATGAAGTCTGTGACGTTGGGCTATTCGCAATTTTTTCTACACTCCCCTCGGGACTTATATCGAGCTTAATAACTTAAAATTACAATTTCTTCCCAACCAAAAAGAAAAGTGATTAGGTAATTTGATGAAGGTAGAAATGAAGTGATTTAGATATAATGATATGTAAATGATATGCAATGAATGTAAAATGCGAAGAGAAACAGAGGATAAGGATTGTCTGCTCGAGTATTGTTACTGATCTTAGAGTTATTCTGCTAATTTGGCAGATTGGTCTAAATTCCACAAACCGCATTAATCTACGTGGTTATTGTCAAGGATAGTGATGAAAAGACAACGAGTGGATTGGTAAGATATTTCCTATTTCAATCTCAATTTAGGACTGTGAGTTAGGGCGGAATTTTAGAAAGAGTGAACTTAGTTATCCTGCATTGATAATAAATAATATTTCTTGTTTAATCTCGTGTCTTCTCAAACTACGTTTGATCACTTAGGTTTAATATAGAAAATTGAAATATGGCGCAAGAATTGAACATTAAAGGGAGAACACCACAAGGCTACTGGCAACAATCACCGTCATTTTAAAATTCGAGCAAGTGACGAGGACGTCACCTGAGCTGAGATCCAATTCTCCTAAATTCCTTAACATCCTAAAGTGGGGACTTTAAGACACGTCAGATTTAATGTGCATCACCAAGCTGCATGACGCATCTTTAATGACATTAGGACGTGAATACCACAACTCAATGGAAAAAACGACGGCCATAAACTAGTGATTCATGAACACTCACCTACTTCCAGAAAGGTACCAGGTGGTTATAATTAAATTTACACTATTCAGAGGCCTGTAAATCCTGTTCTGATTATCGGATTTCGATGAAACTTGGAATATATGCTATATTGACCATGGGGAAAATATTTCTGCAATTAAAAAAAAATAGTACAAATTTTGACCATCAAGTGGCTTTTATCGAATATTCCTTATGAAAATCCGTAAAACCTCTGTATAAACTTGCAATCATAGCCAGAGAATAATTCAGCGTGCGTTTGCCATCATTAATTATGCCCTTACAAAAAAAAAGATCGAGTTACTGGTAAAACTGTTTTATCACAACGACAACAACCACTTAGCTACTCCTCGTGAATATCGTCATTTAAAGGATTTGCGAAAAGGCCTCATATCGATTATTGGATCATAAAATTTGAAGATACTGGAGATTTGGGTGTACTGCCGAAAGAGGACGGAAACTGGTTGGGACGGAAGCTGTCGAAGAAGTCTCTACTGCTGTGGTTGAAAGAGCCTCCAGTACCATCTATTCTTCAGCAAGTGGTCGATCAGTGTCACGCGAGTTGGAGATTCCGTGGTCGACAGTACGAAAAATTCTGCGATCCATTTTAAAATAGTATCCGTATAAGATCCACGTGAGGCAAACGATGAAACCTCAAGATCACAAAACACGCCTTGAGTTTGCTTGCCGATTTTTGGCGAGAATGGAAGTTGATGACGCGTGGCCTTGGAAAATTCTCTGGTCAGATGAGGCACACTTTTATTTAGATGGAGCTGTGAATAGTCAAAATTACCTCATATGTGGTACTTTATTTCCTAATGTCCTGCATCAGCAACAATTACATTCTGTTTACGTGACTGCTTGATGTGGATTTGCTGCTGAGTTTATCCTTGGACCTTTTTTCTTTGAAACTCTTACTCCACAGGGTCCTAAAAGATGCTCTGTCACGAGTGCACAGTACAGCGAACTCCTTCAACAGTAGGTCATTCCTGCTTTACAGGAACGACAATGTATGCAAACCTCTATCTTTATGCAAGATGGAGCAACTCCTCTCATTGGACACTTAGTCAAAGAACTGCTAAGTGCTAACTTTGGTGATGATCGTGTAATATCCAGACATTTTCCGGATGTATGGCCTTCTCGTTCACCCGACTTAAATCCCTGTGATTTCTGGTTGTGGGGATTTTTAAAAGACCGTTTTGATAGAGGAGGAATCAGGACTTTTCCTGATTTGTAAGGTAACATTATACCCTCGCGAGTTGCTTCGCGCTAGCACTGAAAACCCTATAATGCGCTTTCAATATTATTGATGTCAATGGAGCACATATTGAGCATATTCTGTAATTGAAAAAATGTAACGATTCTAACATATTTTATGTCCAACTTTGGGCACCACATTTCCTCCTAGAGGTAAAAATTTGAACTAATTTTTTTATTACAGAAACCTTTTGTCCATGGTCCCCAGATAGCATATATTCCAAGTTTCATCAAAATCCGATAAGCAGAACGGTTTCTATAGGCCTCTGAATAGCGTAACTTTAATTTTAATCACCCGGTACATAGAATTTAATGGAAATTGGAATCAGTACAGTGAAGTCCAAGTTATATAATATTATATCAAGTTCACAATGTCAACGTTGCAGTGGTTCCGAATAAATCAAAATAAATGGTACGATCTGTTTAAAAATGAATGGGTTTTTTTTTGAGGAAATATTTACCAAAAATATTACATAGTTTCACACATATTCTAGGTTATTCATCGGGAGATTCTTATATGACTCTGTTATGACATTATAAGAGATAAAACAAATGAAAAGAAAATAATTCAAAATTCTCGATCTAAAATTTTCATAAGGGTATTGTAAAATAACATCCTATTTTTGTCGTCAGTTTTTAAACACATCAAATGAATTTAAGATTAGTTTATCTAAATGCATTATCCATCCCAAATGTTTTGATGTTTCAAAATTTGAAAAATTAAACTACTATAGATTTTGATTATCAGTAAATCTTTTAACTTCAAATGAATGAAATTCAGCATACTTGAGCGCTTACATTGTTAATGAACTAATTTGGTAATTAAAAAAATTTAAATATTTTTTAAAATTTAAATTAGAAAGTTTATTTTAAACAAGACTAAACAGTTAACAATAACCTCATAGCTAATTTTAAAGTATGATGCTGTTATTTTACAATTATTTCTCAAATCATTATATTTCGAGTTTTAAGTACTAGATCGAGAAATATATTTAAGAACATTTTCTACTCTTCATCTCTGCAAGTTCTATTCCAAAACAAACTTAGTGAACTTTTATTTGTATTTTTTGTACTAAAACTATTACTTTAGGAGTTATTCTCAAAAGTTTTATATAACGTTTATGAAAATTTTTCAAAATTACAACGTGCGTTCTAATATTCATCAACTTGTATTATTCAGTACGGAGACATTTGATTACACGAAATTTAGACTTATATAACGGCCGAAATAGTTTTTTCTCGAATCATTTGAGCATTTGAGGCTATTCTGCACTAAATTAATAATCTATTGCATAAGTACTAAAATCATCTGCTTCCGATATAACGTTGAACAAAAAATTATCACTTCTACATCTGCGACAAACAAAATTATTGACTGCATTATATTGCTAACATTATTTAATACCATACCATTAAAATTATCAATTACCCTAATGATAAAATTATCTTCTATACGCTGCTGTCTCTCATAAAATTATCTACTACTCTACAAAGAAAAACATTTATCTATTATTTATTTCAAAATTTACTGCAAACAAACTAAGATATCTCTTCCAATAACTATCGATTATGCAAATATATACTCATAAATAATCCTAAACTATTTTTTTCCAAAAGACCTATAACATAATATCTCATATTTAAATTCGAAACATTGTCTTGTTCATTTATAGAACTTTATTATGTTGGGATAAATAAAAATTCGATTTTTTTATTTCTAAAAAATAGAGGGGTCTCTCTAGGGAAGAGAACTTGGGGAATAATTTTGTTTGGGAATTTTCACAATTCACAAATAAGTGCTTAGTTTGTTTCGTACTAACAGAAATATAAATTAATAATCCGCCTCTGACACATATATATAAATAATGAAATCGTTAAAAACCTAATTTTTACCAACAAATTTGGATTGTTTTAAGAAATGTAAGGCTGACATAGATTGAAATAGTTTACGATTCTATAGTATAGTTAAAATGACAAATTTGGGACCCGAAGAACTTTTTTCTACATCTGAATTATTTTGTATATATTTCTCACATACTTGTTAAAATCAGGCCGATAAATACATTGCGTAATTAGTTATATATTTTATAATTGATTTCTAGTGAAAATTATTGATGTATAAATATTATTTATAATATGTTATAGTATCATTTCATATATTAATATAAAATGAACAAGAATATTCATTTGTATTATTTCTGTTGAGAATAAAATTTATTTTTATATAATTTTGTAGTAAAATATATACAAATACAAAATAAGACGCCTTATTATTATGAAATTTTAATTTATATTCTTGGCTTAAATAACTAACAGTAATGTACTGGTTAATCGGCTTTACTCAGAAATTTCCCCGAATTATTATATTAGAAACATTCGGTGAATTTGCAATCCCTCACTGTAACCTATTGCATCTACACTCGCTTCTAAATATTTAATGACCATACTTCGAGCAAACAAATCTTTAAAATAAAAGGAGTTTCGAAATGCCAGTTGAATATTTTTAGTCGCCCTGATTTATAATAATTACTCATGGGAGAACCATATGTATCAAAACACAATTATATTTATACGGATTACTAATTGCAAAAATGGTGGTATTATATATATATATATATAATATTGAGTGTATAGTTTGTATAAAGTACGAAGTCTATATAAAATATTATAAAGTCTGATATTCATATTAAAAATTAATATTTTTGCTAATAACATACATCTTTAGTCATTTTTATTTATAATGTTAGTATAATAGTTTATGCATAATTTTAGTTAATTTTCTAGTTAATATCCCTACTTTTTTCATTTTAAAATTTTAATTGGATTTAAAAAATGTCTGATTAACTATATTCCTATATAAGTTCAGGCACATTATTCTTCTTTTTCCGTCAAAGTGTTTTTGTATATTTCTATGTAACAATTTTCTTATGATTGCGAACAAAACTACGATTTATTGACACGCTATACTTCGGAGCACAAGAATACCAATTTTTCACCCTAAACGGATGATGGTTCTAAATTACGTCTGGAACAAGAAACATAATACCTTAACTCAATTTTGCGTGTAACATGTCTATATCTCATTGCAGTTTGAGAAAAAAATAAAATACGATTTATGGTAACCAGCAAAATACATGAAATAATACAAGAGACATTTACTCTTAAAATATAGTTTGCTCTTCTCCAAAGAATAAAATGATACTTATTTTCCCAGATAGGTCTGATTTTTATTTCGAAGGACATTTATTCCTTTAGAATTCTGTCTCTGAAGACGCAAGTTTGTGTACAAACTACATGATTTTTTTTAAAAAAAATTCTTTACATGTTAGAGAGAGAAAAAGAGCATTTTTTCCTGGTCCTTTGCAAAAAAGGAAAGGAAGATTAGTAATAATCTGGAGTTTCGCGAGACCAATCTCTTTGTCTAACAGTTAAATAATATTGTTCATATAAGCGATCGCTTGTTTTATTTCTTGGATATGAATGATGTAATGAATTATGTAGCAATGTAACGACTATTTATAATTCATCAGAAAATATCATATTCACTCTAGTTTACAATTTTTTAAATGATTATGGTGAAAAATTCCTAGTATCATACTTAATAGAAATAGAAATTCCAAATAGAGCAAACCATTTGAACCTGCAGATTTCAGACCACGGCCCTATTGGATTAACATTTTCCCATATTATCAAGCGTCAATACAGTTTTAATGGGTATCACAAAGAAAAATCGTTCTAGATGAAAATTTTAAAGATTAAAAAGTATTTAATGTGTTTAAGCACAATTTTAACATGTATAGAAGTTATAAATATCTGAAAATGCGACTCATTCAGGCAACTACGAAATTAATTTCAAAAACGGATCGTGTGACGTTGGTCTATTCAAGATTTTCTCTTCATAACCTGGGGCACTTTTATCAATTTGAATTGTATAAAATTACCATTTCTTCCAAAACAAAATGAAACTTTATAAGATAAATTAGATGAATATAGAAGTGAAGTTATTTGGATATAATATATAAGGCAAATACGATTAAAGGGAAATAGAGGATAACGACTTGCTATCAGATAATTTTTTATTTTTTTTCAGATTAAAATTCTGTTGGTTTTCTGGATTGAAGAGGTTTCCACTAAAAATATTAAGCCACGTAGCAACAGTTGATGACATTTGTGGAATTTAGAACACACAGGTGGATTGGTAAGAAAAATTTCCTATTTAAATCATAAATTAGGATGGCGAGTTAGGTTGTGAGATTCTAGAAAGAGCGACATTAGAAATTCTACATATTAAATAAAGGATTCCGTTTTGATTTTGCGTGTCTTCAAAAGGAGTTTTGTCGTTTTAGACTAATATATTACATTGCGATGAGACACAAGAGTTGAGTATCGAAGGGCACATATATCACAAATATTGATTTAATTGTATATCCGTTTATTGGTATGAAACACAGAACAAAAGAAAAGTTAATATAGCGCAATGAGAGTTAAAACACTTTGTGACGAGCTACTCTAATTACATGCATACGCTTGTTTATTTTAAAAAACCTGCTGAATTTTCACAACATTTTAATGTACAATAAACCGATTGCATACAGTTGTAAAATTGTGCAAACGTAATATATAATCCGCTTGAAAACAAACACTGTATTGAAATGAAATCGATAACTACGGTAAACACTATGCGAAAAGGTGAGCAGCGTTGTCTCGTGACCGGTGGACAAGGTTCAAAAACTCTTAAATACACACGAAAAATCCGAAATCGAACGTTAAATTTTTGCCAAATTGTACAATATATGCCAACCATCGAAATTCAAATTAAATAGACGTTACTATAATCCAAAATAAAGAAATTTTCTTAAAGAAGTAAAAATTTTCTCTTAAATCTCATTAATCAAGAGACATAATTTTTATTTTCATTCAATAAAGTTCAATACAAATTACGGACTGATTTTTTTTTCGTCAAAAATACTTTTCTACATTAGCCAGTTATTAAACATCATTAATTTGTTGTTACATATGAAAATGAAAATATACCTTTCCTTTATTTTGCCTTTCCACAATGAGAAGAAATAAAATTTATTAATAGAAACCTTAAACTATTAAGTTTCTTATGATGCATCAATATGTCAGCTAAATATAATTATGAGCCTGTTTGGATAGCTCACATCCATTCATTAATAAACATAATTAAAATAATTATGTTAAAATGATTGATAGCAATGATCCATAACCAAAAATTATGTGTTAAAAATAATTGCTCGGTGAGGATTACTATGAATATCTTATGATTGTTAAATATTCCTATCAATCATTTTTTTTCCTTCGCTAAATGAGCAAATTATGAATATTCAAAAACATAATTATGTAATTAACAAGAAAAAAGTATTAAGTTGTGATTTATATTGAGTAAATACATATTTCATGACATTCTCAAATAATATAGTCAATATCTGAGTAGTTTATGAATTATGAAAGATAACTAGGTATGAAATGAATATTTTTGGATAATGCAAAAATTAACATTTGTTTTTAATTCTCTAGTTCGGATGTCATTTTCGGCTCTTTTTTTAAATATTTCGTAACACATATACTATACAAATAAACAAAAGCAAAAGTAAAACGTTTGGTTAATCACAGTAAAATTATTAATATGAAGGATTGAATATAATTTAGTGATATGGATATTATAATAAAAATAACTCATTTTTAACAAATGTATATGTTTAAATCTATAAATTTCAAGAATATTCTAGTAATTGAATATGAACAGTAAATTACTTCCGCTAAAAGATTTACGTAAGGTTCATTGAAACATAATGTTTCAATAAACTAACTTGTAATAAGTAAATTCCTGCACAAATGTTTCATAATCCTTTATATTATCAGAGCACAACTTCCTTATAAATTTTTATATAATTTTGATACTATCTAAAAAATAAATCTAATAAAACTCATCAAAGCATCTGTCCTCGGAGATCAAAGTACAGACTTGATAAAATCCCTACAATCTAAAAGTACTGAATATACAAGATGTGAACAGAACCACTTATTTGAGTATATATCACATTTAATATACATTCCTTAATGACCTATTACAATAAATAATAAATACATTCATGCGAATATTTATAGAGAAAAAAATGAAATTTCAAAGAAAAACTAAAACTAATCAAACCATTTTTATGTGCAATGTAGAGAAAATGAAACATTAATGAAATTAACTGATAGTAGTAAATGATGTACATTTTTATAAATTCTTTAAAAAGTAACTCACAAGTAGACCATTGTTCAATAACTTATTTGAACAAAATCTAATTAAGGTAACAATACGCAAAAAACGCAAAAATTAATCGAATGAGGAATAAATTAAGAAAAATCCCAGAGTAACCCAATAATCGGCCAAGGAACTTGGCGATCTTTGCTCTTTTTCAAATGAGAGGCACGTCAAATCGACACACATAATTTTTGTCGAAACAAGTAAATTAAGCAATTGCAAGCCACTATTTTCGAAGATATTCTTCTGATAGAAAATTTGATTAGTTTTTTTCAAATAGGATACCCCTTTTCGGATAATTAGGATGCCCTAAACGACCTTAATTAAGTTAATATGTAATTACTGAGGTCAAAGACCTTTTTTTTACAACGACTGTTGCTCTATATAGAGATTTCTTTTCTGCTTAAAAGACTATAGCAATGTAATAGAATTTCATTATAGTCTCTGCAAAAAAAATCACTTCCCTGAAATTTTGTAATAGTTGTGTGAGTGAAAGTAGAGGTTAATGTCACAAGAGCCAAATTCCGCTATGATGAACCAAACAATGTGTATCTGTGATCTAAACGTTAGAAGAAACAAATTAAAAAAAAAATGACAAGAAAAGGTCGGGAACAAAGATCTCTGGAATATCCCAGGGCTTCGTCACTCGTGTTTATTAAAAACAGAAAAAACCATGCGAAAGAAAAATCACTAAGGTCCTTTCAGGATCATGATTCTTTTACTTGCCTAAAAAAGGTAGGCCCTTGAGGGATTTGCAAAAGAGGTTTTATACAGGGTGTTTCAAAACTTATGTGCAAAAATTTCAGAGGTGAATAAAAACATCTAAGCAAACAATTGTCACTATACAATGCGTAGGTGGAAAGCCAGCGGTGAGCCACTAGACAGCGCTGTAATGGAAAACATAAAGCACGAGTTTTCTTCACATCGTCATTCCTAACGTAGAAGATTTCAGGAGGCATGGCGATGTACAATTAATCAAGAATAGGTCCTGTTATACGATGTGTATGGAAACTCGCACTTTTTGCTTTCAATTACATCGCCGTCCAGCGGCTCACCTTTTGCTCTCCGCCATGCAATGTATGGTGAAAAATGCTTCTTTTGACGTAACCTCTTAAATTTTTGCCCATGAATTTTGAAACACACTGCATATCTTTATTGAACACTAAATATACATGTTTATTTTATGTTTTAATAAAAGTTTTATAGTTACATTAGGAAGGAATTATCCAGTCTTTTAGTTGCGCAGGAAGACAGACAATGAAAGAAGACAAGTAGCTTTGGGTTAATTACAAAATACACCAATATAATGATGGTAGAAGATATATATAATCAAAAAGTAGAATACATATCTAAGACATTGAAGCAATTTAAACTTTATAAATTCATAAATTTCGTATAAATAAAATAAAATTAATGTAGTACACCTACAATGTTGTTATTATTTCAGGACAAAATAATGAACAGCCGGGATGGTTTCAGGAAAAAATTTTATTTAATACTTAACACGTCCCACAACACAAGACAGAATTCAAAACTTATATATAACAAAGATTCATGAACATCACTTCATTCTGCTAAGAAGTCTCTCGCCTTACATCGTGCTTGCGTTTGCCTTTCTCATCGTTCTAACCAAAAAAGAACACGTGGCGCCATCTGGCTACCGTTTAATAGTACATGGAAGGTAGTGCTAAATTACAGTGTTACAATGTTAATAATTTTATGTTTCTGAATCGAAAATTTATAGAAACATAAAATTAAAGGGAAATTGTTTTAAAACAATAACACTTCGATGTTTAGTTCAAAAAATTGTGTTACCTTTCTCAGAAAATTCTCAAGATGTTCACATAAATTTTGAATTTAATTACATTTTTATATGCTTCTTTGAAAATAGATACTCACAAATACAAGATGGTGCAAAAATGCGTGCCTTATTAAAATTTAACATAAAATTAATAGGCTTACGATTGTATGGCTTGAACTACAACACTTATGTAAATAAAAAAATTATTTCGAATTTCGTCCATGTGAACCTTGAATTCAATTGATATATTCGTATCATCTGAAAAAAAAATGGTTTTAAAACTGTAAATCACAAATGACGACTAAAGCAAATTGAAATTTAGTCGTTGGGGTTGCACATATAAACGATGCATAACTCCATAAATGTGATGTGAATTTATTTCAAAGAATAAATATGCGAAATTTTTGATGGCGAATTTTGTCGTGGGTGTTTTCACAATGTAACGCCATCTGAGAGCAAACTTCGAATATTTTATTTTTAATTTGACATACAAAACATTTCATCGTAAGAAGAATTTTGATCTAAGCCTCACTCGAGTAAGCCAAATAGTTCATTTTCTCTTCAATTTTGAAATGAGTAAGAGACTTTTGGTCAACCTCGTATAAATGCATCTAAACAGCGCTTACATAAGACATTATTGTAAAGCACGAGATATCTTTCCTGTGGAAAGATATATCTTCGTGTAATCCAGTGAAATGATTCGATAACATTCCTGAACAAAACCAAAAAGCAAACCTTCGCATTTTCATTATATAATATTCGAAATTCCTATTGTGAGGAAAATAAAAGAATATTTAATAAACATTTAATGTGTATGAAATTTTTAACTAAAAATATGTTTTTTAAAAATACATCATTTCCAATAAAAAGATCACACTTAAAATTTGTAAAATACATAAAGGTTACTTTATATTATTACCATCTTTTTTTTCCTTTAGTCATTTTTACTTTTTATTTTTTGTATCAGTAATTTTACTTCATTAACTTTTTCATTTTCATCAATATCGTTCTATAATAATCAATAATGGTAATTTTGTTTGAAATTCATTTGTTGAAATTCATATTATTTCATCCCGTATTTCGTTTAAGAATATGGCACTCTATCTCAAAATCACACAGAAAAAAGACATGGTAGTAACACTAAATGTATGACACACTAGGCACTTTTAGAATGCTGCATTTTAAATTGCAAATCACTTGAACAATCATAACGTTGTGTAATATTGTGCTTATGTGAGCTAAGAAATAAGAGAGGGGGAGGATGCCAGGAAATTACCTTCCACTATTTTCTTCTTTCGCTCGCTGCAACAAGCCACAGTTTACAAAAAAATTTTATTAATGACCGGAATTTCAGAGTAAACTGCAGACACATCTCACCACTACTGATAAAGATAGTGAGTATCTTGTTGCGGTAGGCGTTGTAAAAATTTGAATATATCGTTTTCTTTTATCTTCGCAATAACCATATAAAAATGAAAAGGTGACACTATCACTTGGGTCTTGCAAGGAAAACAACGTCGGCACATTTCCGAAACATAAGATGTCGTTTAATCCGATGAGCTTGCAATTTATGGGGTCATTGACATCGAGAATTCCAGAATTAGATATATTTTCAACAAAACGAGAAATACGAACTGCCAGTTTCTATATGTATATATACATCATTGCAATAACGTAAATTCGATAAAAACGTTACTGATATATATATATATATATATAAAACAAAATGAAAATATTTTGTACAAAATATGAAGTACTTGTTTTAAAAACAATTAATTTCACATTTAGATCGTGTAATAAGAAAAAGGAATTTGCTTGATATATATTTTAATGTTGAAATAAGTATCTTAGGATTGAGAATAACATACGTTTTACATGGGAAGCACGTTTAACAAATGTCTGTTTAGCGTTTGTCAACAAGGATAGCTATATGTGTTCAAATACACACATACACAAAGGAAAATAAAAATCATGAACAAACCTACTGATGAATTTTTATTCACATAAAAATAAAAAAAACAGTAAAGTAGAAATTTAAAACTTCACAATCAATTAAAACTTTTAAGCTAAATTATAAAATATTTATACAAGCAGAAGAAAGCATAGAAAATGCCAAAAAACAAACACATCCAAACCTTTAACATATCTACAGTATTCATGAAGAGCACGAATGTATAATTCTTTTGCTATGCTGGCCTCAAAATATGCTTGTTTTTTCAAAGAAGTCGGTTTTTTATATTGAATGAAACAGCCACGATATAAAGCAACTAATTGTCTTAAATTCATCATTTTTAGATTTAATGTTTATGCTGTTTTTGTTATAAAATTAATTTGCCTCAGTGCATAAAAAAATTGTTTAATTCCCAACTGTGTCTATAGCTTTAAGCTATGTAGTGTCCTTGTTATTTCCATAACGAGGAGAAGATTACGCTATGAGCAATCAACTCTTCAATAAAGATTGCATAATATAAATTAACCAAAAAAAATCTATTTTCTAAATGAAACAATTGAGCTCAGACGAATAACTGGCACAAATAGGAAACATTTTTTTTATTTTACGTAGATAATAAATAACCGCACATTTAAACGTAAATAAAACAAAAAACAAAAGAGAACAAATAAATAAAACTACTCGTTTAATAATTTAAAAATATAATAAGAAAATACGAGCATTTGAAATAATATCGCTTATAAGTATTAAATAAGTCGATATTTCTTTCTATTCATATATACGAAGGGGGATGAAATATAATCGAAACTTTATTTTTCTGGCACATGTATTCATATATTTTCCATAGAAACGATGATAAGTTTTTAAGGTTAAAATGATTGTTTTATTCCTCAAAAGTTCATTTATTAGACGCCAGTCCCTTAAAGCGATCCAGTACGATCGTGCAGAGAAAGTAAAAACTTGAGATTTTTTTTATTCAACCTCCAAAAGATCTGCTAAACAATCAAACAAATGGTAGGAAATGGGGATGCGCAGTCGGAGACTGCCCATTTCTCTAACTATAGCATCTGCTGTTACCGACACCATCTCATGATTTTAAGCTGAGCTATAGGCACACAAGAATATATGGTAAAATTGATACCCCTGCCAAGAGAGAGTTGCTTAGTGCTATTCGCTGAACAGAAGGGAATAATGCAGTCAAAACTCACTGAAAACAGCGCCGAATATACATGAAACCTTTCTGAGTTATGATGTTGCGTGTAAATGGTGTAGACAATTTAAAAACGCGCTAATCGACGTTCATGATGAAAAGGGAAAATAATGCAAGACTGTTCAAAAAAACATTCAACAGTAAAAAGGCTATAACTGTGGGGTTTGGGAAGTAAAAGGTGTCTTCCTTGTTGAGTTTATGGAACCGAAAACTATGAGCAATGCAGCTGTTTATTGGCAGACTTTAAAATGGCTCTTGGTAGTCATCGTAAACAAAAGAAGAGGAATTAAGCTTCGAAATGAATTGCAAGTCCATTTCACATCACTGGTGGCAACATTCCCTCAGGAAGTGAACGAGGAGCTCGTCCACCTATATGACAAATACTTGAATATCACGGAGATTATGTTGAAAAGTAACCATATTTGAACATTATTTTTGGTAATATATTCATCGTGCTCTGTACTAGTGTTTTTTTACGTTCCACCGGAGGTTGGAAAAAATGGCCTTCGTACGTCACTTAATGTAAACTAGATTCTGTGCTGGAAAGTTCTAGCAACTGTATTTAGATATCGCAGGATACTACCTCGAATTTCTTTATGGGCGACGTAAATTCAGTAGAGTTTACTACTGTAAGCTTTGAACTATCATTTGTACGTTCCCTCAAATTGCATTAGAAGAAGAAAGACTTCATCGAATTAAGGAATGAAAAAATGTGAGCGCAAATTGAATCCATACTCATACAATTTCTTTTTATCATACAAAAAGAGAAAAAAAAATTAAAAAACTTCCAACACGTTAGAAACAATGAGTAGATCTAAAAATAGGATATAGAGAAAAATAACAATGGTGTTATTTATACAAGTAGCATTTTGGATATATTATAAAGGTATAATTTTTATATTTAATTCCGGATGAAAATAATTTCGTCTAGAAATAAGAAAAGTTTTTTTTTCTGTGTGTAAAACCTTTTAAAGTACTAAAACTGCGTAGTGTTCTTGCATCTTAAGAAACAATTTTGTACATCAGTTACTGAGCTTCTGCCTTCCATAGAATAGGTTGTATGAGAAATGATTTAAACATTGAAATGTTTGCCTATAAATGTAGATAATTGTTTCATTCACTAATAAGCAATTTATCAGTTTTAACAAAAGAATCTATTCTCAATAAGATTAATTTTTTTCCTCACAAAAAAATCATGAATAGAATATGTTTTTTCTTTTAAATCCAAAACCAAATTTCGAATGATGAAAAAAAATACGATTGATTGATATAAACGAATCATTTTGGAAATGATTTTATTGCACTGTTTTTTTTTTTTTTTTTTTTTAATGAATGAATATCAAGTCAGTACTCTGAAAGAAAACTTAAATATTTTTTTATGTAAACAGTCATCTATTTTGGATAAAAATAAAAGCAAAAATTTCGTGAATTTGATATCCCGTCAAAAATAGGGGGTGCAACGAAGCATCAGGAATTTAAATGCAGGATCCAAATCGGGAAATATGAAGTGCTCTCAGTTTCTATGACCGCAATTTATCAAAGAAATATCCATGCATTCCATCTGAAATAAGAAAAGCTTTTGAAACGTTTATTCAGCAGGATATATTCTGGGAATATTTCTATGTGCAGAAAGCATATTTTAAAGAAAGAATTTCTAGATGTATCCGATAGTAGAAGAATACGAACATTGTTTTAGTTAGGGACAAGCGTTGTGCAATTTTTTGAGCAATGCTTGAATAAATATGTTCTCTCTAATATAAGTCTTACTTTTTTTGTCACAGAGAGAAGAAAAAAGGAAATAGAAAAAGTAACAAAAAAGACTGACGGAAAGGGTAAAAAAAAGGTAGACGTGTCAATAATTGGAAAGAAAGACAAATTAACTAAATTAACGGAAACAGACAAAAGAAGGAAAACATTGTGAAAAAATGCAGTTATATAAAAATGCTTCAATGTCAGAAAAAATATAGGGGGAAAAAAACTCAAAATTTACAGTCAATGGTGTAAATAGAGTAAAAGAAAAAAAAGAGTTTTGTATGCAATATAAAAGTTAAAAAAATTATACATGATATCTGAAAAACACTATTTTAACAATATTCATAAGCAGATAAAGTTAAATTGTGTCTATTCTCATTTTGCGTAAAGTAAGCAATAAATCTGTAACATATTTTGTGTTGCACAGACACTTATTAATAATTCGATTAAAATAGAGTGTGATATTTTTAAATAAATATAAAGATTTTCTGAAAAATTTAAGATAAAATCACAAAATATATTAATAAATGTTCGAATTTTACCTTAAAATATTAAGTTGCATAATTATTGTACAAAAACAACTATAATGTATAACGGTGTTCTCTCGCGTATTTCTCTTCATCTAACCTTTGGAGACTTTCATATGTTATTTGATTTCAGAATCTGCTGCATTAAATGAACAGTGACTCAGGTAAATCAGATAGAAATATTGAAGTATAGTGAACAGGATTGACGAGATAGCATTTTATAAACTATGAAGAGTTTGTAAGTATTTTGGTAGTAAAAATGACAGATTGGAAGTTGGATCATGTAAAAAATCATACGCTTACGCTATATAAAGGAATATTACATAATTTGATGCAAGATGTGGAATAATGACCAGTCAACGGACGTGCAGTAGGATGCAGAAAAGAAGTTTAGTGCTGACTCGGATCCAAATAAAAGCAAGAACAGTATTAAAAGATTTATAATGTCAGTCTTTACTGTAAGAGAAAAAGGGCCAGTTCCAAATGCATAATAATTTCGGTATTTAATTCTGAATGTCTGTAAATCAGAAGAAAAGCAATTACATTTCGTTTATGTTGTGACTTTTAATTAGTGACTCTCATATCTAGCTAATAAAAGAGCAATTTAATGATAGAAGGGAAAACAAGGGGTCACAAATGCTCATAAAAAATGAATTGTATAATAATTAGAGTAGGTTAATCGTAATTTCTCTTCGAGGAGCCGAAAAACACAATAAGAGAAATATACAAATTAGCTATATATTATAATATAAGTTAACAAATCAAAAATATTTCAGCAAGGTTATGAGTAACAAATTTATTTTTAAAAAATAGAATTGTACATAAAAGTAATGTAAAGCTATTAAATAAACGACAGTCATGAAAAAACATGAATGAAAATCAAAGCTGTTGAGCAAAAGAATTTAAATGAAAATTAAAGATATGAAAATAAGTAGGAAAATAACTCATTTAAAGATAGAGAATTTATTTAGTTCGAATGCAATGTATAAATTCATTGTGAATGAAATAATACATAAATAGTTTTTATACTTTACAAGATATTTATTAAAATATCGAAAGACTACAAAATTATTACAATCAGTTCAAAAAAGAACTAAAATGTAAAATTTTGTATTAAATAAAAGTGCAATTTGCTTCGTAATACTAAAATGCGAACACACAAAAAATTGAAATTTCTTTCTACGTCTGTGCAACAAAATAGCTTCAATAAACCATATCGAACAAATGCAGTAAAATATAAATTTCGTGTTACAGTGAAATATTCGATATTTTTATTTTTCTTATTTGTAACTGTATGCATGCGACGAATTCACCATCGTTTTAAAATCGATCCACTGATTTTTAGAATTTCTCGTCGATATGTAGTACATAAATCATAAAGTAAATGTGACCGATAAACTTTTTATCATATTTAACGTTAGGTTATTTTAATAATTCAAGTTTTTTCTTCATAAAGGAACGCTGACATAAATAATTCTTTAAAAAAAAATTTCCCCCCCTATAAAAGAACATCTTTATTTTCAAAGCACTTAAAATGTTTGTCCAATATCATAGTGCATACATGAATGATGGAAACTGCATGGATTATTTATAGAAATCTAATTGTTTTTGTTTTCTCAATTAAAATAACATTCTCATTCATAACAAAATGAAGTCACAATAGCATGACATATCTTCGTTTTCGCTTGCTGAATTGAATGTGTTGCGGAAACTGACATTCTTGGAAAAACGTAATAATGCGGGAGAGTTGCTGTGTTTATTTATTTAAGCTGGTAGAATTATTTAAAAACATTATTTTACATAAAGACATTAGAATTACTGAAAGTCGAATAACAAAATTTTTAATATTTAGTTGACGAAAACCTTGACCTCGTTCTTTGTAAATTCAAAGAGACTGCCAAGAAAATAAACGTGAAATAAACTAAACATAACAAAATGTGCCAGACATTCGGGATGGCTTAAATAAAGAATCGAATAACATACATAATTACGCAACATAATTTTTCAAAAATCACGTTTGATTGATGAATAAATAAAACTGGTTTTAGTACGATTTTATTTCGATTGTTCGAATTCGATAATTATAATTACATTTTCTTTTATTTGAGATAGTCAAATCTTTTCAACAGATATAAATCTTGGTAGAATTTTGTGATGGAAAAAACATCAAAAGCATTAATTCAAACTTAAATTCAAAATAAAATTTAAGATATCAAAGGTAATCATATCTCTAGCTAATGTGTAATATCTCTAGTTAATGTGAAATATATTCAACCAGCTCGAGTTAATAATACGGATGTAAGCTTTCTTTAATCCAGCACGTTCGGCTCCAATTGGATTAGCGAATTTACCGAATTATCGAGAGTCAATATAGTTTCCACGGAGATATGCAAGGTAAATGACTTGAAATAAATATTTAAAAGATCAATACACGAATCGAATATTTAAATTTCAGAGCTAAACACTGGAAAACTCTCAATCATTTTCTACCTATTCAAATCATGGAGATTAAATCATTTTGGATTTTCATCCATGAATACAGTCTCCGAATATATTTGCTCCGATCTTTATGTATTAAGCCAACTCTTTCTTGACGTGTGTCTAATATCTGTATTTTTTTGCTGTTACACCATCAGCAGCAAACTATTTAATTTCTTCTACTTGTTTTTTCATATCATAAAAATTGACTGAGAATAAATATTTAATTTATTCTTTATATCACCTTTATCTAGACAATTAATTTTATTTTTTTCTGTATACTGGGAGCCACGTACTTATGTTTTTAAGTTTTACTATTATTTGAAAAATACTTGCATGAATTCGAGAACATTTTACTGCACAGTACACTGTATGCATACAGTTGTAGTGTCTAACTTGCTAGATAACAAGAAACACTGTTATGAAAGGAAAATTGGCTCGACATATATTGGAAGAAAATACGAACAACGCTGGAACGCGATCAGGCTGCCTATCAACACACGTTCGAACACTCAGACACAAAATATCCGAAAGCAAACGTCTCCATCGGTTTTCGGATTATGGTGTGTGCCGAACCATCAAATGCCGAATTTAAGAGCACCTACTGTACTGTTTTTGTTCTATTACAACTTAAAGCGAAAATAGATTCTGAAGAATCATCGCCGAAAAGAGGCAAAATCGATTACCATAATTGCTTATTGTTTTGCTCTAAAACAACAGTGTCATTTATTTTTAAATACTTCCGAGGCAGGAAAAATACGTAAAATGTGGAGATATTTTATTTTATCATATACTAGGTTTCGACATTGCTCCGAATTGATTTGAGAAATGATGTACATCGCAAAAGTAAAAATTGCCAAGATCAAAGTGATTGTTATTTTATTTCCGAATAAAGATAACATTGATCTCTTACTTCATCACATGCAGGTATTTATTCGCATTGTAAATCGAAAAAAGTAATAAATATTTTAGACACGTTTCAGTCTTCGTGGGTTTGTTCGTGACTTTAAGAAGATCTCTTTTTGTTCGGTCTCTTCCGTATTGTAACTTAGAAATACTCAGATATCGATTTCATGAAAGTTTTATTTTCTTTAACAGGACAGTTCCATTCCGAGTTCTTTCGTAGATAAGGCAAAACACATCTTTAGAATCAATTGTTTTCGTTCGGTATGACAACAGAACAAACATTCCAGGCTGAATTTAGATGGTCGAGGTAGTTAACAAAGAAACTTTTTTTTAAGAAATTTATTCCATTTTTCAGTTAAGAATAACATAAGATACGTAATAGAAGTTGTTTTTAAAATATTTAATATGTAAATTTTTGTTTTGTTTTAAGAACGTTAGGACACATCAAAAATCCTTCAAACATTAAATCACACATATTATTTTTATAATACCTTTAGTAAAATATGTATCATAATTTTTATAAAAGATATCGGCAACATTACATTTAACAGGGTTTATAAAATAGCTTGATATTATAAGCGGACTGTACAGTTACAAAAATGTTGATTATTATATTATGGCACCAATCTTAAATCCCTAATATATTTTTACGAATTACAGTTCCTGAAAACGAGTTGATGTAATATCAATGTTTTTAGTTCTCGTTCTGCTTTGTAATTTTTAAAATTGTGACATTACGCAGAAGATAGTAAATTTATCTCTTCTTTTAAGGTACAATATGAGGTCAGAATTGCTCAATAGTTAAGGTTACGAGTTTCGCAATTGGAGCTACTCAAGTTCTGACGACAGAACGAGCCAGCATAAATAAGGTATCAGGTCGAATGCTGTTTCTTCATTTGATCATTGTTTGAAATTACGAGATCCGTCACCATCGGCCCATTATGTTTCTAAAGCAAACAAACTAAGCCGAGATATAATACTTGTGATACAATTAAAGATAAAAAGGGATATATAACGGGCTCTAATGAATATATAATAATTAAGATTTATTTATTAACTAGAAGGATGTTGAAATTTCGTTTCAATAGATGTAGAAAAAATGGGAAGTAAATAAAAATTCCATAACATGTTTATAATTTTACAGCATATTTAAAACTGTGAATAAGCATCTCATATTTGTTCAAATAACTCACATTCTAAATTTATTTTTAAAAAGAGGATAAATTTGTAAAGAAAAATACTTTTCAAGCAATTTGAAATTTTACTTTTTGAAACTAATCATTATAAAGAATAATTTATTCAAAATGCACGAATGAAAAGAGGATATTGCCATTTCAATTGAATATAAGAAGTTTTATTTAAAAGCGAATAAGATGTAACTCAAAATGTTTTCTTGTGTTAAATCTAAAGTATTTGTGTAAGAAATTTAATTGTGCTCTCCATTTTCAAATGGCGATATTATTAATAGCTACATTGTTATTTGTTTATTATTCTTCTAAATTTGAATAATGTGTTACGTATTTTAATTTTCATTTCCTCTTTCACACATGTTTCAGATATCGTTT
This sequence comes from Nephila pilipes, assembly GCA_019974015.1. Classification (NCBI taxonomy): domain Eukaryota; kingdom Metazoa; phylum Arthropoda; class Arachnida; order Araneae; family Nephilidae; genus Nephila; species Nephila pilipes. The sequence continues at coordinate 214,678 of BMAW01126855.1, read as the reverse complement.
TCAATAAAATCAAACATGAAATATCTTATCAAACATTGAAAAAGTAATTAACAACATAATCTGTATTGACACCTTAAAAGTCATTAAGTATTTCTGAAATAATCTTTGTGAGTTACTGAGGAATATAAAACAAGCAAAGTTCCTCTGCGACAAATAAATAGAAAAGGCTCATTATTTATCAAATGCCAATAATTACTGACTAAATTGTGATTATATCAGAATTAAAACAATAGTATTTCATATTTATGCTTCACAAAATTGTTTTATGTTGTTCAAATTCAAACAGCCATTAAACACAAAGAACAATTCAAACGTACACTTTATTAAGGTGGATTTTAAAAGAAATTAAAATTGTGCAAGTGCTTCTTAAAATTAATGAAATTTATCTAATTTCATTTGTTCAGATTATAACTATGTTAACCATGGAGAAGTTGGTAAGCGTACATAAGTAGGGAACTCATTGAACTTTTCTCATAAAAGCTCGTTAAAACAAGGACTAAACTTCGTTCGAAGTTAAAGCATCGTAAAAGTAATTAACTATTTCTAAAATAATCTTTCTGAGTTACTCAGGAATATAAAACAAGTGAAGGGAATCAAGCTAAAATTAATGATTTAATTTAGCTCTAGAGAAGAATTAATTTGTAAAGTATTTTAGTTGTGGCGAAGAATTCCACTTCGACTTCGCTAGGAATAACTTAAGATCAATTATATATTCTCTTCAATGTTCCTATTCATATAAACATTTTTACCAAGAGCCTTACGCATTAATTGTATAGTCGCACAATAGAATATGTTTAAGAAGCTGTTTCGTGTCATGTTATGAATAACTAATTATATTAGAACAATATGTAAACATCGTCCTTTATAATAAGAAAAACTTCACTGTTTTTAATTAAAAGTACTTGTGGTGTTTCAAAAATTCATTGCGAAAGCAAAACAAGTTGTTATAGGTTGAAGAAATATGCGGTTTTTTACATTTATATTCACATTAATGAGGAATTTTCTATTTCGGAAAAAAATATATTTCAAAATCGCGACAATAGAGGGCGCTAGTGCAAATAATTTCGTAGATAGATGCATATTGCTCACACATACAAAAATAAGCATTTTTTTTTCGTTCATTAGCATCACATTTACAAGGAGCACGAGGGCTAATGACCTTGTGCTTTTGAACCTCGGTTAAGTGATGAGGGCGACACATGAGTAGGCACCTCCCCCTCGAAACTTCCGTAACACGCTAATGGGAGACCTTCGATAGACTGAACGTGTTCACGGCAGGTTTTCAGTGGCACCAGGCTCGATCCATGACTCGATGGAAACAATGCCCGCCGTAAGTTCGCGGTCGTACTCGCTAGGATACTGCGGTCATGATACAAAATTAGAATACTACATTCACATTTCTAGTAAACAGATATAATAATAATGCTCTTTTACTGTGATTGTAAGACACACATGGTCATTGGTACAAATTTATCCTCTGTGATCATAAAATGCGAATCAGGCAAGCCAATCACAGGTTTATGAAGTGAGTGATGGTGGAACTTAATGGCGCAAAAGCCAAATGTGACTATGCTGCAACAAACAAATTAAGGAAGTGAGTGTAAAACTAGTAAAGTATAAATCAGCGATGTAGACGTGTGAAAAAATTGAAAAACGATAAATTGCTTGAAAAGATCAGTAGGGTATCCCGGGGGAATGTCACTCGAGTTTACTAAAGGTAGTAAACACCATGGGGAAGAGAAAAACCACTAGGATACCTCGGAATCATGATGCCCGGATCTATTTAACAAAGGCAAGCTCCTAAGGTCCCCCAAAATGGAGGACCAATCCCCTGATATAATCTCCAGGGTTAGAGTGCTCGGCTATACCTCCAGATTCTAGGTACCCATTTTAGTCGCCTCTTACGACATAATTGAAGTGCTTATATTCTTCTTACCGAAGTAACTAATTGTTTAGATTCTTATCATATATTTATCTTCTCAAGAGAGATGAATTTTTTTACTCACGGAGCGAAAAAAAATAATATTTTCAAACGGGATGTATAAAATTTCAAGCAAACAAATCACTATTTTTACTAATAATAAATACACAGAAAAAATATTCACCGGAAAAGAAAAAATACGAGAATTAATATTCAAGCCAATATTATAAAAAGAAAATAGGACTCATTCTAATGTAAAGATAAAAAAATTATTAGCAAATGGATATAATAATTTAAATATCTAGTTCCGTTGAAGAATCTGTTTCAATGAAAAAAGTAAATTGTAAAAGAAAGTCGAAAAAACGTAAGTTAGAAGTGAAAAAATTATAATTTTAATTTTCTACAGTTTGGGGACCTCGAGTTTTAGCAAATTTTTACAAGCATGACAAAATCAAACGCTTATAAATATAGTTTTATTTTTATCTAGACCATAAAAGAAATTTATTTTCTTATAAACGCTGGCTCATTTTGGAAACAAATAATAGCATGTAATGAAACTATTAATTAAATAATAGCGATTTTGGTAAATAATCATTAGTTAAAATTGTAGATTAGAGAAAAAATGTCCAATGTGGACAGCAAATTTGGCATGTTTGTCATCATCATAAAGGCATGTTACATTATGTATGTAGTATGTTTAGAGTTTTCGAAAGTCTTGGAATAAAAACTTCAGTAGTGCCGAAGAGTATTACATGGTCTCATAGTAGGTTTATATATTAACAATATTAATGTATTAATGATGTATTGCAAGTACACACGAAGAAAGGATATGATGGTATAATAATAAATAAATATGTTTAGATAGAAGTTCTATCAGGTATTATGTTTACTTCTAACAACTAATGTGGATCAGATGCCAAAAAAGGCCAATTACAAAAAATATGACCAATAACATTCTTCGTGCCAATTCTTGATAATGGAAATATTTTACTAGTATCTTCACCTAGTGTTAAAAAAAGCATTTAAAATACAAATGTATTGGCTAGATTAAAAAGAATTCCAAAAAAATACAATGATACCCCAACATCCTTAACGGATAAAGATGAATGGCAAAATCTCACTCATTTTCCTCACATGAAGCAATCCATTTTTTTTCCATTATACAATTTTTTTCAAAATTCTGTTTTATTATATTTCAGTGAAAAATGACATTTTCTGTTTGTAAAAATAACAAACATACTAAAATATTCTAAATTTTGAGGAAGTATTTTGAAAAACAGGGCATAATAAATACCAAAGTCTAAATACAGATGTTCTTCTACTTCAAAAAATGTTCTACATTTCAGTTCAGCTCAGAAGAAATAGAAGACAACCTGAAGAACTCTCTTATGAAGAGATCATTACACGAAATATTATAAAAGAAGAAATTGGTTTTTATCTCTTCCTGATTTTTTAATACTCTTTTATTACCAAAATTCTTGTAACTGGATTTTCTAAACTAAAAATAGTTGCTTCCACAATGGGGAAGGAGGGGTGGTGTTTCTGGAAATGCTAGCTGACCCTCCGCACATGCGCTGGAGCATTCAAGAGGTTGGTTGCCATGGGGACAACCCCTTGCTCAAGTCCAAAAGACATCCGCATCATCATCTCTAAGGTGTCAGCAAACGACATAATGCATTATAACTTTTTATCCAAACACCTGCCTCTTCTTGTTTTATTGTGTGAGCACCTGCCACAAGTCGAAAAATTTCAAAACAGAAAATAAAAGCAACAAGTCGCGAGAATAAAGACTTTGAGAACTGCTTCATAAATTTTCCACATTAATATTTTATGTTTTCAACAGTTTGCTATTTTTATTGAAAGTCAACAGTTTTTCTGAATTTAAAATGTACCAAATCTAATGCATGTGTTTATCTCATTTATCATGTTTGATTATCACAACGTTCGGTGATGAATATTCAGATCAGAAAAAATTTTTATGATATAATAAACCTGTTATTTAGAGCCCCCAAAATAATGATCTCCATTTTGTACATTAAGATATCTGACCGTATATGTAGCTCTTTTCAATTAACGTTAGAATTATACTGTACGATTCTTTATTATTTTAAGTTTATATTTATATATATATATATATATATATATACACTGGTTATCATAAATTAAGGAAAAATCACAAAAATAGCGATAACTCTTTCAAAAGTAAGCCAAACCGTGCAAAATTTGCATATGTTGTCCACTAAGAGTAGCTGAGTAAAATTGCAATATGCAAATTAGTGACGTTGCACTCGGCTTACGTCATCTGCCTGGAGCATAAAAGTCCAAGTTTGAGAGAAAGCACACAAATTTTACTGTGATTGCGACATTGAAAATCTGAGATAGCCAATTCGTAATAATGACCTCTAGGCATCATTTGCCTGAAGAACTACGATGGAGAGCCATCGGGAGACTAGAGGCAGGGCAGAGTCAATCAGAAGTGGCCAGATGGCTAAATGTGAGTCCATCTGTGGTTCATAGACTTTGGAGGCAATTTCAAACCACAGATTCGGCATCTAGGAGGTTCAGTCAAGGACGGCCAACTGTTACGACCAGTGCCGATGACCGATATTTGACATTAAGTGCACGCAGGAATAGAACCGCTACTCTGACACATCTTAGATCCTCTCTTGCTGCAGCCACCGGAAGGTTGGTGTCAACGTCAACTGTGCGCAGAAGGCTCCACGAAGGTGGTCTGTATGCGAGACGACCAGCCATTTGCGTGCCGCTCACATCACGCCATAGGAGAGACCGTTTGCAGTGGGCCCGACAACATGTCCACTGGACGTCAGATCAATGGAGGCCTGTTCTCTTTACGGATGAGTTCAGGTTTAGTCTAGAAAGTGACAGTAGACGTTATTTGATATGGAGAGAACCTGGGACCCGTTATCATCCATCAAACATCCGTGAAAGAGATGCATACGGAAGAGGCAGTGTCTGTGTTTGGGGAGGCATATCCTTAGGAGGGCGCACAGACCTCCATGTCTTTCCAAGGGGAACCGTGAATGCTCAGGTTTATCGAGACAACATCCTTGATGCTTATGTGCGCCCATATGCCGGGGCGATTGGTGATTGCTTCCTGTTACAGGACGATAATGCAAGACCACACAGAGCTCGCATTGTTGATGATTATCTTCAACAGGAAACAATTACGCGCATGGAGTGGCCAGCTCGATCCCCGGACTTGAATCCTATCGAGCACGTTTGGGATGCTCTAGGGAGGCGTGTATCTGCCATCAATCCGCCCCCTCAGACCCTTGCCGCGCTTGCATCTGCTTTACAAGAGCAATGGCTCTCACTTCCTATTGAACTGATAGACCGCATAATTGAAAGCATCACACATCGCTGTTTGTGCTGTATTGCTTCTAGAGGCAATCATATTCCATATTAAAGGTACTTTTTCTATTGCAAACCGATACTTCCAATTTGTTTATTTTATACATGTGCTAATTTCTATACTACTATTAATGTCTGATAATTTCTTTTTATGTTGTTTAATACCTTACTATGTGTTGTATATTGTGGGTAAGTTTCATAAAATTCCATGTGTAATTTCTTGAGTTATCGCGATTTTTGTGAATTTTCCTTAATTTATGATAACCAGTGTATATATATAGTCAAATTTCGATTTATTTTATTGTTCGGATAAAACAATATTTTACGCTAAATACACAACATTTTGATGTAAAATTTTCAAAAAAACCCCGTCAAATATGATGCATTTGAATTCATAATTTTATCACTATTACTTTATGATTTTACTGAATTTGCCTCTTTTTTGATCAAAGGTATTTATTGATTACAGTTAAGAGATTTGCGAACCAATATACGGGTCTTGAATTCTAATTCAACCAAAGATCATCTTGATGGGATTGGGGGTAGGGAGGAACAACTGGAAGGACTGTGCTTCAAATCTCTAACTTCAATTCATGCTTAATAAGGATAATGAATATTAGGTAGAATTTTATCCTCATCATGGTTCCGAATTACGTGATCCTTCATAAATAGTACACGTATAAACCTACATAATCGAAAATTCAAACCAATCAAAGGTAATATTTTAAAGAAATTACGACCTAATAGTTAAATCAAAAATTAAATAAAATGCATTGATAAATTAGTTCAAACAATTTATTTTGATTATTTTTCCTTTCAAAGAAAACTATAATTATTTCAAATATTTTTTCCATGGGGAGAATATTTCTTATTTGCTATTTTTATTTTGTCATTAGTAAAGTCCGTGTTAAAAAAATTATCTATTATGTTACCTGTCTCCACTTCTATGATATTTGATCTGCGAATGAGTTCAAATGTTACTGAAAAATTGTTTTATCCGATTTAAAAGTATCAGAAAATAATAATTATGCACTTTCTACGGAAGCTTAAGATGTTCTTTCGTTTTAAATACTTATTTTTTTAAATTAGCTGTACATAAAGTTAATTTAACCAAGACAATTTTGTATAGTTTGATTCTACAATACAGTATTATCTTGTTCACTGCTCTTATGTTTCGGTTACTTCAGTTTTAGATTAAGCTTATGTTAAGTACAAGTGAAGCATTTATTTTAACAAGATTAAAATATATGCTTCACTTGTACTTAACATAAGCTTAATGATGATCAGATGATCAGGATTAAGGAATTTTAGAATTATTATACATAATTGTAACATAAACAATGTATATTTTTGAGTTAATGTAACCGTTGGAGTTTTGTTATAATTTTTAAATAATATAGCACTTATAGAAAAATGACGCTATTTTTAGTTAAACGCAATCAAAATTTCTAATAACTTTTTTAAGAAAATGATATCAAGTTAGTGCGGCCATATGAATATTAGAAATAACTACTTTAGGAAGTGTATAAACCAGAGACAGGGAAAAGCAAAACCTAAATTAGCCATGATAAATGAAAGAAAGAAAGAAATCCATAATAAAGAGTTACATTATCGAGAGTTTCAGTGTTTACAGACTGCATGGGTTCTGGTTTTTCGCAGACATTATTCTGGAAGCGAGGAGAGACAGTTATTCGACTTCGAAAAACGAACAATATTTCTTCTTCTTTTTTAGTTTTGTGTTCAATAAGTCAAAGAAAATATCCAGAGAAAAAGAATTAACCAATTAAGAGTGTTGACGGTTTCATAAAAAAACTGTGAAATAACTTTTCAACGCCAGATAAATTTATCTGTTACAAACATACGAGAAAAGTTGAGTAAATAAAAGTCTCGATTTCCACTTTTGCACTTAAAGTTTTCTTTTCGTTAGATAAGTTTTTTAAATATATTTTTTTGACAATTTAATACAAGAGCTTGAATTAAATTTAGAATTTAAAAAAATACAAATTTCCTATGTATTCCTGAATAGATATTTATCGGATTCCTTTCAATATTTTTCATAAAATAAAAAATAAGATATGGAAATATTAGATGAAGTTTGTATTTGTATTCTATAGATTGAAACCTAGATAATATGAATTACAAATAACCTCTTGAATTTTCTATCAGTATTCGATATTTTCAGTATTAATATTCATGTAAGCAACTGTTTTTAATATTCTCACTTTTTATTATTATTACATAAATAAAAGTACAAACTGAAAACGCCATGCTGGAATCTAGTCAAGTGTTTAAAAATTAAAAGTTTTACAAACCTCATCTTTAATCTTAATGGTTGTTTTATCATAGTTAGATAATAGAAATAACTAAAACAAATGGATAAATATAAGTAGGGATGGATCAAAACTCAAGTATTATTTTTAAATAAATGTATTTTTTTATGTTTATTATAGAATACATTTATTAATATATAGTTACATTATTACACATTTTTATAAAACTTTTGAACTAGGTATGGAAAACAATATTTTTTCGATGAGTGACATTGTTTAGTTCGCAAATAGCGCTGTTTCCAATAAAATATTTTCAAAACGCTTAGCTCTTGCTGCATCTCTTAAATTGCATGGCAAATATTGATCTCGGATTGATCAATGATTTTAGGATTATAGGCGAAAATACGATTGTTATGTTTCTACAAAGAGCCAAATCTAATCCAAGAAACATGAGGATTCATGCCGTTTTTCGACTGATTGATTGTTTATTAAAGTCGGAGAAAGAAGATTATAGGCGTCGGATTTCTTAATTTCCCCCCCACAACTCGATGAAAAGAACACCAGCCATGAGCTTTCAACAATGAATATTCAGTTTTTGCGCCCACAAGGACTGACTCCAAGTTGTCAACAATGTTTTCCTCAACACGATCAAGATAGTCCTGGCGGCGAAAGGAGCGGGGTCTTCCAATTCTAAGCGTATCTTTGACATACCTTTATGTCATGCAACGATATATTAAGGCCAATATGCTACATCATATTATAGGCATTCATTTAGAAGGAATCCATCTAAAATGAATTGATGCACATATATTTCCTATTAGAGAACAAGACTACTTTTATTAATGTAGTAACATTTTATTTTATTTTGATTCGTTGCTCAGAGTAGCGAATTTTTCCTTAACGAAATTCTCAAGTCCTGATTTTCAGATTCTGATAACAAACCATAATAATAATAATAGTAATAATTTTCACAAAATGTATCCGCCTCTTAAATTATATGAGTACAATGGGTTGCCATCAGCCTCACGTTAAATACATATCACTTCTAAAAGTTTAATGACGAATGTCAACACGATAAATTCTGTTTAAACACTGTTTGTAGAATAATTTGATTTATTAGCAGTAATTTCTTTTACCGTTGCATTACTTACAGTTTAAAATCCCCATGACAAGAAAGATATAACATGTTCTATTCATATTTCGTTACATGTATGAAACACAGAATTCTGTTAAGTTCTTTAAAGATATTTGTTCGTGAAACGTATTTCTTGAAAAAAAAAAAAAAAAAAAAAAACAAAAAAAGTAAAAATTTTATTTCGTTATATGTATGAGACACAAAATTTCGTAAAGCTTTTTGATGACATTTGTTCTTGAAATGAATTTCATGAAATGTCTGACACAACTTTACTTCAAACGAAACTGAATGTGAATGAAGACAAAGAAAGTCAATATTGTTTCGAATCAAAACGGAAGGAAAATGTGCTTGATCATGTATGTCTGCCGGGAAGAATGAAAGGCAATACTAAGTATGCTAATATGCCACTCAAAATGCTTCTTCTGCGTCATTGAGATGAAGTACTTTCCCGGGTGATAAAAGTAATCTTATCTCAAAAAAAGAGCGAAAGCACTTCATTTGTAAATAACTGTGACAATGTAAACAGAAAAATTGATATAGCAAAATTCATTTTGATATTCAGAAACCGGTTAGCAATTATATATACTGGAAAGTTGGAAAACATTTTATTACAAAAATCAATACTGAAAATACATAAAATTTTTATCAATAATAAAAAAAAATCACTTTTCGAAAAACGAATAATATTTTGATGAATCAATCGAGTTCTTCGTCCGTAATCCAATGAGTCTTTCTTTTTAAAATCATTTGATTCTTTGTCCGTTCTCTAACAAGACTTTGAGACAAAGTTTGTATATTTATAAACTTTGTATTAAACTACATAGTTATTAAAGCCAAAACAACACCATGTCGTATTTTCCATGCCTTTAAATGTATTTAGAATCCAGATTTTTCACCCAGGCGAAGCAAACGATTTAGATGAGTCCTGCATTTCATCATAACTATGACAGAGACAACGTTATTTGTTTGAGATTTCTTAAAGGTAGGTGGAAAGGAAAATGTGTTTGAATATTAAAATATGTGTTTTCTAATAAATATATAACACACGAAAAAACATTACTATTATCTTTGTGTATAATGTTTAATAACACAAGCATGGGAAAAGTTTAATTTCAACATACAACGTTGAGTGACACGAATGTATCAAAACATTCAAGGGTATAATGTAAAATGAATAGTCCATTATAAGGAACACATATTTAGATTTAAATATATTACTACGAAGCAATCTTTAAATCTATATCCCATATTTTGAACATTTTCCGTGATTAAAACAATAGGTTACAAAGTAACATAGAAAAAAAATCAATAAGAAATCAAGAAATAGCCCTACAGGCAGCAAATGGTACATATAGCATCTAACAACATTGAAACCAACGCCTTAGAAAAGTAATAAGATAAGAAATATATTCATTATCCAAAGAAAATAATATATTTATCATCCATATGTATTTTTTTTCAATCGATTAAAATTATATCGGGGTGTGGTTTTATAAAATATCCGATTTTGATAAAGAAGATTTGTTATTTACATCTAAAATGCATAAGTTCCATATTTATGAATCAAATGAAAAATAAGTTACCCCAAATAATGCGTTGAAATTAAACAAATGAAAATAACACACTAGCATGCGTCTCGAATATAGAATAAGTATCAAATGAGTTGGGTTTGTGGAGAAAGGGGGTCAAATCTGGCTATGTTGTGCCATACATATGCATCTGTGTTCTTGACGTTAAAAGAAATGAAAAAGACAAAAACTGGTTGACAAAAATAATGGTAGAAAATAGAGAAGAATCACTAGGTTATACCAGGGCGGCGTCAACTAAGTTTAGCAAAAAAAAAAAAATCCATAAGAAAGAAAAAATCTCTAGGTAACTAAGGGTGATGATTCCCGTACATATCTGCAGAAAGTAAACCCCTAAGGGAAGATAAAGTATCCGAACCAAATCTTTTGTTTCTTTTTATCAAATATACACATTTCTACAGTCAAAAATATTTTGACTGTAGAAATTTGGGGCGCCTTATGGACACGGAGAAAAAATGTAACAATCTAATATATTTAGATCAAAATAGCGCTTATTTTATTTTCTAAATTCCTCACACTGATCTTCTATTTAAAAAAGAAGAGCAGTTTTATAAAATTATGCAGCGAACAATTGAATAACAATGTCACTAAAACATCATTTCTTCATTCCCGTCATCGTATTTCCGCGCACCGCTCTTGACTGCATCAAAATTATTGAATCAAGACTTCGAAAAAATATGCACTCCCTCTTAATTCAATCTAACTTCGTGCTCCTGTAGTTGAAAAACAAACGCGGTCAAGTGAAGTGATGTGAGGGTTAAATCTCATTTCGAAGGCAAAGAAGAAAACGGCAATTTTATTTTTCAATGCAAATAGAAGTGTAAGTACCAACTTTTTCCTTACTTAACCTCATTGTAAATTTTTTATCTGATCTGTAGAATACCTGAGAAAAAAGATAACTACACATTTGCGTGTACGTGCACATATGCGGGATAGTGCATTTTACTTGTTTCTATTTTATGAGCTGAAATATATTTAATAACCAATCTACCGACAACAATATTTGTTGAACGTTTAAAAAAGAAATTCATCGGCGTTTTAATGTACTTTTAACACATCGTTTGTCTACTTTCTGTCTTTCAATACTTTTTCTTTTAAAGTATTTATATGACTTTATTTCCTCGAATGCAGAAATTTATACTTCTTTTTTTAAAACAAAATTGAAGACTGTTATCAATAAATCTAACATGTGGGCGACCGTTGCGAAAATTTACGAGTCTTGCAAAGATTTCGTATTTGAGTGATTCTAATAACTGGAGAAGTAAAAGAAATTCATATTATGATAATGCAATATTTTGAGTTCTTTTCCTTTTTCAACCATGCCAAAAAAAAAGCAAATTAGAAAGGAAGGAGTTGTTTTCCTTTTTTTTTTAATCAATTTTTCAATACATTCGTTTAAAAACTTCTATGAATAAATAACATCTAATTCATTAGCCAAAAAGTATTAAAAAAAATCATTTAACAGCCACGCAAGGGGCTATTGTCTTGCGTGGGGTGTTTTGGCATACCAAATCACTTTTCAATGTGTTATCGTTTGCTTCAATTTTAATCATATGCAGCTGATATAATATTCATTATAATAATTTATGGTTTGCTATAATTTTAATTACATTTAGCTTAAATATGTTCAATTTAATAATTTATCGTTTCCTTTAATTCCGATATTAAATCGGAAACGTTTACAATTATCCATTTTTCGATTTTCAGCATTTACTTTAATACTTCTATTCAATAGAGTAGTTTAATAATAATTATATAAAAAAGTGCACCTTGTGTGACTAAATCTGTTCTTTGAAAAACTTTGCATAGAACTTTTTTTGAATATATTACTATTATCCTCGAATGAGCCTATTACACGTCATGTAAGAACAAATAATCTTTTATAATACTCAGCATATTCAGCACCACTTGTATTTATTTTTTAATAATTTTAATTTGCTAAAAATCGAAAGAAATATAGGATCTCATTAATAGCAATAAAATGAAAACATTATAAATGATTTTATTTTAATAATTCATGGTTTAATAATTTTTTTATTAAATATTCAAAATATTAACCAACTTACCTTGATATATTTCATGAATAAACTTTAAACTTAAAAATTATTTCATAAAAAATCTAAGATTTTAAATTTTAATAAAAATGATCATTGTAATCATAAACAATTAAGTACCTTCAGATTTTATGAAAAGATTTCTTTTTTCAAATTGATTTAAAATGTAGAGTTAAAAATTAAATAATTCAATATTTATAAGCTAGTGTCACGCTTATTGAAAATGCAAAATTCAATAGCTTAATTTTGAAATTCAACGATAGTTTTAGTGAATCAGAATAGTAATTGTATAAATTTCTGAAATTAAATAATAACGTTTTACAGAATTTTAATTGAAAGATTTCGCAGATATATTTACATAATTTGAATTGGTTATATTCCAATTGAGAAACGATTATTATTAATACAAAAAATAATAATTAATAAATTACCATTTGTAAGCAAAATTGTATTTTTCAATTAGAACCTGATTTTCTAAAGTTCTCCTTGTATTCTGGAAATGTTGTTGAAAACTACATGGAAGCTTCATACAAAAGAATATTAAATCTGATTCATGAATACTTTATTTATCGCAAGGCAGCACACGGACGTCATTGATATATTCTCCAGAGTAATCTATTGCAAATTTGTCTAACACAGACAAAATTGCATCCGTTCCATTATTGATACAGGTATGTTACATAAAGGAACAATGCATCCACGCATCCTTAACTAATGAAATATTTATCAATTATCATTATTCAGTTATTCAATTGTTCAGTTAAAAGTAATGCAAGGATTGAATTCCCTCGTTGTCTCTTTAAAAAAATCATCTGAGAAAAATTTCAATTATTAACACAAATTATAAAGCAATGAAATATTCGAAAATAAATTTTCTTTACTTTTTTATTTTCTTAGGAATGAAACGAAGCATTAGCCTATCAAAATAGCAACAATTATATTAAATATTTTTGATTATGCCTCTAATATTTCAAAGTAAAGAAAAATATACCATTTTCCTTCGAATTATAACAATTATTTTCATAATGAAAAATTTATAAAAAAATTGGGATTTGTTTAGCAAGATTTAACCTCTACTTGAAAGACAAAGAGCTGCTGTCGGCAAGCTACATATTTTTGAAACACGGTCAAACAAGGAGGGTTATTTGTGTAAAATCTCGCCTATCATTTTGCCCAACTTAAAAAAAAGTCACCAAATGAGATGATATTCCAACAAAAATTGAAATTTAGCCAAGCGATGCGATATTCTACTAAAAATGGAAAGTATGAATTGACTATTTATTAATGCAGAATTAAAAGCAACACAAGGGATATTGACCATTGACCTCCTCCTTTAGAACCTCGATTTAGTGACGAGGATGACACTTAGATATGTCACATGCCACACTATCTCAACAAGAGAACATTGAGTCTCGGTAGATTTAATGCATACTAACTGCGCTACACGACGGGTGTTTAGTGGTCTCAGGACTCGATCGTACGTCTCGACGAATGATGATGATGATGATAGTGAAATTTTATTGGCGCAAGAGAGAGAGAGAGAGAGCCAAATGTGGACATACTGCGCCAAACAAGGTAAATCTTTGATCTAGACGTTAAAACAATGAAAAAAAAAGATTGATCGACAAGAAAGGTCAAGTGAGAAAGTAAAGTTTTTTGGCGCAAGAGCCAGATATGGCTATGCTGCGCCAAACAAGATTTAACTGTGGTCTAGACAAAGACACAAATTGGGTGACAAGAAAAAGGGTCGAAAATAGGAGAAGGATTGCTAGGGTAACCCGGGGGCGAGTCACCCGTGATTACCAAAGACAGTAAACTCCTTGGGAAAGAAAAAGATCACTAGGATGCCTCGGGGTCATGATGCCCGTACTTACCAGAAGGAGGCAAGTCCCTGAGGTCCCCTGATACAATCCTCAGGGGGTGGGGGCCCGGCTATACCCCCAGATGCTGGGTACAGAATTTAGTCGTCTCTTACGACATGCATGAGCTACAGTGGGACTATTCTGTCATTCCCGGTCACCACACGGTCGACATCTTGTTTGTACACTCGTTGACTATTCTCTCATTCCCGAACAACACACGTATCTACGTCTCGAAGGAAACAACGCTGTTAGAATACTTCATAACAACAGCTTACTGCTCGTGCGTGCACAAACACACACACACATATATTTATATATATATATATATATATTTCAGATTCTAATAAACTGAATGGCCTTTCCTCCAGCATTCTCTTCTGAATAAGCCTATTTTTGTAAACGGATAACTGACAAAGGTAAATATATGATGAGAGAACACAATAAGAAAAAACAAAAGCACGCGCTCGTAGCACAATTCCATTTGAGAACAAAAACGTGCTTCATAGGATCGGAAACAGTGGATAAAGAAATTGAGAAGATGGACGAGGTGCTCGAATGAGAAAGTACTTCTTATCCATTATTTCCTGAGAGCTACGAGATCATATTCGTATCACCTTAGCTGAAACTTCACTCTCCAAATACCCTGAACAAATCAACGGGAGGACAATGGGCCTCGAAGGATTTATCGCGCATCAGCCCCGACACACAGCGGGCCTTCATTGACAACAAGACTCGAACCTCTGACTTGACGGAAATAGTACCAGCCATGAGTTCACGGCCATAAATTCTAGGGCACTATGACTCCATTAAAATTTTGAGAAACTAAAGAAAAAATGCAGAGTGAATAGCAAACAAGTAACAAAAGAAAAAATTGTTTCTTAAAAATGGATGAACGGATTGCCTCGTGTTAAAAATAAAATTTTATTTGCTATGTCGATCATGAAAAGCTAGTTACGAAATTTATGTTTCAAGAATGAATTATATGTTTCAAAAAAAAAGTTCAATGATATTAAATTACAGCTTTTTTTTCTGTTAAGCTTTATAGTTTTATATATATATATATATATATAATACCAAGAATCAGTCTTTTTTTTTCAGCTCGGTTAAATCCCATGTGTTGACTTTTCTTTAACTCCCTTCGATTTCTGGAAAACATATTTAATTTCTTTACATATCCCTTGGAAAAATTCTCATTGAACAAAAAAAAAATGTTAAAAAAATTATCTGGTACAATATTTGACTCGTGAAAAGATTCATTTAAATTTTCTAATTTATATGTAAGAAAAACATTAAAAATAAACTGAAGATACAACAACTGGCTTCTATTGTCCAAAGCAGCTATGCCAATATATGTTAAATGCCATCGGTGAATAAATCAAAATCGCAATTGAAAAAAATAAATAAGTGTACAGAAGTATATCTAATTTAAATTTCAGTGACGCATTTTAGAAATCTCTCACGAATATTTTTGGTACAAACATTTTTATTAGCTTAGTCATTTAGCATGTCACTTACATGAAAGTTATTTTAGCATGTCAGTTACATGAAAAATTCATAAATTAACTATATCAGGAAAATTTTTATTAAATCACTACCATTAATTTATTTTTACCGTGTTTTTTTATTGTTTAAGGGTCACAACTGATTAATGAAGAAAGAACAAAGCTCTCAACTTTTCATATTATTCTTCAATATTTTGTTCCGTACATACATTTGTTCCGTACAATTTTTATGAATAATTGAACACCGATACTTTAATCAAAAACTATTTAGAAAGTAACACAATCTCAATAATTAAAAAATAAAAAAATGTGTAACAAATAATCACTGTACCATCTAGTTAAAATATTTATATACCAATTCCTAAGAATATACAGATAACGCATTTTGAACGAAGAAAAAAATAAACATACTCGTTTGTATTTAACTATAAATGAAAAACACTACATTCTAAAGAAAATTCTAATAGATCATAAATTAAATGGGCATCTACCAAATTATCAAAAATGATTATACATGTACAATAGTACCTCTTGCAAGGGGCACCTCTATCTTAGGGACAAACTTTCTGTTCCGGTGGGTGTAACTTATTAGGAGATACTACTGTATATAATATACAATTTTCTTCCATCCTTCAATTCATTATCACATAAATTTATCACAAACTTATTACTTTAAAAATTGTTCAACCTATCTCACATTACTGATATTTATTTCATACTATATTTGAGTGGATCAATTTGGTCCAAAGCCCTCCAACTATTCTCCAAGAACTGCTACTCGGCGCAAAAGTTTACTTTCTTCTTCTACTTATAAAAAGTAATAAAAAGTCTTATTACTGAGCTTAAGACTAAATAGCCCTAGATATTGATCTTTACAAACTGAGAAAAGAAAACATGGTTGTCAGTTCTCCCACGCTGTTTGTTCTCGAAACACTAATCCCAGCGACATTTCCCCAAAGGATCTGATACGAAATCCCTCCTTAATGCCTTCTTCTGATCTCTTTCGTCAGACAAAATGGGCCAGGTTTCGTCATTACTCATTAGTATCTCAAAGCAGTTCTCCGGATCCTTTGTTTCCAACTTCGTTTTTTTCCCTTCATCATCGTAATAAAGTAGCCAGCACTCAGTTTTGAGATTGCTTATTAAAGTAAAAAGGATTGGATAAATAAGTTAGAATATCCCAGAATAAATTGTGGAATGTCATAGTTATTTGACTCTAGATTCCAAGATGACTTTCAGAGATTTTTAATTAAAAGTAATTTATCTGTAAATTCTCAATGGTTACACATACAATTTGGATACAATGAATTTTTCTTTCTTCTTAACCACAATTAGTGCAAACATGTTGCGAGTACATTTGATTTAGAGAAAGAAATGTATTGTACTGTATTGTAATTTTAATTTATCGCATGCAGAGGGATTTTACATTTCATTAATTCATGCAATTTTCAATTGACTGCAATAGAACTATTTCTATTAAAGAACTGTAGAAAAGAGAAAAATTCTGATCTTTTTCAATTGAATTATTATTTTTCTATGCTGTTTTCTTTTAATAAATTTTAACTTGCATTTTGTATAAAGTTTTAAATGTAAATGCAATTATGCATCTCATAGTTAAACATTAGAGCAAACTTTTCGTTATTATTAATTACTGAACTCTCACCTATATATTGAATGTTGAAATAGAATTCATTTTTATTGAACTTTCCCAACTTAATGTTAGGAAAATTCTTCTGGGAAATCGATACATCTAGGTAAATTGAATAGTTTTTGCAGTCCACTCAACCTTTCAAATCATTATCACTGGAAGTTAAGAATCATTCCACCACCACTAACTTCACTGTATAAAGAATTTCGAACTCTTTTCATTCGTACGACCATCAACAGGTTCACATTCATTTTCCAAATCTTCAAGATGAAATTAAATATCTTGACCCACTTAAACCGCAAATTCATTCATTTATTAACGACGCAAATAGAAGCAACAAGAGGGTTGTTAGCGTTGGATCTCATTATTTTAAACAACAATCAAATGACGAAGACGATACCTGAAATAGCATCCCCCTCTCCAAATTTCTAAGCCCCGCCAACGCGAGGACTTGTAGCTTGACATATTTAAGGTGCATCAACACCGCAACATGACGAGTATTTAGAGCTCGAACCCACGACAGGATGGAAGGAACACCGGTCGAGAGTTCGCGACCATGACCACTCGGCTTTTGTAACCGTGAGGATTGATTCCAAGTTCCTCAACACGATCAAAATCGTCCTCGACTCGAGTTGAGCCGAGTCTTCCAATTCGTGGAATCAACTTTCTAGTCCTCTTTCGTTATATGTATGAAACTCAGAATGTTTTCTTGATAGTACTTGTTGAAACGTTTATCAATTGAAATGAAATTTTCATGAAATTTCTGACACAAATGTACTTCAAACTGAACTGAGTAGGAATAAAGACAGAAAAAAAGTCCATTGTATTTTCGAGTAAAAGCAGAGGGAAAATGTGCTTGATCATGTATGCTTGTCGGGAAGAATGAAAGGCAATATATTGAGTATGCTAATATCCACTCAAAATGCTCCTTCCGCGTCATTGAGATGGAGTATTTTCGCTCGGGTGATAAAAGTAATCTTATCTAATAAAAAAGAGTGAAAGCACTTCATTAGTAAATTTTCATTTAGGATTCTCAGATAACAAAACACAATAATACTTTTCATGAAAGTTATCCACATTTTAAATTACATATTAACTTTCAGCTTACTAGTTTACTACAACAGCTGCAATCCACGCTTTGAACTATACACAACACTACCTTTAGCACTTAGAAGCACGACAAATTCAACGTTTATCAAGCAATTACACGATGGATCTTTAGTAACATCATGACTAAAACACGCGGCTCTAAGCTAAAACATTGCATTGCCGATCACGTGTTCGCAAGACTCACAAATCGGCTGCTGAGGCAGCTTATACATAAACCGAGTTAAAAAAAACATAATTTTGCTTTACGGAAAATTAATTCCTTTAGAAATCATTAATTTCTTTTAACTAAATTAAAATCTTCAAAAAAAAAGATAAATATAATAAGTCATTAAAAACTATAAATTCTATTATTTCTTTCTTTTAAATTGAGTACACATATGCAGTGACTGTTCTGTTTACATGTTAAAAATCTACTTTAATACATAACACCCAGAAATCAAACAACGTACATAAAAAAAATATATACGAGGGCAGATCAAAAAGTAGCCGCATTTGGAAAATGGAATGTGGTAACTAATTGTTACGCCAGAGAATTCCATAATTAAAGTGTTCTTCCCGTTATTTTTTATAAAAAAAAAACAGCTTTGCCTTCTTTGGAGCAGATACACAACAAGAAACACGTTGTTTTAATTGTTTCTCGATTTCCAGTGATTGACGATGATGATTCTAGAACTCATCTCGACGGTGACAAATAGACGCTGTAGCATTCAGATTTCGATTTGGCACAAAACAGCAGCCAAAAATCAAAATTAATATACAAATAAGCGTAAGATTTTCTCGGGGACAATTTAATAGATTACAGCATACAATGGCAACATTGAATTGCCTCAGCAACACGATCTGTATTAAAAAAATATACTTTCCGAACCATCTTCGTATATTCCGGGGGGTTGTTCAATAAGTTCTTAGATATTCCAAGAGATGGGGCTCTCAGTATCGAAAATTGCTTGGTTTTAGTAAGCATTATAATCCACTACACAGCAAGTCTCATTCACTTGCATTCGTGATCATGACGCCTTTCACCCCTTCGTCATAACTTTTCCGGCCCGTGAGATCATCCTTCCCTTTCTTTGGCAAAGATTCGCCGTAAGCAACCCAGCGTTTTGATTTGTGTTTAATTTCCGGTGCATAGTGATGAATCCAGGTCTCACACACCGACGATGACAACTCGACGCGGCACCAATCAAATTTTGATTTGGCTGCAAATGACAGTCAACTTTAAACTAATTTATGAATCAATGACAAATTTGTTTCGATTTTGTTCAACGGGCAGCATCACTCAATGGTAACAGTGATTAGCCTTAAAGATGCCACTTTCAAATATAAGTACTTTTTGAACAAACCCTCGTAATTTTCTGCAAGGAATATTGAAACCATTATTAACCTTATTAACAAAAGTAAACAAGTGTAGAGTTTAAATCCAGCAGAAAAACTCAAGAGACAAAACTCACAAACCAAGAAAAGTTACTCCAAATTTATCCAAATAATACTCGTTTCACTTTCATCCACCGTACAAAATAAAAATAAATAAGTAAAGGAATAAGAATTCTAAAAAACAATAGGGATTCAAACAAAAATTCGAGAACCATCTTTCCTTTTGTAAACCCCTTTTATCTATAGAGCAATAAGTGAAAGGATAAAAAAGAAAAGAGAAAAATATAGAGATAGATTCGGACAGATGACATCATGGACCACTAGCACGGGCAGATTGAAATTTCTGCTTCAAATATTCGGTATTCCATTTCAAAATATAAAATTGGATTTACCCTGACGAAGGATCTATTTCATTGAGTTTGTCTTATCTCTTACTCCACCCCTGGTCCACTAAAGCGTGACCCAATGTCGAACAGTTGGAAAAGACCCGCGGCCCTTTTTATGCAGGTGAGCAAAAAAAAAGTTCATCTATAGGGGAGATTAGATAACACTTTTTATTCAGGAAATTTTCTGCTTTTTTAAAAGAATTTATACCATACGGTGTATGCACTGTAGGCAAAATATTCCGATCCTGAAATGAAAAACCAGGTGCTCTGAAAAATTCACAGATGCGTTTCTCACTTTAAGATTGAAAATATTGAGAAAGGCCGATATTACACTTTTATGAAAAATATTACTGATTTGGATAAAGTGCACATAGTAAAGAAAGTTTCTGAATTTAATATGATACACACATGGAAAATTTTCAAATGCTTTTTTTTTTCAATTCCTATAGAACTCAAATAATATTTACTGAGGGAAAAAATGGAATGATTGATTGGTTAGTTTTATTAACGTCGTAATAGTAGCAACACGAGGGCTATTGGCGATGGACCTGATAATTTTTAACTTCGGTCAAGTGACAAGGACAGCAAATGAACTGGTGTCCCTTGCCCCAAACTTCCATACCACACCAACGGAATGATTAAGAATACTTAAAGACTAATGATACAAGTAAGTTTTTCAAAACTGCATAAAAATATTTTAAATGTCAAAAAAAATATACATTTTGCGGTTTACTGTTTATCAAAATTACAACGGCCACGTAGGCCTGTGTAACGTGATATGAGATTGCTTATTAACGTCACTCTGAGACGAAACAAGAGGGCTATTGGTGAGGTTCGTGACTCGGAACCTCGGTTAAGAGACGAGGACGATACTGGAGCTGGAACTTCCCTCTCCAAACTTCCACACCATACTAACGGTAGAACTTGTGACCCCGTCCAGATTTGACATGCATCAACGCCATTACACTGAGGATCTTTAGTGGCATGAAGGCTCGAACCCATGACACGACAAAAACAATGCCGGCGGCGAGACTGTGACCATGACCACTAAGCTATCGATGTTACTCTATGGTAGCCTAGTAAACGTGGTTGTGGGCTCATGGTCAGCTTTGCCTCAGTGAAGTAGTGGGTTCGATTCCTGATGCCCACTAAGTCTTGTAAAGTTGAGCGCTCTCAATCGATAACTGATTGATGGTTCATTAACGTCGCAGAAAACACGAGGACTATTGGAGACAGACCTGGTTATTTTGAGCATCGATCATGTGACAAGGATGATACTTCACATCTATTTCGAATCATCCACACCACACCAGTTTCCGGAATACTGCAGCCTGGGTTGATGAGGAAATTTTGGAGTGAGTGCTAGTTGTCGTCTTCGTCACATGAGTGAGACTCAAAATTATGAAGTCCGTACACAACATTCCTCGAGTTGCTTCTAAGTATGACGTTTAATAAGCAATCAATTTCAAAATTACAATTTTGTCCATAAATGCTTCTTTTAAGGGTCGAATTAAACATTTTAGGAAAATAAGAATTAAAATCGTTAGGTATAATTATCCTTAAAAATACAACAGGGAAGTTACTGTCCAGCTGCCCGTCTTTATGATCTATGCTCACGGTTAGAATTATAGATAAATAATTGAATAAATTAACAAGTTGTTTGTTAAGTGCTAACAACAAATTCATTATGAATAATTTATTTATTTATCGAAATTGCTAAGAGTTCAAGGATTTATCTGTCATCATAAGAAATGATTAATGACTTTTCTGCTAATGTCTATCAAGAAAGCGCTTAGTTTAAATAAAATAAAAAAAAAAGCTTAGCAGATAAAGATTCGTAAATACGAAAAAGAAATATTTTATCAAATACAGAACATCATTGTTAAGTAATAGTTGAGGAACTTAATTTCGTGATTGTGATTTTGGAACTAAAATAAACAAATGTACAACGGGAATACTACCAACACTATTTAAATAAGTTTATGAGATATCGTGATGTAAATTAAAATGAAAGTAAATAAATTCGTTAAACTAAGCATAGAAATCTTGTAAAAAACAATTTTGAATAAACGCTACATAATGGAATTTTAAAGAAAATAATATGGTTTCGTTTCCACTAGCTCAAAAATTTCTAAATAATTACCTTAAATCAAAAGATAATATTTGCTCATAAGATCTAAATACTTTTATTCTGTAAATAAAGATATTTTTATAGAAAGGATTATTGTAAGATTTCTACATATTCCTAATTTTTTTCGATTAATTATTATTAATAATATTTTTTTCCGCTTCGTTAATTTGTACTCATTGGAAATGGCAAGGAAAATTAGGAAATCAAATTGCAACTTTCGCCAACAAATCTGCCATAAAAAAGCCATTTTTTTCTTTTTGCAACCGAATATCTAAAATCAAATTTTGCAAAAAAAAAAAAAAAAAAAAAAAAAACCTAGAATGACGCTTGTATTTCTGTCTGAACAGATCCACAACGAGCAAATGTTAAATATGTTGGCTATCGGTTTTCCTTTTCAATAAATACTTATGTCTAAGAAGAAATTATTGAATAACACAACTGACACTTCCAGGCGTCCGAGATAGCCGAGTTCGCAATTTAATGGGCGGGTACAATTCATGAAAATAAATGAATGAAACAATAAAGCGTCACCCTAAAAGAGACGAAGATAACTCTATATTGATGATGAAACAGATCAAGTTATTTAGGAAATGTGAGAAATATAACAAGAAAAAACATCTGGTTGTTTTTTAACGTCGCACATAGAAGCAATGTAAGGGATAGTGTTCATATTGAAGGACCTCATCATTTTGATTTACAATCAAGAATTAGAGTCCGAGACACATTAACGTGCATAGGCACAGCTACATGACGAGTCTTGAATGGCATTGAGACTCGAACCCACGACTCGACGGAAACAACGCATGTCGTGAGTTCATGACTATAACCATTCCGTTACCACAAAGCTACATATGAATTGAAATACACTAATTACAATTAAACAACGCAACGTGACTGGAGAAGTTTCGAAATCTGACATCTTAACAAAGACATGCTTTATTTTTTTTTTACAATTAATATTTGGTAAAATGTGTGCCAAGGCGATCTAAGTACACATAATAGAATTAGAAAACAAAGAGAGCAGACATAATCGAATTCTGAAGTTTGCATCAAAACACACTTAACTCAAGCACAGTTAATTGTCATCAAATGAATGATGTATCAATGACTAAATTAAAACACCAAGTGTTTGAATTTCAATATATACCCCAATTCACATATATTGATAAGACATTTCGAGACAAAATTTTGAGATGAATATAAAATTTCGCAAAATTAGAAAACATTTTCTCCATTAAAACTTTTTCTTTACAAGTAACTTTTTTTGCTTTCAAAAATATCCTAACGAAAAAATACCTGATTAATCTGAATATTATTCCAAAAAAAAATGTACTATGCAATGGAAACAATTTGCTATCCTAAAATATTTTATGAAATTCTAAAAATTGGTATTCTCTACTGGTATTTAGCAATTAATTTCTAAAATTCATTCACATTGCAAGAAAATATAAGTTATGCTTATTTTTCCAATGATTAAGATAATTATAGATATATTAAGCTTGATATTGGATAAAATTCCCTGAAATATTTCTGTTTCAAAACATATTGAATACGAGACTACTACAATTTAGCACTGACTTCCTATCACCAATTAGAATTGAAAAGTAAATAGAATCTTATAAATATTTTCTTTTCTTGTATACTAGTGTATTCAATGATACATAACATATTTCACGTAAAACTGATGCAGAAAATGCAAGACACATCACTTATATCACCCACTTTGTCTCACAGCATGGCATCAAACGATGCAAAATCTAAAAAAGATACTGAAAGCTAAAAATAAATCCACCTCTCGTGCATTTCCCCAATTACCACAGTTTTCCAGTGCCACACTTTTCCATCTCTCACTTCCAGAGAGGAAGGAAAAAAGTGCTTCATCAGCTTCTGCCTTCCGTTTTGGGAGTCCCAAAAAAAAGGAGGAACTAATAAAATAATCTTGTAAACGTAAAAATCTTCGTCTTCGTCTGGTGCTGGTGCGATTATTACAGCTCCCAGGCACACATAAAGTGATCGATTTATGGAAGTAATCTGAGCGCACAAAGGATTAGGACAGAAGCTTCTCGAGTCACTTTCTTGTTTTTATTAAGTGTAGTAGTTAACGCCTCTCTCGAAGCTTTTTTCTCCGGGAACAGACTGGAGGTGCTACTGGTAATCATATTAGAAATTGGTAATCGGGGAAAAAAGATTTTCCCTAATGTGCTATGTCGACAAAAGGAGATCCAAAGAAAATATTTCTATGCGAATGGATTTGCTTTTCGGTCCCTAAAGTGGCCGCGGTAGCTTAGAGGTAATAGTTGCAAATTCGGGGTCGACGTTGTTTACGTCGATTTGTGGGTTCGAGCTCATGTACCACTGAAGATCTGCCGTGCAGCGGGGCTCTTACTCTTCAAATCTGTCCAGATTCCAATTCCTCCCGTTTGTTGGTGTGGACGTTTGGAGAGGGTGTTCCTCGCTCAGGAGTCATCTTCGTCATTTGACCGAGGTTCAAAATGACGAGGTCCATCGCCAATAGCCCTCGTGTTGCTTCTCAGCGTAAAGTAAAAAATTCAATTAATCATATTCGGTCTCGAGAAGTGGATTTCTTTGGTGTTTGTTTGTATAGAAATAGCACAAGGTATATTAGCCTCAATAGAATAAAAATATTTCTATACATCATTGAGAAAAAGTATGTATAACATTAACTCTCAATATATTTTTATTATTTATTGCATTTTTCTGATTGTAGATTTAAAAGTGCGAACGTTAAAACGATACAAGAAGAGCAACACTACCTTTTAGCTAGTAGACGTCTTGAATATGGTTAAAAGGCTAACCTCTCATAAACTAATATTATTATTCGTATCTGGATTTTTGCTAACAAAGCAAATATTATTAAAAAAATAATCTCAAATTATACAATCTTCAACTAATTTATCATTTTTAAAAAAATAATCTTTCAACCAAATACGATCAATTAAAAATAATATATATATCCTTGAAATTTTACAGAACGAAAGTAAAATATATCTATTCAACATATTTTTATCAGGAGCGTTCTCACTAAACAATTAACAGTTTATGAGTTTCACATCTACTAGAAAAATTATTTAATTTTTCATTAAAAAAAGTTTTGAAAAGGATAGTCTTTTGAATAAAAATTTTATGAAATATATAAAAAATCTCAGGGAAGAAATAAATTCTTTGCATAATTGCATTAAAAAAGTTTTTACACTTCATGTAAAACATACTCGGAATATAGAGTGAATAATTAGTATTTTATACGATATTCTAAGCTGCAAATACATGTTTTCAGTTTGAAATACACCAAGTTTCAAAACATTTTCTTCAATTAATATGGCAAAATTAAATCAAAAACTAATTGTCACACACGCACACATTCTGAAACAAGACAATACATTTCAAAATTTAAAAAAAAATCAATTCGCGTTATGCAAGTAGAAATATAAATATTTGTATTTTGTATATTGTCAAACTTCAAGAATTTTGAAATCGCATTTTAGAGCTTTGAAGCATGCTGAAATTGATTTTTATGGCAATATAATGGGAAACACTACTTTAAATTTTATTACCTCAATTAAATCATTTGAAATGTTTAAAATACAAACGTCAAAAATTATCTATATATTAAAATTAAGAAAAAAAAAACTATTCGAATAAATATAAGCTAATTCAGGACTCGATGCAGATTTCTTATGCTACTGCTAAACATTATTTTTATAATTTTAATAAATTCTGAAGGAAGATTTTGTTCAAAGAAGATTTGCAACTTAGAAGTTCACAAACAATTTCTGTTACTGCGCAAGTTCCTTATCTTGATCAGGATATTAATAGATAATTTAACTCTTAAATATCTGATTAAAAGTGACTATTACATAAAGAACAGAAACTGAAATAATAAGATCGTTTGTTTATTAAATACACGAAATGGAATATTTCTATTTAATTTGGCGACTAATACTTTCAGAATATACACAGTGTACAGCTTTTCAGAATATACATAGTAAATTATTTCATTTCATAAATTTCGTTTTAAAGTGTCTCATTAAAAAAAGCAAATATTGATATTATAATTTTGTTATTTTAATGTCAGATTCAGATATTTTTAAATTCCAGAAAACACAATTGTGCAATTGAATAATAACACATAATTCTAAGCAAACATGAGCATTTCTCTGGAATCGAGTAACTTGTAAATGTTGCTACTTCACAATTCTAGTTACGAACGACCAGCCAATATTTACAATACTTCTGGATATATATATATATATATATATATATATAAAATCTCTCCAAATGAAAAAAAAATTGTTCTGATGGGCTCCTGAAGGAAAGTTACCATATTTCCTTAACTTAAAACGAGTCACACGCATTCAAAAGTGAGTCATATGAGATGCATGATTTCGCTTGACAACTGTCATAGATACATGATGAGGAGTTCGAAGTCGGTTCTCTTGGAGGATGTTTCGAAGACGAAGGGAGTTGAAATTTTGCAGATGGAATGTTCAAGTACGACAGACATTTCAATGATAAAGAAATGTCTCTCTGATTTGAAATGGAAAGGTGGTTAAACTTGGAATTCAAAGTTCCCAAAAGGAGACCGAGAATACTACAATTTTTTTTAAGAAAAGATGCTTCAATCAAAAATAAAATAATTCCTAAATTGTGACATTTTTGGTGAAAACAATAAATTCTTTAAATAACGTAAAAACATTTTTGAGTTCATATTTTTTTTTTGTTAAAGATGTCTAATAAATTTAAAAAATGATCTTAAAAAGATTCATCTAAAAATTTGTATTATCGTAATGCTAGAGGTCATTGCGGAAAGATAATTATAACTTCAAGTGTGTCGTGGGTTAGAAAAGTTTTCAAGACGTTGCACTTTCAACTAACCAAGACAAGGCTTATATTTTTCGGTTTAGAGGGATTTTTCATCTTTAATATGCGCCTTGGAAGTGTACTATAGCTTCAGGTATCTCGTGGGGAAGAAAAAAAAGATGAGAAAATACTGCACTAAAACTAGGCAAGACTAGGCTTAAATTGGTAGGTTACAGAGGGATTTTATTATCATCATGGTATGTTCCAGGGAAGTGTAACTATAGTTCAGTTGTATTGTAAGAAGTAAACAAAATGAGAAAACACTGCTCTAAAACTAAACAAGACACGACTAAAGTTTACATAGTGATTTCATCATTGTAATATGTTTCTTGGATGAGCAACTATAACTTTTCAGCTGTGTCGTAGGAAGAAAGAGGTTGGTAAAACTTTACTTTAAAAACCAGGAAAGGCAAATATTTTGATAATAATCCGATTTTCCATTTACGTACAGAACAGAGCATCGCTTAATTCAAATGGCGATTGGAATTGTTCGGTGTCAGCTGTGTCGAGGCACAAACAGGCGCCGGAGACATGCGCGCGTTAATGACAAGCTTAATGCTGCATAATCAAAACGACAGCCGAAACTAACAGCCTCTCCTGAGATGCGCAAAAGGGGGAGGGTGTAAGTTGCTGCTGTTCCGGACATCGCTCCTTACATGTCATGAAATCGGTTTGGAACAAAACGTACCCAGTAAAAGTGCGATATGAATTTGACAGGGTGTTTGTTAGAAACAAGAATTGAATGAAGTAATCAACAAGAAAGATAAAATTCGGAATTAGAATTCTAAAGAATTATGGTGCATGAATCTTGACCTCCGGAATTAATTTGACAGGAATCCTTATTTCTTATACATTTACATACATTTTTATTTGTTTTCAATTATTTATTTCATTATCGGATCATTTTATTGGGTAAGTTAATAATACAAAAATAAAATAAATTGCAAGTATACATATTCTAATTTTATTTTTTATGTTAATTTTGTATTATATGAATTATGTAATGCATTATTTTCCTCTTATTCTACTTCCATTAAACTAATATTATTTTGATGCTGATACAGATGCTCAAGTACCAGCAGAAGACTCAATAAATTCTTTGTTTGACAGACAGAATTCCTTTTAAAGTTGATTCAATATATATAAAATTGAAATTAATACATATAATAGCACAAGGTATTTTTGCAAAAGTGATACAAATTATTTTTATGTATAATTAAATTTTCAGCAATGTGATGTGATTGAATCCTCAACATACTTTTGTGGTTTTAAGGGATTTTAATATTTTATATAATACGGCTTTCCAACATAAAAAAGTTACACTTGTTTCGCGGATTATACATACCAACAATAGAAAATTATTTAGATTTCAAACTCGCTTTTAATAGAACAAATTCATATTCCAATTAAGATTCTATTGAGATGCTAATTTTAAATGAGATTTATAAGCTTTCTAAAGGTAATATTGTGGTAAATTTATCACTATTTTAAAACACGATGCATTCATTAACCATTTATACATTAACACATTCATTAAAGTTTTAAATACGATACATTTATTACATTAGCTTAAAATACCATACACTTTCAATATATTGAACGAAAGCTTATAAAATATTATAAATAATTAAATTTCACTACGATTGAAAAATAAATAAAATTGTTATGTAACATTAAGTTTCAGAGTGGATTTTGATTGGTCGTTTGGCTATTCTTGACGTCGCACTAGGAAGCAACACAAAAGTATTCATGACAGATCTCGTAATTTTGATTCTCGATGATTTGAAGATGACGACACCTGAGCTGACATCTACCTCTCGAAAGAAATGCCAACGGGAGGACTTGTAAATGGGAGAAAGAATTATATAAATGAATAAAATCACGTATAAAAAGATATATGTGTAAATAGATTATTTTTATGTTGAAATCCTTAAAAGTCTCCGAAAAAAAAAGAAGGTAAAAATAGAAATGAAGTTTGAAATTTCTGAAACATATTCGAATCAAGGGGTGATAAAATATATCAAAGAAGAAATAAATATAAATATATCAAATTTGATATACCGAGCGTAAAAAAGAGCATTTTTGATGTAATATATTTGAATTTTCAGGAAGAGAGTAAATTGTGTCTACGTAACATCTTTTCTCAAAAGCGACATTAAAATAAGGAAGATGCACAAGTAATAAAGATATGGCTGAAAATAGTAAACAATCAGTTGATACACATGAACTTGAAAGAGAGATTTAACAGCATTTTTCAGAAACATTTTAACATTTAGAAAGAAATATATACGAAATATAACATATTTCAAATTTATATGAGGACATAAAACTGCCGTAATATTTCACACCATGTAATGTAACATGACTTAAGAATTCCCTAAAGCCCATGCACCCGGAATATAAAACGAGCTTCTTACGCAATGCACGTAATTCACAAGAATTTCAGCTCAGACTCGAGCCTTCTAACAGGAAAAAAAGGAGTTCTCCAGAATCCGGCAATGCATTTAAGATCTTCTCACTAATTAACGTTTCGCATGAGATCCACTCTTTTCAGTAAAGACCATTGCTCTTTCATCCAGGTACCCATAGAAGCGCAAGAACAAGATTAAAAGGATCACGGATACGTGTCCTGGCGAGATACAGCAAGGACAACAAACTCTCATCCAATTAAGAGGCAGCAATATTCAGAATGGTTGGAGCGGAAGCCAGAGCTCCTACGCGATAATTACCGCAGCACTTGGAGCATTCAAAAGCCCTTTTCTGGGAATCTTTAACCAAAGGGACGGATACTCGTGTAAAAATATTTTTACTTTGAAGATAGTAGGTAATACTCACTTGGTGGCTCTTACCAACCGATCCTTTGTTCAATTCGACCTCTAAGAGCAATGAATAAATATCGTGCTAACGAAGAAAATTACTCGGGCATTATTTTCCCAGACAGTAGCAGGAGCAAGTTATTTATAAACGAGATTTACTGTGACGCAATACTTACAATTGACATAAAATCTAATATAAACGAAGCAAAAAGATTTATTATTGTATTCCATTTCCATTAATTGATTGTTTTTATCATCGTCACACTCAAAAGCAACACGGATCTCGAGGCTTTAACATCGATCAAGTGACGAGGACATATATTCCGAAATCCCACTCTCCAAACTTTCACACAAATCCAACGTGAGGACTTTGAGCCTCCACAGATTTAACATGTATCAGATCCACTGCACGATGGGTCTTCAGTAACATCAGGATTCTATCCCCTGTGGTAGAACAAAGAAAACAACACCTTTTGAGATTTAACGACTGTGTTTACTCGGCTACCCAGGCACTCTTATATTACAGAATTTCTGTTCTATGATACAATCTACAGTCAGTGGCTTCTACACAAAAGTTATATTTAATAGTCAGATTTTTCCCACCATATTTCTTAATTTTATAAGAAAATAAAGTAATTTAAGCACAAAATATATTCAAACATATTTTTGTTTCTTTCCATATTTCATTTTAATTTTTTTATTTCATTATTTTATTTTTTGCTGTTTACTACTATTTTTTTACTTAATAATTTTTACTACTAAAATTAATTTTCATATTTTTTCTGTTAATGGCGAGATTAAAAATATTTTTTCCTGAATTAGTTTATTAGTTTTTAAATGCAAGCATTCATAATAAATTATGTGTTTTCGTAGCAACTTACACAAATTTGCTATCACACATAAAATACAAACAAAAATATTATAATATATCTAATTAAAAAATAATAACTTCCTAGTACTTTCCTTATTATTTTGTAATTTTAAATGATTAATCACCTCATTTTTGTTTCAAGAAATAAAATAGTAAATCCCAAAATGCGATAAGTGTAAATTGTAATACCCGATGCAAATGCAAAAATATTATCATTATGAATATAATTAATAAATGATGTATAATATATGTGTAATTATATATGATATTTTAGAAATTTTCATACTAAGTATGGTATTTATTTATAAAGGTATTAATTGAAAATTTAATTAATTGAAAATCTCAAAAATTTCAATTCACCCCGTTTATTGGTGAAATTGAAAATAATTTTCCTCACACTGTTAAAAAATTAACTACACCAAAGTTTGCTGCAGTATTTTTACATTTTTTTCTCTATAAGTACGTTTACAGTGAATTTTTTTTTTTTTTTTTCTTGAGTCAAATTTCAAATATAATTTATTTTGCATTCATTGATTTCGCAATTCTTAAACGGATTTTTAAAAGTAACGAATAGAGTTAATGAATATTTGATTTAAAGAATCTAAATATCTGAAGAGCATATCATGGATTTTAGAAATAAATTAAAATTCTTATTTAAAATAGAAAAATATTTTTTCATCCTTCTTTATAATATATCAAATCAAACTTAACGGTATATTAATTATTGGATTCTTGTGATATGTAAAGTTATAAAAATATTACATACTGTTTATTAATTTTTCCAATCTAAAGTGTTTATCATCTAAAGGGAACATCGTCAGTTTTAGAAAAAAAAAATCATTTTTTCCCCTTGATAACAGAAAAATAATTAGAGGTTTTTTATATATATATATAATTGAAATCAGACATTTCAGTTTTATCAATTAAAAAAAAACGTTTCTGATATGCTTTACAAATCTTTACTGTAGCAATTGATCAAAAGGTTAGAAATCTTTTGATTAGTTACCATCTTAGATAACGATCATATACAGATATATACATGTATATGGAATATTAAAAAAGTTTTAAAAATGCTGCTAAAACTCTTTTCATGCGCAACAATGTAATAATCCTATTTTCAAATATTCAAGCAATTATTTCCAGAAACGGACGATTTTGAATTCTGAATTAATTCTCAAAACTATAGAGAAGATTCAAACTTTCAATATATTCCCTCTTCGTTTGAGAACTCCAACTTTAAACTTTGATAGTTTCTCGCCGCCAGGCCGTAATTGCCTCAGCAGACATATTGTCGAGATAAAACGATCTCTTCTGGAATTGAATGGGCGCTTTGTTGACCGAACAAATGTATTGACATAGCTTTTCAATCTTTAGTTTAAAAGTTTTGACAGATTATCAAATATGCGACTTTAAACTTGGAACTAATTTTCTCGGAGAAGTGCAACTTTTCTATCGCGATGGAAAATTGGAACTTTAAGAAAAATATTTTGATATAGTTTAGTTATAGATTTCAATTTATTTTAATTAATGGTTCTCTTTCAATTTCGTCACATGAAATAAGTTCATGTTTAAATAAGGATAAGAAAGATAACGCCCTATATACGAGGGTCGTTCAATAAGTCCTTAGGAATTCCAAGGAGTGGTGCTCGTAGTATTGAAAATGAATTGTTTTTAGTAAGCATCACGATTCTCTCGGCAACAGACTAAGTCTCATTTAATCGTGTTCGTGATCAGGACGCCTTTAGCACCTCGAAAACTCTTCGTCATAACTGTTCTCGGCGCAAAACGACGTCGATAATTCGACGCGGAAGCAATCAAATTTTGAAATAGCAGTAAATGAATAACAAATCAAAATTAACTTATGGATCAATGTCAAATTCAATTTGGCTCCGTTTAACAGATGCCTTCACCAACGGTAACAACAATTTACCTTAATAAAGCCATCTGTCTTCAAATAAAAGTACTTTTTATGTCACCCTCGTACGAAGTAGATGCAAAACGTACCTGATTTTCAAGAAAGACGACATTTATCAGGCAAGTTGGGGTTACTACTCTGTGTCGCCATCTGTTATAAGTGCGCTATACACATTTGACACTAATTTATAGATTGACATTGACACAGAATCAAAGTTGACACGTTTGACACTCATTCATAACTGATATTCTTCATCTTGCACCGGAAAACTATGTAATAATCAGAATTATGAATTACTTCAAATGAAACTGTTCCAAAAAGCGATATCGTCGAATTTTTGGCATGCGCGAAGGATGTCATACTCATTGACAACGTAAAAAATGGGAAAACTATCCGTAGACAAACAGAGAGTTATTCTTCCTTTTCCTCCCATCCCTAATAACATTACATTATGCCTTCGTTTCACTTCCTCTTGAAAGAAAGAAATGAATACACAAATTTGAAATTTAAAATAATGAAAAAAAATATTGCCATGAATTAAAAGCATCATATTGACCCAATTATGTCAGTTGTAAATTGTCTATATTGGAGAAGTATTTGGGAAACAAAACTATTACCGAAAAAAAATTCATTCAACATATAAACTTTCAGGGTCTCGCTAGGGTATATAATTTGTGACCCCGAGGTGTGAGATTGAGATTTTTTTTCTTTCACGGGGTTTTCTAATTTTACTAAACAGAG
Source organism: Nephila pilipes (assembly GCA_019974015.1). NCBI lineage: Eukaryota > Metazoa > Arthropoda > Arachnida > Araneae > Nephilidae > Nephila > Nephila pilipes. The sequence goes on along the minus strand of BMAW01126855.1, from coordinate 181,106 downwards.
TTGACGTGTCCGGGAATGCCTTAACTATCTTTATTTTCGACCCTTATCTTTGTCATATGACACATTCACATTTTCTTTATTTTATACATTTAAAGAGTTACTCTGGATCTTTGCGTCTACAAAACGGATCAACCAAAACAATCTCTTTTAAAATCTCCACGGTTTGACGATAAATTGTAGCGCAACTCAGATAATTGTTTAATCAGAGTGAATGGATCAACCATGAAATTCTCTTTTAAAATGTCCACGGCTTAAGATAATTCTTTAATCGATGTCTCACTTAAAAGTATCGCGAGGGATAATGGCGTCAGATCCTTCACCAACATCCTTCATAATTAAAATTTTGTGCCTCGGTCAGTTGACAAGGGCCAGACATGTGTGAGCCGGCACCCCATTCTTCTAACCTCCACTCCATACTTATCTGAATCCTTGCATACCTAACAGATTCAATGTGCATCAGATTCACTACGCAATTGATCTAAAGAAGCATCTAGATTTGAGCCGACGACTTGACGGAAACAATGCCGGCAATGAACTGGCTACCACGATCACAACGCTATTGGTTTTCAGATTCGTAACTCGATTCTACAACACACAATTATAATTACTATGCTTTAAATTTAAGCAATGGCGTAGTTAGAGATTGAGAAATTCAGGAACCAAATAAGTGAAGTCTTTAACCCAGCCATCATAGTTTCATCCCCCAAAAGTCTATTTTATTGCAAAAATCACTCGCAAAAATCAGAACTTTCATTTCTTGTTTTATGCATTATGTGAAGCAAAATTTGGCAAATAAAGTCGATTCATTCGGAACACATTTCTTTATTTATACGTGTTATAGTTTTTTTTAGTTTCTTTATTAACGTCGCACAAGAAGCAACACGAGAGCTATTGGCAACGGGCCTCGTAATTTTGAACCACGGTCAAGTGATGAGGACGACACCTGAGCTGGCATCCCCCTCTTCTAACTTCCACACTACACCAATGGGAGGACTTTGGGCCCCGACAGATTTAACGTGCATCAGCCCCGGCTACACGGAGGGTCTTTAGCAGCCAAGGCTCGAACCTGCGACTGAGTGAAAACCGCCGGCAAGGAATCCCAAACCATGACCACTAGGCTACAGCGGCCATCTATTCATACGTGTACTATTACGCATAATCAGAGAGTATTCTCCACCAAAAAATTATTCTTCGTTAATTTTCTTTTAGCGAAAGCGGAAGCGGAAGCGATCGATCATTTGGCTCTCATCCATCAGAGAGAAATTGTGTCAGGTATTCTTCGCTGGGAACATGGACCTGAAGATTCGAATGCAGTTAATATTCCATTGCGTTCTTTTATGGAAAGGGGATGTCACCCACTCTCTCATAAGCAATCACTGCAATTCCGGACACGTAAGCTTGCACAAGATTTGGTCAGAAAGTAACTTTTTTTTTCTTTTTTGTATATGAGGAGTTGGTCTCGCACTAAGCTATCATTAAATCTTTTACACCAAATGAGTGATGGTATTTGTGCTGAAGGAAGATAAACCTTACTCTCCATCCGTTGACTGTAAGGTGTTTGTTTACTGCATGACGGCAGGAACGAGTAGGGTTGAAGTTATTAGACACGAATAAGTTCTCCACATAGAAAATGTAGTAATGTTATAAACTGAAAAGTCAAATAGAGCAGAAATTGTAGTAAAATATACGAAGGAGGAACAAATATATAAGCTTGGCATTTTCAAAAGATCTTTTCCGAAATTTTTACTTATACAAAAAGTTTGCATCTATGTTATTTTTCTATATATAACCTCTTGTAATATTTCTACTTTTTCAGCGTGTTGGATGTTTTTTTTTATGTGTATATGATAAAAAGAAGTTTGACATAGACAGAGACATTGCCCTCAAAACTCTAGGGAGGAGTGACAGGTTTTGTACAGTGAATTTTCTAAAATTCTTCTTGTGTTGAATGGGGTCTTGCACTGTTACGGAGAAGAAGAATATAACAGATCGCTAAATTTTCTTTCTACATAGCACAACTTTTAGAACGGTATATGCTGTTTCAACTGTATTCAAAAGTTCACAGTAGTACACTACATTAATTGTACTTCGGATATAAAGATATTTGAAGCATCCAATGCACAGTGAATCACAGAAAATCAGAAGCTAGAATGCTTCCAACAGATAATCGAGTTTAATTTTATTGGAACATACTACTTTTTGTGTGCAATTCAAATCTGGACGACTTTGTAAAAGGGGATTTCGGTGAGATTGTGAATTAATGTCATACTAAGAAATAACGCGAGGGATATTCGTGACCGACCTCATCCTTTTGAGCCTCAGTCAAGTGACGAGAAGGCACCAAAGCTTGCACCTCCATCGCCAAACTTCCACACCACTCCATAGTAATAGTCCATAGATATGCAGGATTTAGGTTTGGTTTTGGTTTTATTAATGTCGCAAAAACAACACGAGGGCTATTGGCGACGCACCTCGTAATTTTGAACCTCGGTCAAGTGGCGAAAAGGATACCTGAGCTGGCACCCCCTCTCCTAACTACCACACCACGCCTTTGGGAGGACTTTGGGCCCCGACAGATTTAACGTGTATCAGCCCTGGCTACACGGCGGGTTTTTAGTGGCATCAAGGCTCGAACCCACGCCTGAACGAAAACCGCCAGCTACGAGTTCAATGCCTTAACCAATAGACTACCGCAGCCAGGTAGGACTTAAGAACTCCACAAGATTCAAATGCATCATTCTCGCTACACGGAGGGTTGTAGTGGCATCAGGACTCGAAACTACGATTCCATGAAGACAATACTGACCACAAGTTCCGGTTTATGAATTTTAGGTTATCTCGACCAGGCAAGGAAGCTAATGGAAAAATGAAATGTAAACTACGCCAAAAGTTTACATAAATTTTATATTACTTATCAGAGCTGCTGCGGTAAAATATATAAAAATCGTCTGCCGTTATTAAAAAAGTATTGCTAACAATCGATCTGCCTTTATATGTTTGTCTCAGCATTTTTATCGTAAGAGTTTTCTTGTTATGTGTTTGGTTGCCATATATTAAAGCTTTTCCTTGAAAGGATTCTATTTTTTTTTCGTAATAATAATATTCATTTAAATCAGAACGTAATAATTTTAATTTTGTAAGAAATCGAAAAAACTTGACCCTGAGTAAAGTTATAGATTATAATAAATGAAGAAGCATAAATATATAAGATTAAATTATTTCCAAGATGAGTTTCACTAAATGGATAAGAATTTCTTAGATTTATAGTAATTTATTGAATTTTAAAAACTCGCTTTCCCTTTTTGTTTTCAAAATGTTAATGAAAACTTTTTATGACTTTGTTCGAGTTTGTCTCAGGTTTGGTATCATGAAAGTCTCCCTAGAAGCGATAAGAGGACTATAAGTATACCTGAAAAACATCATTTTAACAAATTAAATAGGGAAGAAACAATTATTTGACCTTTCTCGATCTGTTTTACAATAAGGTTTAACACCACTATATAACTGAAAAGTTCCTTCAATTCATATATATATAAAGAAACTTATTAAACAGTTTTCTCTCTGTTTGAATTTCTTAATAAATACGTCAGTTAAAAGAGCGAACTGCCTTGAAAAAAAAACCAACGGTATTCTGAAAAAATTTAATTAAAACCTGTTTTATATTATTGATTGAATGATTTTATTAACGTCACACTAGAAGCAACACGATAGCTTTTGGCTTAATTTTGAGCCTTGGTTAAGGGATGCGGACGATACCTGATCCGGCAACTTCCCCTCTTAACTTCTACACCAGGACAACGGAAGATTTTGAGCCTCGACAGAATTAACGTGCATCAGGCATCTAGTGATGGCATCAAGACTCGAACACATGAATCGACAAAAATTACCGGCTGCGAGTCGCGACCATGACCACTAGGCTACTGCGGCTATCCAGTTTTACTATAAATTAAGAGAATGAATAAGAAGGGAAAAAATCCTGCTTAATTGGTGTTTTCAGTTCCTTTTGTTTCATATATGGCATAGTTAACAATATTACTACAACTGAATTCTTATCAGTTGTAGTAATATTGTTAACTATTATTTTTAATAATGTACAATAACGATATCTACGTTAATGTACATTATCAATTTTATTTTAGTTAAAGAATATTTTTGTGTGTACATTTGATTAGATTATTGATGTAAAAATTTTGATCTATAATATCTATCACACAAATTAACATACATTCCTTCAGATTATCTTACAGCTGCTGCTGCGCAAATGCCGCAAGATGATCGATCTTGATTAAATTTATTAAGAAACGAACACTCATATCTAATGAATATACCCCACAAATTTCAGGAGGCACGAAAAGAAAATGCTTTAATAAATGAAAGCTATACAAATCTAATTACTTCGGTTTTATGTATATTTCTAAGCAGCCATCTTGAACCTTTGTAACAACCATCCTGATTTATTCGATATTTCCTCTATTCCTCTGAGATTCATACATCTTCAGTACTTCTGATCTTTTCAGAATAAATTGAAGCATGTCTTAGAAACTAACATTTTTGCCTGAAATTTGTCAATACTATTGGGAGAGAACGTGAAAGCAGTTAAGCGATGGGGAAAAAATATACTGAGAAATCTGCGTGTGGTTCGGAACGAAGGATCGATTCTGGATCTTCTTAGAATGCGAGACAGTTCGTCTAAGTTATTTTTTTTTATAGAATAATCGAAAAATCGGCAGTTTATTAAAGAAGTTCCAAAAGGGACTTTCCATTCTCAGAAATAATATGCGTTGATTTTTTTTTCTACCGATTGCTTTATCAGTTGCTCATTGAAGGAAACGAGGTTAGTTTGGACTTTTTTCCTTCCTCCTTTCATCGTATATCAATAGATTCATCCGATTATCTCTCTTCCGTGGGAATGCTTTGATAATCACTTCGCACTTGTATCAATGCGTGGTAATTGAGGTAGCAAAAAGTCGAATACTGAGCTTGCGCTCTATTACCAATAAAAATAAAATAATTATATTATTTCTGAGACTTGATATAAATTTTCAGAAAATAAACATTAGACAGGCAAGACGTGAGTTATTCAAAAAGTATTTGTTATTGACACCAGATGGCTAGGTGGTGTGTTGCCAGTGGGTGCAGACATCTGTTAAACGGCCTAAACAAATATGACATGATTCATAGAATATTTTTATAGGGTACATCTTTATACACTGGAAGGTTTAAGGGTGGTTAAATTTCTGGCACCGAGTCCTCTAGAGACATAATGTGCCACACATAAGGTAAAATATTTCAAAAATTTAAATGAAATTAATTAAGACATCAAATAAAGTATGCAAAAAAAATTGTAGTTTTTTTAAAAAATTAAACGTATGGAGTAAAACCAATGTCATTTAAGGGAATAAAAATGTTTGATCGGGGATTTTTCAGAACCAAGTCAATTAAGCAAAGAATATAAGATTTAAAATATTTAAAACGAACAGAATTAATTGTAGAGCATTCCATTAAAATATGTATCATTGTCAGAGGCCCCACACATTGATTACATACATTGAACAAAAAATTATCGAACAAATAACTAACTCAGTATTTGTAGATTTTAAATTATAAATTATTCTTAGTGTTTGAATGAGATCAAAAGATGAGATTAATAAATTGGGTGATTAAAAGATTGCAAAACACTCATGAAATGTCTGAATAAAATTTTTAAAAAAAAATCCGTGTCGACTGGTAACGATGCAACAATAAAAAACACGGGTTGTTTCCTGCCAAACCGCTCCGAGAAGGCAAAAACGGCTTAAAAGGTTTCGGTGACAATTTTTCGGTCTGCGAAGGGCGCTCTAGGTATGGGCTTCTTAGGAAAAGGAAAATATCGAGGAATCGATGGAAAGTACTACAGTGAGTTACCCCATTTCCAATTCCCAATATTTCATTTTCCGAATCCAGTATTATTTCCCGTGAAAAATTATATTCTGAAGTCAATATTTGATGAAAAATAATGTCCAGTAATATATATATATATGATATATAAATTAAATGCCGACATATTCCTTGCAGTGTCGATAAATCTATAAGTCTATTTCGGAGGAGGAAAACTTGAGAATAGTTTGTTTCAATATACCATCGCCTTTAGAAGTAATACGAGGACTACTGGCGACAGACCTAGTAATTGTGAAGAAAGAACTTGAGAATAAAAGGTAAATTATTCGTTCTTGAGAATTAATTAAAAGAAATCAAAAAAGAATTCTTGAAATTCAATAAATATTTATTTCAACCTGATGGTTTTAATAAAAAATAAATATAAGTAAATAAGAATAAAGATAAATTTATATAAAAATAAATAAATACACACATATCCGGTGTCCAGTAATTCAGAAATAAATTAATTACGACTATCGTGATTTTAAGGATCAAAAGTTATCTACAGAGGTTACATAAGCAGAAGTATTTGTATTTTGAATTACGCTAGAAATGTTTCATTATAAACTATATTATATTATCCGTTTGTTGTTATTACTGCTTTTTTTTTAATTTCGTAACAATAGATATATTACACTTTATATACCAAAACATTTCCATCGATGGCTTTAAACACATTGAAATGATAAATTTTCGCAAATCAAATCACGTTTTCTGTTTTAATTTTATTAAATATAATATTAGATAGTTTTGCTTGATAATACTGTTCTTATTTTGTTCCTACGTCACTTAAAAGCCAAGGTATTAAAGAATTAATAAAGCTCTAAAAACCGGATGTGGGTATTTAAATGACCGCAAATCAACATTTATATGCCCTTCAAGTTGTCAAACATAATAGAAACACCATAATTATTTTTGAATATAATTTCAAACAAACTTTTGATCTAATATTTAAAATAATTACGCATTTTGAGAGCATGTGCTACGTAGAATTTAATTGAATATGGCAATGCTTGTTTTGTTTACATGCTATTTGATTTGTGTTACTGATAACATCTCTGTTTGCTTAGTTGCGAAACATGCCTTTATTTGGTAGTATATCTGTGAATTGTTACATGGTATTAGTATTTTTATAGTTATGGAAAAGAACAAAAATGAAAGTTATTCCCGTAAACGATCATTTTCAAAGGAAATGGGTACTTTATTTAAATTCCATTTACAGAGAACGATAAAATTAATACCGATTTGGATGTTTCAACTGTGAGTGAAACAAAACTATTTCTTTAAAATCTATAGATGTTCCATATAGCGATGAAAAAGATGTTATTTTTAACTAAGGAATTCTGAGTAATGTAATTTCGTTCATTCTTTGTCTTGTGAGTTTTGAAAGAAGAGTTAGTTTGGCATAAAATATGTGTTTGGTTTAGATATGCATATGACTTTAATATGTGAAAACTAACTATTCCTACCTTTTCAGCACTCCTAAAAAAAAAAAAACGCATTGCATAATGTTAATCTTCTGTTTACTGTCGACGAGAAATATTGAAAACTATCATGATCAACGAGATTTTACACAAGTACATAGCTTTTATATAATTTAACATTTCTTAAATATATATAAATGTTTGTCTAATTTCGAAGAAAAATTAAGTTACAGAGGGTATAGAAAATATTCGCACATTATCGGTTTTGCTAAAGATACTACGGATTTAGAATGATAATTAGCATAAAGTTAATTCGAAAGGTAACATCTAATGAAACACTATTTCTCAAATATGAATATGGGAATATATAAGAAATTGAATAATTATTGATTTATTTTTCAAATACACAAAACTAAAGCTTAGTGATTTTTAGGCACGTAAAAATATTCGTACACTTTTTGAATAACTATTTAAATTTTTGTAAGTGTTTTTTTATGGATCAGTGAGTTCTTTGCAGTTAAGTGTCATCACTCGTCTTGAGACATATATAACATTATAAAGTGTAGTTTAAATTTGATAGATAAAGGTGAATTCGCCATACGGTTTGTAAGTCTAAAGAAACCAATAATTCTGAAAAAGAAAATGTTTATAATACTTTGTAAGGACGGTAAAATACATTAAGAAATTTCATTAGTTAGTAGATCATTTCTACAGTAGTCAATTATTCAGAAGCTTATGCCTTCTAAATTACGATATAAGTTTCCTCATCCGGGTCGACAAACGAGTTATTGCCCGTTCTTTCAAGAAAAATCCAAAAATAAATGCACCTAAGCTTTCAGCAGAATAGAAAAAAATAAAGGAACAATCCTGTCTATAGGCTCAGTTTAAAATACATGTTGGCAATAAGGTAACTAGGGCATATTTTCCAGAAAAAAATAATATTTGTGATTGAAAGGAATCGAAAGTTACAATTATCTTTTTTCTGTAAAATACTTAAACGAAAGTTTGGAGCAATTGAAATTATTCACTTTCTATGACGGAAGTAAGTTTGACATCTTTATATCGGAAGGTAGACGAATAGTGGAGAAAACAAAGCACAGAAGCGCTTCCAAGGATTTTACTTCCAACGATCAGACATGGATTTAGGATCGTACTTGTTTGGGATTGTATGAATACCTGATATATCGGCAATTGAGTTAGAATTAATGGAACCATAGTCCATTACAGTCCAGTGGAATAAAAATGGATCTTCATAGTAATTATGTTTTTATGCATAATAATAATCTGAAGAAAGACTTAAGTTCGATATTTCTATTTAATATACCACTACTAAATTTGTGAATTTTCCTATTCAGTCACCAGACAAGGTATGAGAAATTCTTGATCAGAAAGTTGGAACCAGATTCCTAATAAATATTACTTGTATGCGCGAAACGTTCTTAACCAACAATGGAACTACCTTTCTAGTCCAGTGATATCACATTTAGCTGAATTTATGCAAAGACTCAGAGCAATTATTCAAGCTAAAAGATATCCCACAAGGAATTATAATCCTGCAGATCAATCATCTGAGACTATAAGCACTGTTCGCAGACTTTTTACACCATATGAATGTGCATTATTTATTTTTAAGTCTAATTTTTATATGAAAATAGTAAATTGCATTATATTGTACACATCTAAAGACTTATTCTATAATTTCACTATGTAGTTTTTGGCAGCGATGCTTCTTTATATTATGACTATCAATGTACGAATACTTTCTATACTCTCAAAATGTAGACTTTTTTCTTTACATCATTTTGCTTACAGCAAATAAAGAATTATTTCGTTTGAAAATGAATTTCAAAAACATTACCAAGGAATACAAGATTATCGAATTAAATATTTCTATTAAAAGATAGAGGTTTTCATTGTAAACATCAATGAACTGTTAAAAGATAATTTTATCGAATTATATATTTATGCATGTGTGTCAATGTCATACAATAATATTATAAAAAGGAACAAACTTTATAAAAAATTATTTTCATAAAATATGAGTATCAAAAGATACACCATTAAATGACCTTTAAATAATTCAGGTTTCTTTTGCAAATATATTCTTCTAAAAATGTAACCTATATTTGGGATACATTTCGCAATTTCGATTGCTTCTAAAAAAAGTTCCATGGTTTATCTGCTTTACGGATCCTCGATGTGCGAGTTCGATTCGAATCCATTTCATTAAGACACCAATTAGTTCTACGTATTTTTCTAGAACAAGTTCAGTATAGCGCTGAAGACCTTTATTCCATTGAACCGGGATTTCCGTTCGAGCAGAAATTCCTCTTACGTGTGTTGCCACCTTCTCTCTGAAACTCGGACAAATATTCCTTGGAGAAATTGATTTATCGGATCGGAAAAGTGGAGGATTCGAAATGCCGTTTCTCGAATAATGGCCGGAAGTTTTAAGTGGACGTCTGTGTGTCACGTGACTCAAGTGGCTAATTAAGTAAAGGGGGTGTGTCGAGAAGAATTCACAGGGGGTTAATTTGATTGGAGAAAACTGGATCCTAACTTTTTTTTAATTGGATGTTAACGGATCCTAACATTTTAATTGCAGTCCAAATGATATGGAAAATTTGAAGTAATTCTTTGTTGTTGGTACTGTCACCCAACCACTCGGATTTTGATCAAATTGTATCGATTTTGGAAACGATTTCCTCATTCATTCTCAAACTAGGAAAGCTGGATCTTTCCAACGGAACAACTTTAAAATGATGTTTTACAACGTGTTTTTATCCATTATAAAACAGTTACTGTTTGATAAGGATTTTAATAATATTTTTCGTTCTGTTTGTCAAAAGAAAACGAACATAATTAAAAATATTGTTGCTCGGCTCGGCTTTTATTTAATGAATTAATCGACGGATACACTTTTATGATAATTCTTATTTTGTGAATGATAAGTATTCTTCACATTTATATCAGTCATTGCTGATGCAAATGATCTATTAGTCACGGCTTCTGGGAAGCAATGCAACAGAGAGAAAAATGCGTGTTGTTTGAGCATTAAAAAGAGAAATTGCGAGCGTTTATTTTCCCACACACACTAAGAGAAGCGAGTTGGAATTGTTTACTTTTATTTTCGGTGCTTTCGAGTAACCTGGAGCCATTCCAGCGTCTTGTTACGACTCCAATAAGTTTCCGTTTAGTGCAGTCCTAAATAAAATGCCAACTTTTGTGGAAGTTGGAAAGGAAAACACGCTTCCAGTGTGTTTCCACCGTGATTTACCACCGCGAACATTTTCTTCTCTTTCTTTTTTTTTTGATACATCTTCATTTCCCATACTTCATGAAGGAAAAAAAACATTTTCACTAGATTCTGTTCATAATAACTCAAAACGGTATGTATAAGGCAAAAAATAAGTATAACAAAAAATACTTGTTTTGTCCAATTTTTTAATTGTTTTCCCTCTGAGTTCATTATTAAATTATCCACAAACAAAGCTTTACATTTTTAGATTTCAAAAACAACAAAAAGAAATTAGATTAAAATACTCGTTTAATTCAATGTTATCAAAATTAATAATAACAATTTTAAAAAATAAGTTTCTTCGTAAATTAAGTGTAATAAATTTTGAAATTCATTTTTATGCATGTAAAACTTTCCAGAATAATTTATTTTATTGTTATCACTAGTAACAATTCTCTTAAATTTATCAATTAAATTAGTTTTTCCTAATCAGACATTATAAATACTTACTGTGAAATTTTAAATATGGGCGATTCAATTCTCTTAAATTCCACAATTCATCATGTTACATTCGTTGTTTAAAACTGTGAAACATTAAGAAATAACAAATATATATTCCCGAATTATGAAAAAATAATTGAATTTGTGAGCGCAAATTTCCTTTTATTACATGCATCAAATTTTAACTCCGAAAAAACAACATTGGTGATAAAACTTAAATTTATTTTGAGTTTAATTAATTGAAAATTTTGGTAAATCATTTTCTCGTTCATTACTTAATTTTCAAAAATCCGTTTTTTTCTTCAAAATTCTTATTTAATTATATTGTAATCTGTTTCTAGATTTTGATAAGATTTTTTATTTGTTGCAATCATAAGATACTATAGATATTTATATTTCTTGATCACACGTTTTATTTTTAAATAATTTTTTGGCAACTTCATTTTATTACCATTCTTCTTTATAAAACATCAGTTCAATAACAAAAGTTAACAAAATAAAAAGAACTGTTCTTTTATAAACGTAATGTTCAATTGAAACATTTTTTTCTATGTAAATTAGATATTTTGTTAAGCTATCAAACAAAAAAGAATTGATTGATAATGATTGAAAAAACAACTTCCTCCAATGCGCAATTGTTTAGCATAATTTTGGTTTTTCTCTTTTGAGAAAGTTTCCAAAATTCTAAATATATTAAGTATGTAACAATTTCCTATAGTAATCTTGCTAAGAGAGCTTTTCTTTATTAATTCAGTCTTGAACCATCCCAAGCAATTACTGCCTCCGATTTTCTTTTTAAATACCTAGCTATAACTGTAGTAATTAACTAACTTTAACCTTTGTTTTATCCAAAGTTGTTAAGTCTGAAAAACTAACAACGTAAAATCCAACGGCCTTTGCACCTGAATATTTGGCATCTAGGATTAAAATTACGTGATAATTTGGAAGGTTCAGAAAGTTCGATACGGGTAATTACACCGAGAATTTTGAAAAAAAAAGGAGATTCGTCCCGAACTTCAGTGAATGTTGTGACATGCGCATATGTTTTGTCCTATTCTATCGTTTTTACGGTGTCTCGATTCCGTGTATGTGTCTCCATGTAACATTGTGTCATAATAATTGGCTCACTCGGCATATGAAGTTCAGACAGCTTTCGTATATATTATGTGAGAAGGAACGTTGTTAACAGAACGAAGCATGGCACAAAGACGACAACTGGACATGTTTCCGATCGACAGAATCGTTGGAATGCTGAAATCCAGATGATTACAAACCGAAGTGGCTAAATTCTGAATGTGGTTCAATACGCAAACCATGCTCTTCAGACTGTGGGAGAGGTTTCAAAGTGCAGGAGATATTAACCGATGGCCTATACCAGGTTAGCCAAGAGTCATGGCCATTTGCGAATACCAATATCTGCCAATAACTGTGTTATGTCTCAGGAACAGTTGTGCCATAGAACTGGGTTCAACGCTCACAGATGCTGCAAGAGTACGAGTTTCCAGACAAACTGTTTACAGTCGACTCAGTAATGTTGATCTCCATGCCAGACGACTATAAGATGACCTTCCCCTCACAACTACGCATTAACGCGCTCATTCAAATGGGAGTTTGGAACATTAGAATTTGAATGTGATCAGTGGGCCAATGTGATGTTCAGTGACAAATCTCGCTGAAGTCTGAACACTGGCTCGCATTGGTTAACGATATGGCGAGAAAGCGGAATTCTTTTAAAACAGAGAAATATCACGAAAAGACACCGTTTTTTATGATGGAGAAGCATAATGTAGGTAGACAGTATGTCGAACGGCCCAACAGATCTCCATATCTTTGAGACTGGATCGGTGACTGCTAAAAGATGCAGTGATGAAGTTCTTGAGCCTTATGTTCGTATGTATCCAGGTGCTGTAGGTCCTGACTTGCGCCATGCGAGCCTGATCGACGACTTCAATGAAACGGAAAATATCCAACGCAAACCGTGACTCCACTCCCAGCTCCGTTCATCTCTGAAAAGCTTCGTGACATGTGGAACTCTGAGCAAACAACCCATGCACAGTGTCAAAGAAAGTTTGAGAAGTTGTATAATGACGGCTTTAAGGGATGACCACATAACTTATTAAACTGCATCATTTTATTTCATTTGTTTTTCTCTGTAGTATAAATTCCTCCTCAAATGCCCACTTTCCTTTGGATAATAAAGTGCGTGTGTTTATGCGCTTACGGGCAGGAGTCAAATCTGTCTATACTGCGCATATTAATAAATGTGAGTAGTCATATAATTAACCAAATATGATTAACTTTTAGACACCAGGATATATATATATATATATATACTACGCCATTATGTGAGCTACAAATTTCGAAGTAAACAGTTGAACAATGAAGGTAAAATTATATCAACCTAGTTATTCTTGTATATTTGTATACAATAATATTTGAATTTTAATGGATTATTTTCGGTTAACTAAACTAGATTTTTGATTTATTTGGTTTATAATCTTTATTTTAATTTTATGCTCCGTTCTTAGAATTTTGTATTTGATTTATGAATTTTACGTGCTTTTATCAATTTGTTATAGGGTAATTTACAGAGTGAGAAGGATCCATTAAAACTAGTTCATCACAAATTTCTGTCCTCATTTAGAAACAGCATTTTTAATAACACTATTTTTGTAAATAAACTTGTTTTATTTTAATTGATTTCTACTTTGTATGTTTTAGTAATGTTTTTAGACCATTGTAACAGTTGATTTTTTTTAATTTCTATTTTTTAGTTTTCTCTTTTTTTTAAATAAGTTAAATATTTAATTGATACAACTAGGTATAATTTATTTTATTAGCTTTATATAATACTCAACCATACATATCATAAACTTGTATTGCAGTTTTTATATGTATATATATATATATATATATACGCAACAAGCACACCTCGTTATTTTGAATTACGGTCAAATGATGAAGTCAATAATTCTCCCAATATCCATCAATCCCTGGTAATTCCCCATCTATTCTAGCTAACGTGAGAGATTCAAACCATACAGAGAACAAGGAATAATGACGAGTATCAACTCCTTCTATATGATCGTCTATGTTTGGAATCGTGAGACAGTTACGTTTCTTATGCTCTACAAATCGGGAGACAAGAGTCCTTTATCCGAGCGCCGCCGGCCCCGTTCAACGTTGAGAAAGAAAGATGCCAGAAGCTTGGCACTCATTTTGTTTCCCAAATTGGCGTGGTAGAACTACTTTTACTACTATGGCGTCTTTTATAAACAATAAAGTAATAATTTTTTTCATTACTTTAAAGTTAGTTGGATGATCAAGACTTCAATTTCTACTTATTTTTCGATTTCGGCCGTACGCTTTAACATGTTTTTTTAAAAAATAAATACATTCAAACTAATATATTCTTAAAAAACTATTTGCAGAATTGATATTTTTAGCCACTCGTATACGTTGTATGAAATATCGTTTGATAAAATAAGTGAAATATTCTCGTAATAGTATCAGATACAAGGACCGAATCCTTCATCTACAATTATTAAATTACTTTTTAAGTAATAGTTTTTCGAGAACGATTAAATGAGTTATAATCTGGGCTTTCTCCTCAAAAAAACTTACCCCGTACGCTATTGCTATAAATATAATTATCTTGAATCTAGACAAAAGCATATCGTTTTATAAAGCTAATTAGTAATTATTCCACTACTACATAATTATCAATATTTAGCTTAGCTTTTTCTGTAAATATATAATTAATATAAGAGATATATTAACTATGAGCAGAAACAAGCAATTCGAAATGAGCCTGTTTTTTTTAAGAAAATAAACCTTTCTTAACCCAATGTTTATTTTATTTACGAATAAATTGCGAGTCGAAAAAAAATTGCACTGAAGAAGATAATTTATATGTAAGAATCTACAACAGTTGTGACATAGTTTAAGAACACGTGCTATCAACTGAAAAAATTTTAAAAAATTAATGAACATTTTATTTAAAGAAATAGAGTTGAAAAAAAAATTCTAGAATAAATATACAACCTTTACAATGTTCCACGATTACTGAATTATACGGCATAAAATATTTAAGCGGAATTGAATTTTGAAAAAAATATCTAATGTGCTATTTTTCACATCTATTTTTACACACATTGCTTAAAGATATTTAAACACATTTATAATCCTCTAAGGATAATACGAAGAGGAAATTAAAAAGAAAAATATTAAACCAAATTGAATTTTTCGTCTGCGCATAAGATATATGGATAAAAATATTATCAGTGCTAATAAGAACATTAACAAATTTAAGCATATTTTTAATGTAGAATAGCTAAATTTGCTTGCTAGGCGTAGGATGAAATAATTTAAAAAACAAATTGCTTATTCTACACATTGTTAGCTTTTTGTCTAATGGCAACACTGCACCTGTAAAAATATCATAAAATTTAACTGAAAAACTCATTTTCACACTTTTGAATCATTATAACGTTGAAAATGGCAAACATAACTGCTCAATAGCACTGAACTCTTGGGAATAAAAACTTTTATGGTGACATCTTGCTTAGAAAAATTACTTCAGTGTAAGTTTTAGTGAAAATTCTAAAGCGTAAAGGGTCTTAGATAAAATTACTTTTTGGGTTAAGCGTTGCGTGTTATAAAATAAAATCCCACTTAAATATCAGCACTAAAACCGAGCAAAAGTTTTAAAAGTTTGATTAAACTGATGAACCATTATAATTATATTTTTTTAAATTAATACTTTTAACGATATAAAATGTAAGTTATAGTCGATGTTGTATTGCTTTTATCAATTTCTAAGCAATGAATATATATCAGATGTTAACAAAGAAAAAAAAGTACTTCTTTTATATATATATATATATATATATATAGCGTCACGTCATATGCATTAAATTAAATTTCAGATTTCTGGTTAAAATTTAGGAAATAATTTAAAATACTGCCTCATTTAAACTTCTATAAAGTAATTGGAAAGTTAATTTATGAGTTAATCTATTATAATAGATAATTAATGTTTGTATTATGTGCAATAAATAAAATGAATTAAAAATAAAAATCTTACATGATCATAAAAAGAAATAAAAATTCATTTGTAATATAGCTTTGAAACAGTTTTATCTTTAATCTGGACTTTAATGAAATTAAAGTATAACTCATTGCAAGAATGTTGGAGTTAAACTACATAAAATAATTCGTAACTGATACTGAACTTAGCCTTTATCGATGTCAATACATATTTATTCATCATTTTCTGATAAACTATATCTAAGATGATTTTTATTTGTTTCTGAACGTGCGTTTTCTCAGTAATACTAATAAGCAGCGTTTGTGTACATAATTTCTCAATAATAAGGATAGATTAATATTCAAGTTTCTAATTAAATATCTTTTGTACTAACTTTATACAAAAAATGATTTAATTTCACATTTATTTTATGCTATCATTAAGGCTGATTATTTACAACAAGCTGATTCATCAAACTAATTTATGAAAGACGAATCCAAGAAATGTGTGTTTCACCATATGATTATGGGAATAACAAAAGAAGATTCATTAATATAATAAATATAAGAATTGTTAAAGAGATTTTAATATTATTTATGTGATATTATCCATAGCTTATGAAATTTAACTTTTTTTTTTCGTTCTTGCGTACATGTTACTCTTCTGTACAATACTTCGACAATAATGTTTTCAGATCAAAGATAAAAATTTTACCTGCAGAAATTTGAAAACACTTAAAAAACTGGAAAGAAACTAATTTTTTATCGCTACCTTAACAAAATTGAAAGTTTAATACATAAAAACGATAGTTTTTACAAATTTGATTCATAAGCTTTTCTTGACTTTTTTCCATTATTTTTTTTTTTTTTTTTGGATAAGGGAAGATTTGTTAATAAACAAATTATTACCAAAAAATACTCTATTTCAAATTTACAGAACATAAGTGTGGCTCGAAAAGAAAAACCATAATCTAATTGTTCTAAAACAATCAGAAATTTGTGCCTTGATTACGTTCTCGCTCTCTTTCCCCTCCCCCTTTTTTCCGCTTCTCTTCTCCTTCGCATTACCCGTGTCGGAAGTAATCTCCGAACACCAGAGCGCGTTCCAACGCCCATCGTCGATATGGGATAAAATTAATTAGGCTGCCATCTACCTGTCTCAGAAGAATGTTTACTCCTAATAGAGATAACCTGTATATAGATTAATGTGTACATATTTTACCTTCATCTCTTCTAATAAACTTTAAATAAAACTACATCAAGCACCATCATTGAATTGATACTAAGTCAGCATAGAATCCGGTAATGGAATTTCTCCCCTAGAGAAAGCAGCCCTTTGCATGAGAGCAAACCAATGTAGATTCGGGATGTATAGTCTCATCACCCCCGTTCCACACACACACACACATATATATCTTCTCTGTGTGGTCACTGGTCCTTTACAATGCGTTTCTTTGCAAATGTTTTACACCGGCTATTTCCGTTATACGTATATCGTTCCAACATCATTGATGTATTTTTTTATTGTGATGATCAATTTTTGCAAAAAAAGTGCGATTTCCATTGGAAAATTCCGAAATATTCTCACTTTAACCGTATCCGTGAGAATCAGTAGTTCTCTATCATCACAATCTTAAGCACATATCTACAAATAACAATATCTGAAATTTCCTTTTGATTGTTTGAGCGGATAGGTCGCTAGATGTTCATACATCGGGAAAGTGTTTTTATGACTACCCTGTAAATATATTTTATTTATTTTTATGTAGCATTTTTTCAATGGAAATATTCTTGTTCATAAAATTTCTATATTGAAGTTCAGGATTATTTTTCTAAATTATATTCAATTAATAACGGGAATTTTGTACCATTTTTTTCCCTTCAGTACTGTTCATTATAATTTCAAGTGCGCAATCTTTTTCGATATAGAAATTACAATAACAGTAATTATAGATATAAGAATTCTTATATTTAAATCATTTGCGAAAATCACAGTATGCATATTCAGTTTTATAAATATCAATTAACAAAGAAATTAAAATACAATATTTAAATTGAAAGGGTTTATTTGCCTTATTTTTTTTCTGCCACAGATTCACATATTTACCACAAATGAGAATAATGTATCGTTAAAATTCTTTATATGAAATATCATAGAATTTTCCAAACAAAGAAAAGAAAAAAATTATAAGGCTATAAAATAAATTAAACAAATATTTTACTACCTTAAGCTATTCAAAGGGTGAAAAATTCAACTATTCATATTTACAAAAAGGAAAGAAAGAAAATTAAGCAAAAATTTTGATGGTCAGTTAGTATATTGTTCTAAGTACATGACACACACATTAAATGCTACTTATACAAAGAAGCTATAATACTTTTAATCATCCATAAAACACATCCATGAAAATAAGAGTCAATGCTCTGTGAAAATATCAGCTCCAAATCGTTGTAGCAGTGTAATGTGGCAGGAGTATTCAAAGTGATAGAGCTAGTAATGAATTCTGGTTGGACAAAACCAACTGTTTGATAATCAACGGACATCAATGTAGATAAGATTTTAACTACTGCGACAAAAAGATCATTCCTTTATCGGCTGGTGAACACATTTACCACTGTTTTATGGACCAATGATCAATTGTTTGATGACCCGATGATCAATTGTTATACCACTCATCTGTCATGTGCAGAAAAAAATTCCAATTTGACCGAAAAATCAATGATGGCACATTTGCCTCGCCCTTACAAATATTTAAGATCGTAAAAATATTTTGAAATATAATGTAACAAATAATAAGAAATCAAGAAAATTCACCAATTTACAGAAAGATATTATTTTGGGGGGGAGGGATTCTTTTTATTTATATGCATTTTAATAAAGTAGCCTAGATGAGAAGAAATGCTTTGATGACCACGAAACACAAAAGGTGGCCCCACAACTTTTTAAAAAACTAAAAATGATTTTACTTTAATTTCTATCAACTTTCTTCTTGATCCTGTGAGATATAAGTAAGGAAAATGCACGTATCGGTGACACAAAACATACGACTTAATCATGAATTTCATTTATTTCTACCAAAAATATTAAAATGAATTTTTGTTTTAAAAGTGATATAGAGTAGAAAAAAATAAAGAAAGAAAAAAAGTGTAGTTGAGACAAGTAATGAAAAAGACACATTAAAATGCATACATGAAAATTTAGTAAAAATATGATATTGAATTAACTAATTACTGTTGATGATAGATTACAAAATTTTTTTCGATAATCCTCTCTTCCATAGATCCATAATCTGGTATTATCAAAAAATATACAAGATAGAGAATTTAATTGAACGCACCGTCTGCGTTTTTATGTATTAAGCTATTTATATCATTCGAAAGAATATTCCAAAAAAGAGATCGTTAAAACATTGTATAAATTTTCCACCGTCCATTAAAATTCGATAATTTCCAAAAACTGTTTGAAGTAGTCGTATTTTAATATGTGGCTGAATATAAATCGAAAATTGCCAAGACAAGCTCAGTGAAAAGAATCATATTCATTTAAATATAGAGTGGATGTGTATTGACATAAATGTCCTTGTATATAGGAAATTACAATTTCTCAATTGTAATTTTTTATCATATTTTAATATGTGGCTATGAATATAAATAGAAAATTGTGACTATGTACTGACATAAATGTCCTCCTGTAAATGTCCTCTTATATAGGAGAAATTACATTTTGTCAATTTCTTAAAAATACATTTTGACTGTTATACGAACAAAAATATTTCTTTTTGCATAGGAAGAATATTTTATATTCTTTAAGCCATTTCACTTTCAGATCTATACATAAAACATCTACTTGAAAACACTATCATTACAAAGGATAATGTAGCTTTATCAAGCCATAGACACGCATCGAATTCTATGACATTAGATGACTTACAAAACCAAGGACAATGGATCGAGTGGTTTGGGTTTCGCTACCATCTTTGAATGAAGTAATAAATTGTTACATACGGAAACAATTTTTCCCCCTTGAAAGGTTCTTTCAGCTAAGGGGAAAAAACACAGAATATTAATTCTTAACAAAAACGTGTTTCGCTTCTATAAATTGATATTTGCCGAATGTTGCACTCTAAAAATACTGCTGCTTTTACAAAGATAAAAACCTTTTCCCCCCCCGTTTTAATTTGGTCATTTCATTTATTTCTTTTTTCTTAAGCTTTTGTATTGAGCCATTTAGCCTATTTTGCATCTTATTTCAGCAAGAAAAATCCTAATGTTTTTTTTTTCGTTTATATTCCTGTCACGTACATTTCCTGCCCAGTAAATACATTGTAAGCTAAATTTACTTTATATTTCTAAATTATATCACATCTTATGTTCTTTTGTTAATAAATGCTGAGTGCGGGGGTGATTGTCTCCCGGATGACCAGTTTGTAGTTCTAAACCACTTGGGTAAGCTCGGTCCCATTGGGCATTCTACCAAAAGCCCTCGTGTCGCTTCTTGTGCGACGTGAATAAAAACACAATCTTTAAATTCTTACTTAAAGCTTTGCTGAAAGTCCTTCATATTCCTTATGTAGACAAATTTCTGTAAGATTCTTTTTTTTTTTTTGGTTTCCAATAACGAATCTTGGATAGTTCACATGGGAAACGGACTTGATAGTTCCAAATCATTACTTTGTGACCTCGGTGTCTTTTTTGGGCTAATCAGTGAACTGTCATTTAAAATAAATAAAACACTTTAAAATAATATTTGTATAAAAAAAAAACTTTTTCAATATTTAATGTATGTTTTTCATAATTGTAAATAACTTAATGCAGAAACAAAAATGTACTGTATTTTAACGTAACTATTAAAAATCAAACATGACGTTTCGCATCAATTTTATTAGTGTTACGGATTTTATTAAAGATTTATGTGGAACCATTATTAAATTTTTCTCCTTCAAAGACCATTTCATCCAATGCAACGCAAAATTGTAATTTTTAATTAGCTTCATCTTAGGTGGAAATTCATAAATGTTTAATTATGCACTCTAATACATTGTAAATTACTTAAACAAAACTAATGTACTTTATAAACGGTTACAGAAAATATTTTTTTAAAAATAACATTTTAACTAAAAACGTTTCCTGACATTAAATATTTTTTCTTATAAATAATTTAATCCAAAGCAATATTTCCGTTCTTTAAAATAATCATTAAAAATCAAATGCGATGTCTCGCATTAATTAGATCAATTTTCTGCATTTCATTAAAGATTTAGCATAAAAACAAAGCTGCATTTCCGTAAAATTCCATATTCTTATAAGAAAAACTGTCCTTAGTAAGGATTATTTCATCATCGACCAAGCATCCAAGCAAAACTCTTCAAATACCAAGAAAGGAAACATTCCGCTTTGGGCATAACCGAGTTAAGCAAGGAAGAGCGAAGCCAAAATCTATCTCGAACAATAATCGCATTAGGGTACCTCGCCGTACTTTAAAATTCATGAAAGAAAGAAAGAAAAAAAGGAAGAAAACTCTTATCGGAGATGTTTGCATAATGGCCTATCCTAACTCTCTAATTGAAGGGTCTTTAGAAAGGAAATCTGAAACTAAGCCTAAGAAGTGCCGGAAAAGACTAAAAAATAAGAAAAAAATGAAGTTCCCACATTTCCAAAGTGTTCTCATTTTTTTTTAATCCGAGATGATTTTTTTTCTTTTCTTTCCTCTCTTCTTGGCAAGCAATGGCGTCAATTTAATAAGTGACATCATTAAGAAAACCAGTAGCATTAGCTGATGTACCTGAAAAGTAAACATACTTTTTTTTCTCACTTTCGGTTTACTAAGTGCTCTTTAAAATTTCTTTGCAAGATTGTAAATTTGTGTGTCTTAAAGAAAAATGATCTCCAATGCGTAATATGATGTTCCGAATAAACGCACTTACAATACTTAATACGATGGTGGTTCGCTCACTTGTATTTGAAGGCCGATGGTATCATTAAGGTAAATTGTTACCATTCGGTGCTACCCCCTGTAAAACTGAGCCGAAACAAATTTAATATTGTTTTATAAGTTAGTTTTGATTTAGTAATCATTTGCTGCAAAATCAAAATTTGATAGCCGCCGCGTGAAATGGTCAACGTCATTTTTTGTCGAGTTGTCAGCGTCGTCGAGACCTGGATTCGTCATCAAACACCGAAAATCAAGGAAAAATCAAAACGTTGGGCCTCTTCCGGTGAATATTTTCTAAAAAACGCAAAAATGATTTCATCGACTAGAAAATTTATGACGAAGAATTTTTACGAAGTGGAAAACGTCATGATGGCGGGCACGAGTAACTGAGACTTAGACAGCTGTCTAGTAATTCATGATGTTACGAAAACCAAGCACCTTTTCTTGGAATTTCTAAGAACTTACTGAACGACCTTCGTCTCAACGATACGTTTTTAATAGCGGCGACGATTTTTATATAATTTTACCATAACAACCAGGATGATTATTTAAAGCTTTAATTATCTTTTGGAATATTTCATTCTTCGCATACTCATTTATTTTATCGCTAATTGATAATTTAGTGTTTATTAACGCCGCTCTTCGAAGCAACACGGAAACTATGGATTTAGTCACAACCACCCCTCAAACAAAGTGGTCCATTGGAGTGGAGCACAAGAAGTGAAACTGTTCCACTAAAAGAAAAATCTCAGTTGTCTCCAGGAAAAGCTCTGGCTACTCTTTTTTAGGTTTCACAAGGTGTTAGGTCATGAAGAAATTTGACATACACATGTAATGTTAATGCAGTATTCGATTGTAGACTTTTAAAAAAGGTTGAAACAATATATCGGTTCAAAAATCCTTCCACTCCAATCCTCGATGTTCTTCTTCAGGACACAATTCAGAACCTCACAAAGTTAGCTTAACTCAAGAAACATTAAAGAAACTTCACTGAACAATTTTCCTATAGTCTGATGATAGCATCTATGAACTACTATTTGTTTGGCTCCTTCAAACAGTATTAAAAGGAAACATATTTCAATCCAATGAAGAAGCAGAGGAATTGAGGCATAAATGGCTGTTTACATGTCCGACTTCATTTTATCACACATATATATATATATATATATATATATATATATATATTAGTAAAAAGGTATAGAGTAGATATGTCGAATATATGCAATAAATAGTAGATTTTTGAAAATTTAGGCTTAACAATTATGTTAAGCCTAATTCAAAAAAAAAAAGTTAAATAATTTATTTTATCCTTTCATGTATAATAATTTCGGCATTGGATACCATTTTTAAACTTCAATTTAAATTTTTAAAGCCTAAAAGGAAAAATGAATCCATGAAAATATATATTGTTAAAATTTCCATAATGAAATTTTCTGTTCTATTTATAACACAAATACATTAAAATAAAAACTACTAAAACAACTAATTTCTATAGAAACAATAGTTAATGTTATATGATAAAAATAGCTCATTTCTAAAAGAAATGCACTACTAAGCTAACCCACTTTTAGCAAAGAGGACGCAACGATTTGTGTATCATTTAAAGTATGTTCTTGAGTCGAAAATAGTGCAATAACTGTCCAACAGAAATCATAAAGTCATTAACATCCACAATTAGTTCCGTTTCCTTCAACGTCCCGTCGACATCTTCCGTTTGGGGATATCCATGTTAAGAACAAGTATCAATTACAGCTGATTGCATACCGCTCTAACAAGATAAGAGTGAAATGAATGGATTTCAAAAAAAATATATATTTGCAAAAAGAGAACTATTTTTCGTGAATTTAATGTCTAAATTTCAGGAAAACTAGTAGAGCATTTACAACTGATTAATGGTGCTTTAACAATGTCGAAAGAATCAATTATTCATCCGAAATTATTGCTCGTAAGTTATCATGAAAGAACTACTTAAGAATTATTCGCATCGAGTAGCTACTGCCCTAATGAAGGAATACTTAATGAAATAAAATACGGAGTATTAATGATGCAGTAATCCTAATGAAATACTAACTATTTTTCATTGGTAAAATAATACGAAATAAATTGGTAAAATAACGCAAAACACGTTGAATTTAAAATGAGATTGTTGCAATACTGTTTGTAACATTCCAGAAACAAAACAAAAAAAAGTTACGTTTCAAGATAGTAATCCTTTCAATAATGTGTAATCCTATTTAACCATATTCAAAGAAATTTAACTGAAAACTTTTAGTCAAGCATGGGCAACGAACGCCACCTCTCCGGAACGTGGAAAATGAAACGTATTTCAGCTGAACGCCGAGAGAAAATGCCAATTAAATTATACTTTCTGATATTTTATGATCTTTCTCATTTATCTAATCTTATTTACGGGTGCAAAAACTTGTCTTTCTATTCATTGGTGTATTTACTACATGTCTCGTGATAAAATAAAAGAATAAATGCGATATTTCTCAATATAATCACATTTATCCTTTCTAAAGAACACAGCCTTAACTTTTTCTTAAGTAAATTATCAATATCTTGTACCATTTATATGATTCTATTCCTTTTTATCCGTCCTTTTTTATATTCCTGCTGATTCATCCATATGAAACAGTTTTGGGAATTGACAAATAGTAAATACTTTCATTAACAAATTAATGAAAAAAATAGTTTGATATATGGTTTATAATATATCTCATTATTTTTCGAAAATATTTATTTCAAAGATATTTTCTTCCAATTAATTTTCAACTGAGCGTACAATTTTTTCTTAATTGTGAACGAAACCTTTATGTGCACTTTATACAATTTCATGTTACATATCTGTTAATAGTTCTGACTAAAATGTTCGTAACAAAATTGAAATGTCCTGATCATCCTGATAATATTTAAATAAAAACACATTTAAAGGCGTAAAAAATGTCAAATCTAACACATCAATCAATAACTCCCGAGACTAACCCAGAGATGGCGCTCGTAGTAAACCAGTAACCAGGTCTTTCTAGAGTACTAACCTTTGCTTGAAACGTGTCAAAATTTTAAGTCGATCGGACCAGAAACAGCTGAGTTATCGAGGTTGGAGTAAAGTCGTTTTGTAGTTTGTTTAAAAAATGGAAAAAACCGAGTTTCGTGTTCTGATAAAACATTGTTTTCTAATGGGTAAAAACACCGTGCAAGCGAAACAATGGATTGAAAGATGTTACCCGGACTCTTGTCCATCAAAAGCAACGATTTGTCGGTGGTTTGCCGAGTTTAAACGTGGTCGTACCGACACAAATGACGCGGAACGCTCGGGTAGACCTGTGGAAGCCGTTACACCGGAAAATGTGAGTGAAGTGACAAAAATTATAATGAAAGATCGTAAAGTGAAGCTCCGTGAGATTGCTGAGATGACACAGATATCATATGGAAGTGTATTTACTGAAAAAGGTTTTTTGAAGTGAAGTGAAAAAGGTTTTTTCCAAGTGGGTGCCGCGATTGCTTTCGATGGAACAAAAACAGCAACGAGTCGATGATTCAGAAAGCTGTTTATCGCTATTTACTCGCAACAAAAAAGATTTCTTGCGAAAAAAAAAAGAAAAAAATTCGGAAAAGCGTTGGAACGATTGTATCACCCTAAAATGTGATTAACAAAAGGTGTTATGTTGATGAATAAAAAAAAATTTTGCAAAAAAAATGTTGTTTTCAATGTTAGTCTCGGGAGTTATTGATTGATGTGTTAAGAGCAGAGGATGCATGACTCGCTTGTAAGAAAATGTAATGTAAAATGTGGCATATGAACACACACCGGTCGCCGCCCACTTCTTAGAATATTGATTCGTAAAGTTTTCCTTAATACGAATATTTAGGAATTTAAATGTATTAAAAGTCACTTTAGTATGTATATCCCTTTATTCGCTGTGTTTAATCACTTTCTAGCAATTATTACCTACAGACTAGAAAATTAACATATTTTTCAGTTGCGTTAGAATAATTTACAACACCGAAAGTTTCAAAAGATATTAAAAACATTACACACACACACACATTTCTTACTGTATTTCGAAATAAATTACATTTTGTTAGCAAATAATCCAATATCCGTTTAACAATAGCTCTACAATGACTTCATCCTTAACGTCTTTTAAAACACACCGATAGAATATATAATCGACCATAAAACATACTTCAGTCTGGAAAAAAAAAAGGTAAACAACTGTTGAGCATCTGCGAATCCACAGGTGTTTTTTCCGGCGATCCAGCCACGCCGATTTTGTGACGTCCGTGTTTTCGGTTCGACTCCAGAAAACGACCTTGGCCGGGCTCCATGGGTTTCCTTCCTTTGTTGAAACTTTCTTTTTTTTTCCTTCTGTTGTCAGCTAGGCCTATTTTTAGCACGAGGAAGGTTTAATTTTATTCGCGACCGAACAACACGCAGGCGGAAGAGATAAAGAATGACAAAAACGCGTCAATTGAACTGTGTGCGGCAATTAAGGGGAAGAATAAACAGTGAATCAGATAGAACATTTTCTCGCTGCGCATCACGATGACAAACGGGGAAGTTCGAAGAG
>BMAW01126855.1:94513-154483 GCA_019974015.1 Nephila pilipes | reverse complement strand
CTTTGTTTAATCCCTCTATTTCGCACAGCTATTGCCATGTAGTGCACAATACCCAGGTCATTGCCCTAACAGAGAGCTGGATTTGTTTCCAAAGCGTCACAAATATGAATCTTAATTAAGTGGAGTGTAATACACAGTAGAGCCGAATCTAGTTAAAGTGTGCCAAACATTTTTTATGCGAGTAATATGAAAAAGCTTTTCTTAAAGCACATTAAGGTAAAATAATACAAAATACTGATTGGTAAGGTACGATGTAATAAGGGAAGGTTAAAATCTTAAATGTAATATTAAAAAAAAGAAACAAGTTGAAGTGGGAGAGGGGTTCCGTTACCGATTTAATTATATAGAAAAGCGTTGAGAAAATAATGAGATTAATTCAAGTTTAAATCCAGTTCCTTCCTTAAATTCTCAGTTGGTGTGATACAGTAATTTTGAACAAGATTACATTTCACCAGTGTTTTCTACGTCATTAGACTTTGTTTTAAAAAGATAAGAATCACCTTCGTGATTAAGGCGATATTAATATTTTAGATTAATCAAAAACTCAAATTCATGTCTTATTTACTGAACAGTAATCATATAAATTGTTAATTAATATACAGCCCCAAAAGAATTTTCCTAATGTAATTTTTATTTCATTTTAGTGATAAATTTCGGATATATAATAGAATAGAAAATAATCAAAGTTTTGTTCTTTCTTTTAACCTTGTGTAGACACAAGATACATGTTTTCATTTTTTAAATGAACTATTTTCGTTCTTCTTAGTTTATTTTCAATTCACGTTAGTTTTTTATATAACGTTAATTATGTTTGTTTCTTATATCACTCTACAGCTAAATGCACTTCCGTAAATTAAATAATTTAAGAATAACTAAGAGGAAATAAATGACAGTCACTTACCCGAAAACTTAAAACTGTACGGAATCTTAGAAAAAGTATGAGTAATCCTTTCATGTAAAAAAGAAAGAAATGAAAAATTGCAGAGTTTTATATTTCTGTTTTCGTTTCTTCACAGAAATTATTTCTCACTCTAAAATTTTTTTATTTTTAATATGCAAACTACGAAATTGTGCATAAATACTTTCTTTAGGTATTCCGATTTTTCGATTGGTATGATTTATAATATAAAAGCCAATAATAACCCTGCATCTATACCTCTACAAACTAAATATCCATTTGGTAGGGTACAATCCATTATACAGTACTTGGTTCACGTTTGTTGGATTTTACCAGTTACTATTATTGATCTGAAATATTTCTGTGGTGAATAAAACCTTGCTATTTCTTTTTGACTCTAAGTACTTCAAATATAAATACAAAAATGCATTCAAAACTTATTCTTCAGTATTAAAACTAGTATTTAAACATTTTATGCAATAACCTCATGAAATTCAATGTACTCTTACTTATACTTAATAATTTGTTTAATTGGGGATTGTATGGTTAAAAACAATTCTGATATTCATCTACAGCAACAGTTGGCAGTTATTCAAACATTTTTTTTTTTTACCTTAACAGCCTTTTACACAACCCTTTTAAAATTAACGACCCTGTTATAAGGGATTACTCGTATGAATTTTATTGCTGTTGTTAATAAGAATTAAACGATTCCAACAAATATATTTTATGTGTTCCTACACTTTATCCTAAGGGTGTTGTGAGGAGAGTGCGGTGTATTAAATATAACTGACTCCATAATATTTACGAGTATTAAGAATATTATTAAAAAAAATTTAAGAAATAAATTTCCTTTATCGAAATAAATGCTATACAGAAGGAAAAGCATCACTAAATGTGTTGATAATTTATTTATACAACTTCACACCCTCATTTTATCCAATAATGAAACTATTTAAGCTTCTTACAGTAAGTTTTTCAAAAAAAAAAAAAAAAAAAAAAAAAAAAAACTAAAAGTACATGGAATTTTTTTTTCTCTTCCACGCCTACTAGATTGAGAAGAAAGAAAAAAATATATATAAAGGGAAAAACAAGCGAAGCTCTTTTTTTTTTTAAACATTTAAACTTTATTTAAAAAATATGTTTTTTTAAACAAAAAAACAAGAAGGGAAAAAATCCCAAGTTTTTAAAGTAATCCTTTTTTTTTTGTAGCGTCTAAAGAATGTTCCTTTTTGTACATAAAACGTGCCGAGTAAACAGACTTATCCTAATTGCTTGTCTTTTCAAACTGATAGAATTCGTTAATAATAAAGGACTAGCAAAATGTACCTTAGTGCTTACAACTGAAGGTGAATGAAATATTAAATTTGCTGATAGCAAAGAAAACAAAGTCGCTATAGAAAAAATAAAGCTAATAAATAAATTAAGTAGGAAATATGCATTTGTGTTACTATTCGCGCCTGCTTTCACCGGTGATGAACATAATTTTCGAAAATATTCCATAATAACGAAATGTTTTTCTGAAAACTCTTCCTGTAGATTGAAATAAGTCTCATACATATTTTTTTCAGTTAAACAATTGATGTAGTACCTTAATCTATATCCAGTGAGATATCCAAGTTGTTAAATATGACCGAAAATGAAATAATTTCTTTTTTCATAAATTCCATAAGAAAAGTGTGAATCATTTTTGTCTCCATCTACATTTCGATCATTTCTTCTAAATTCAGTTTAATTTTCAACATGTTTTAAAACAAAATAATTATGATATTGTAGTGGATTCATAAAATATTTACCATTTCTTTAATTTTTTCTTAAATTATTTTTCCATTCCATGCAAAATCTTTGCATAACTTAAAACATGTAGAATATTATTATATGTTAGAAGTATCATCGAAGTTTGGAAAATTATTTTATTACCTTTATTTAATTTATAATAATCAATTAAATACATTAATTCTCGAATTCTTATTTGATGTGCGAAACAATTCGCCAAATTTAATTTATATATATTTTTAAATTATTTTATTTTACAGAATTTAAGTAAGAACAATGGCTAATATAATTTATTCATGATCATTCTTAATAATTATAAGTTAGTAATTTGTAACACATAATTAAAACTCATTTTTTTTCTATTAGTTGATTCAAAGGAAAAATTTGTAGCGATTTGAGTAAACCCTTAATATATGATACTTTTTTAATCAACTAAGTTTAATTAAAAGATATATTTAACATTTGAGCTAAGTCGGATTTTTCAGTTAATTACTAATAATTAATGAAAAATACACAAAGTTTTACCATTATTCTTTTGCTTGATATTATACCCATTTATAAATACTTTTTTTCACAAATAAAAAGAGTTTAAATTATTAATTCACAAGTTATAACGAAAAGGAAAATTTTAAAATGTTAGTTCCACTTTTAATAATAAATAAACTAAATTATATAAAAAAAAAATTCTGCGTTTCTTGGTTGATACTGTTATCGTTTATCGCAATTGATTAACTTCTGCATTTTTCTCTCCATGACAAAAAATACTTTAATAAATATTATAGAAAATATTCACTAGCCATACATAGCATAACTCTTACTTTATCTAAGGACCCCTTATGAGTTTCTTCAGTTGTAATAATAAGATTCATAAATTAGATTTCTATTTTTGATACTATTTCTATTTTTTTAAAAAAAAATACGGAATATTAATTTGATTATAATTACAAAAGCAATATTTTTCATCCTATGACCCATTATTTGCATCGCTTCTGATTAAAAATGAATAATTAAAATTTCTGAAGAATTTTTTCTGTAAAATACGTTTCTTATCCCTATTAAAAATTATTAATACTACAGTATATAATCTCCACTCGTTACAAATTTTTTAAAACTAAATCAGATTAAAGGAAACTTAAAACAAAATGAATTTAAAATGGCAATTCACAGAAAACGTGCTCTCTCAATCGAGTACGAGTGAAACACGTGTGAAAGATTACGTTCAAAAAGCTTTTTAAATGATTGAATTGGAAAACCCAAATGCATCTGCCAGAGTTGGTATGTTGGCAGAACACCAGCGATAATTGAAGGGGATGACACTTTGTGAAACAACAGATTTGAGGAGCAACCTTGCCCGGACTGAAATAACCTCGACGGCCTTGAACCAATGGAAAGGTTCATATTTCCCTGTTTTCGTTTGCATGCTTTGGCAAGTATTGTTGGAAAGAATCCGAGCTTTTAAATTTGGCAGCCGTCTATTCAAAACGCACACTTTATGTAAACAAGGAACGCTCATTGAAAGTTCACTTTCTGCTTAAAATGTCACTACTTTGTTTTACTTAAAAACAGTTTCAAAAAAAGAATGTCTTTAATTCAAAAAATCAATTACGGAAAAACTGAGCGTAAATTTGAAAAATCTGAAATTGTTATATTATTTTTAAAAATTAACTGGTAACTTTTTTTGAATTTTGTAATATTTTCATTACATGATTAAAGATTCATAAAGAAATTACGTTGCCATTCTCATAGTAATTGACAACTTCAAGATGCTTAAAACCAAAATAAAATTAAAAGATCTTACTTTTACTGAATATGACAAATCCGTCTTCACCTAACGTTAAAGAATAGTTTATTAAACTCAATATTTGAGACTGAAAAATTATCTGATATGTATTTCATACTAAATTCGTTGTTTAAACAGGGTTTATAAAAAATACTCATTACTGTATGAACTTATTTTTCTAGTAAAAAAGGTGTTTCCCAATTCTTATTATATCGCTTGACCTCCATTTAATCTTATCGACTAAAAAAATGTGCATTAATAAAGCAGCTCAAAATTTTAAGGATACAGTACCATGAAATTATATTCGTATCCCCATAATCATACAGACCTAATTCTACTTAGGGTGTACGCACGTGTTTACTGGAAACATCACTTAATTACTGATTTAGAAAATTTTAGTAACACTATTGAAATAGCAAAATTACCTTATTTCTCACGCATAAAAGCTTTCACGATTCCCTAACGAAGCTTTTCTCTGCTGACACTTCACTGCAGAAGCCACGTTAATTGACGTGTAACTGAGCCATGTTGTTATCGTTACTCTATATTATTAAATCGTGCCAACATTTTGATGATAATCAAAAAGAAGAAGATGAAGAAGATGATAATCAGAAGAAAGAAGAAGAAACAAGAAGATGATAATCAAAACAACAAGAATTTAACAATGATAAACTGCATTCAAGAACCAATCAAATTGTGTGTGTGTCATAAATTCATACATTCATGAGTATATGTAGAATTTGTTTATGATGTGAAATATTTTGTGAATTACAAATTGGATGTTTCATTCATATTTTTTATTACATTTTGTTTTAATTAACATTACTCTGCTAATTTAGATTTTTAACTGGTTTTACAATATTTTAGGTCATTAGTTAAGTGTAATTTTTTCCCAATGAAACTGAGCATGATTACAGTATTTTCCTTTTTTTCTGTTATTTATTTTCTGAATTTGTTGATTATTGGTTTGTTACCCTATATTTCTTATAACATAATTCATCTGTGTGATGGTTTGATCAGTAATTACTGATCGCTACAAACACGCATTATTACATTTCAAAGTATGGATCAATATTATTTACATTGTTCTAAATGTTGCCATTCTATCTCTTTGCTTTCATTTAAATTGTTTGTTTCATGAACGGTTTTGTTTTGATTTTTGAACGTTTTTAGGTTTTAAATTTTTAGATTATTTAGTTATTTAAGTAAATATTTATCTAATTTGCACAAGCAGTTTTAAATATATTTTTTTGAATAAATAATATTGATTTAATGTTGGATTATCTTATATATATATTAGTTTGTAAGACTTGCTGTGTTTGCTTATTTCGTTTATTATTTATGTTTACTTAATCCTTAATCCAAAAATAAATTAAACATTAAATCATGAATGAAATTCGGATTAACAGTTAAAATCTTATAGCTCAATAGATAACTGGACACAACAAACAACTATGGAGCAAAATATCAAAATAAAAAGCTTTAAATTTGGTTGGGACAATTAGGTTAAAATTTCCTGTTCAAGTATGTACTTTGATTAACTTTTTATACGTTTTAAAAAAAAAAGGAATAGCCTTTCTTTACGCGACAGATTTATTATATGGTTTGGGATGTCTGGTGAGGGAAGAATCTCCAGATATAGATATTTTGATTAAATTCAACAAGCCATCAATTAAATACCAGTTTACTTTCGGAGCCCCTGAAACTTGGTGCATACGTGGGAAATCATTTTTAAACATTAATTCATATGCAGAACACTCCCTGAAATTCCAACGATATCTGAAGATTTAACTGTGTACCAAGAATTCTATAAGGAACTTGTGAGCCCAACGAGCACAGAACAGAACAGAGATGTTTAGATAATAAAGTCATTACCGAAAAAATTTGAAGAAGTAGTCCCTCTAAGCAAAGCGTCATTACCGGACGAATTTCTGTTGGATCTGTTTTGAGCGGATGTGGTAGATCTTTCTACTGAAAATACCGTTTTCGATTCATCTCGCCGCGAACAATGAGTTTATTATCAACAAGTGGAAACGAATAATTAATTCATATCGTATTTTTAATCTTTCTCGCTGCAATATGAATGCGTTTTTAATTCTAGTTGTGATATTAAATGAAACATCTGTGTAAAATTAATATTATTGTTAAATGTATAAATTTGTTATATAGGTTGTATGTATAAATTTGTTATATAGGTTGTATGTATAAATTTGTTATATAGGTTGTACGTATAAATTTGTTATATAGGTTGTATGTATAAATGTAAAGAATTTATGCTAAATGAAAAGACATTAAATAACTGTTAAATAGTTTAAGTGTCAAATGTATAAATGTTAAATATTAAATGCTGAAATGTTAATAGTTAAATGCGTATTTGTTACATATATATCAAAATTTTTATAGTTATATCTGTAAAACATTATACTGTTGAATTATCATCACTTTTCAAAAAAGATTGTTTGAACTTAAGGAATTTCTTCATTGCATCTTTCAAGGTGTTTCGATGTGAGTGACTGCTTATTAAAGTTGCATTGAGAAGCAACCCGAGGCCTATTATGGACGGACTTCGCCATTTTGAAATTTGGTCAAGTGAAAGACGACGATACTTGAGCTGGCACTACTCTTTCCAAACTTCAACACGGACGCCAATGGAAGGATTGAAGCCTTGACAAATTTAACATATATATCAGTATCTTTACACGGCGGGTCTTTAGTAGCATCAGGGCTCTATCCCACAACTCAACGGAAACAATGCCGGCCTCTAGTTTGAGACCGTTAACATTAGATTACCTCAGCCATATGATTTTTAGATATATATAACATGAAAAAACTTCTTCATTTTTCCAAACAATTTTTTTTTTTTTTTGCTAGGTCTTTTAACTTGATATTCCGAGGAATGAATCATCTGTGTAAAAAAAAGGGTGTATACATATGATTTTCGAGCTTTGCCTCAAGAACTTTCTCAAACTTTACTTTGTAAGTCAAATATCCTTACAAAGAGGCAAAACTATGAAAGATAGCAAATCGTCTCATAGTAAAAATTATGACACATAAATTACGCCCCAAGACATTGACACAAATTGACTATTTCTAACAAATTCTTAAGTGTAATGACTTAAGTATTATTCCATAATTGCAAGTTTTTGGAATAAAATACATTACTTCTCATTTACTCGTGTTTTAAATGGCTCCTTGTATCGTTATTTACATCACACATCAGAATTTACACTTCAGACGTTCTTCTGCATGTAAAAAAATGCAGTTTAAAGTTCTGCGAAATTATACTTTATTCAATCAAAATCATTTTTAAACAATTGGAAAATTTTTATGTTTTTTCAAAATTTGAATAAATTTAATAAAGTATAGAATACTTGTTATAAAATTAGGGTGTCAGATATAGTTTATTAATTGACTAAACTTTGAGTTATTTCAACTTTTATCCACGCCAAAATCTAAATTACATCATAAAGGCATTTTCCCTTTATAAAAGGCTTAGTGTTTAAAATTACACATAAACTATATCTAGAAGCTCTACCTAATAGATACGCATACCAAATTAAAATATAAAATTATGCTAGTCTCAAACTTTCAGATTTTAGAGTCGAATTCAAAATGAGAATGATTATTTCAATTAACAAATTTATTGGAAATATATGGCCATACTAATTATTTATTGAGCCGCTAAGAGAGTGACACGAGGGTTTTCGCGACAACTCCTAATTTTCAACCGTGATCTAACGTCTATGACACCACATGAATGGATATACACTCACAAACAACTCTATTTTTAATTCAATACCATGCCAATTTGAGAAATTTCAGTCTGACTGATTTTAGCAATTACAAAATGTTTTTAAAAGGACTGGATACGTACCCACTAAAATTTGACTTTGAGATACAGGAACGCGCAAGCAGGAAGGCTACCGCAGCATAGAAATAACACAGTGATTGATTGCTTGATTATTAACTTAGCACTTAGAGACGTCACGAGGTCTATTAACTATGAACTTCGCAAGTTTGAGAGAGAAAGAGAGAGAGTGAGGATTGATGGCCCAAGATCCAGGTACTGTGACAAAGTGTAACTGGAATCTAAATGTTTGAAAATTGCAGAAAAGCTAAATATTTTGTGTGTGTGTTGATAAGAAGGAGGGTCAAAAATAGAAAAGGATCGCTAGGGTACTGCGCATGTTGTACCCTCGGTCAAGTGACGTGAATGACATTTGAGCTGTCGCCTTATCTCCTAACTTCGCCTCTCGAGGACTTTGAGGCTCTATAGATATAACACGAATCAGTTCCGCCAACATGTTGGGTTCGGTAGCTTCAGAACTCAACTTAAACAATGGCAACCATTAGCTCTCGACCATGACCACACAGTTACCGCTTCCATCCCGAAATGGTACAAGCATATTGGTTTGTTTTTTGTATTAAAGAAGAATTTATTAAACTTCTATAAAAAAGAATTATTAGCCGAGTTCTTATATCCATTAATTACATTTTAAAATGGAGTAATATTCCATATCAGAACATATCTTTCAAAAAACAAAAGTCAATTTTGTACGATTGCTTGCATTCGGTACAAAAATATAAAATTTCAAATTTACCCGAATTTTGATGTTTTGAGAATAAACTATTATCATATGCAAAAGATCTATTCCACTCAAAGTAATAATAATGTTGATATCAATAAGTGAAATCAAATTTAAATTTGAAAAATATCAGTGAACTGAATTTTACATCATTATGGAAAAGCTACATTTCACAACTGCTCAAAAAAAATTGGAATGAATGTTTTTGATTTCAAAACATTTCGAAAGTTTCAGAAAAAAAAGTAGATAATAAGTAATATTACTACGAGAATTTAAAAATAAAATAATTGTTTCAGTATTTTTTTTAAACTACTGACATACTACACAGCTATCAGTTGTAGCAGTCAAATAGTGCCGGCGGTTATAAAGACTTCGACGTCTCTTTTCAATTCTAATTTGGAGGAACGTTTTTCTCGTTGCTTAATGATCGAAAGAAATGACGGTTAAAAAAATAATAAAAAGTTGAATTCTTCTTCTTTCATTCGCTGTCCTTAATATCGCTAAACAATTTCTATCTTGTTATTCAATTAAAATTACGACGTCGCGTTCGTTTTTCCATTTGAGAAGCTCGCGAGAAATCGATGATGAAAAAGTAAGAGGGGAAAAAAAAGTTTATTTATCGTTACCAGAGTGAAAATAATGAAAACGCTTTCTACGAGTAAAGTATTTTTAATTTTTAATGCAATGCCACCGCGACTCAATTCGCTTCGCAGAAATAAACAAACAAAAATGTAAGGTCTTTCTTTTTCATTTTATGCATTTTTTCACATTTCTGTTTAATTTAAATTTATTTTCTTTTAGATTAATTTTAACGGAAGAAGTTAAATTTATATTCAATTGATAGTGTATAAAAAATTGAAAATGTGGGGGTGGAAACTAGTGTATAAGACATATTTAAAACTCTCAAACCGAGGCACCTTTTTTTATCAAAGCGTGAATATTACGAAGAGAAAAAAAAATAATTTCAATTTCTTATCAACTATGAAAAAAAATAAACAACGCCTTTTTACAAAATTTGTTTTTATTAAAACCGATACAAAAACGGTCACCATATATTTAAATTCCTTTTTTTTGAAAAAATTAACAATTTTTACAAACGAATTAGTAGTCAATTATATAATCACTTTTCTTTGTTGGGAATATTGATACAATTAGATTACAAGAAATTATGACAATACGTTTCATTTCACTAAATAAACTGAAGTTGAATTTTGCTATATATGATGATGCGCTTTGCTTTAAGAGAAATGTATTATCTGTATACGAAAGTCTCAAATTTCAAATTCATTGTAAATGAATAAAGAAACTGTTGATTATAATAAGTATAGCCAGTTTCATATAAGTTTACAACAATAATTACTGATAATGCATGATGAATATTTTATAAGCAAATTTTATTGCACTTTTTTACCATTATAAACTAAAGCAGAGTTTGAAATTTATTAACATTAATGCATTATCGCGAAACTTCCTTGATTCATAACGTCCAAGTAAATACACAGGATTTGGCCCAGACCCAATAATTAGAAAAATTTTACACACAATAGTTATTTTAACTCTCATCTTGAGGAAATTGATTGCTCGATTCTTTGCTAAAGTACCCCTTGGAAGAAATACGAAAACCATTGGCAACGGACTTCGTCATATTGAACTTAGATCCAGTGACAAGGAGAACATCTGAACTATTTCCCCACGCTTTTAACTTATTCATCATCCCAACATGAGGACTTAGAGCCATGACAGATTTAATGTGCATCAGCCTCGCTACACGAACGGTTTTTTTTGTTCTATCAAGGCTCAATTTGATCGACCGACTGTTTGTTTATTAACGTCGTTTTGAAGGCTATTGGCGACCGATCTCGTAATTTTCAGCCTCGGTCAATTGACGAAGTCGACACTTGAACTGATACCTCCGTCTCGAAACTTCCACACTATGTCAATGGAAGGAATAGGGATCTCAACCAGATTTAAGGATACATCAACTCCACAACAT
Organism: Nephila pilipes; assembly: GCA_019974015.1. NCBI lineage: Eukaryota > Metazoa > Arthropoda > Arachnida > Araneae > Nephilidae > Nephila > Nephila pilipes. The sequence continues at coordinate 143,450 of BMAW01126855.1, read as the reverse complement.
GACAGATGGCATCAGGGCTCGAACCCATGATCCAATGAAAACAACGCTGGCCGCGGGTCCACGAATTGATCAGTAGGCTACAGTACATCAAGACTCAAATCCACAACTCGAGGGAAAAAACACTGGTTACAAGCTCGCGACCTTGACCACTCGGCTATCGCATCATCCTGAATTTGAGAAGAATAACAAAAATCTATAATTGGGAGAGGTACAAATCTGTTAAATATTTCAGGTGGGGGGGGAAGAAGCTGCAAGTTGGAACTACACACTGTTTCATATTGACCTATAAACCAATAGATAAGTAATCTAAACTCGGCATTAAATGAATAGGAATATCTTTTTAACATGCCCTAAGCTCAACGCTAAGTTATTCTCTCTCCTTTTCTCATCTTATATATTTTTCCGTACAAAAATAGTTAATACGAAGCTAACTGATTAATTCAATATTTTCTCACACAAACTGCATTTATTATCAGAAAATACTGTCCTCACAAAATGACATACGAAAAATTTTAATTGCTTACAAAACATAAATTTAAAAAAAAATGTTACTGTCGTGGAAAAATTTCGAAAAAATTTAATCTGAAAAAAAAAGAGATTATTAAAAGTCTCAAAACAATAGAGTTCCTCAATTTTCCAATCACAGCAGTTTTAAATGTTTCTATTAAAACAAAGGAATATTAAAAAAAAAAATCTATCAATTTTTACTACAACAGAAATAAAATAAAAGCTTTTATTTTCATTCAAAGAAAAGTTATTCCCCGTAGTAATAAAAAGTGATCGGAAGAGACAATTTATTTTTATTCCCGACGGATTCAATACAATATACGGGTTTGACTCTATTTGAATACCTTTTGGACATTTATTCAAATTTGAACGAGTGGAAGAAAATTGCTCAGTGCAACTTCTATTCTTTTTCTATTATATTTTTATATTTAGGTTAGAGAAAATTACAAAACCCTCCGGTATGGTTTTAGTATAAAATAAATAAATAAAAGCGTTCCAATTTCACTTACGTGGTAAAAAATAAAAATTGTTGGTGGATTTTATGCCAAGCTTTGTTTTTTAATCCCTCGGGGATCTGCATCAGGACCAAACAGAAAGCTTTTTCGTACAACGAAAGTAAAAAGGAAAAAAAAAAAAAAAAAAAGAATTTTTTTTTCGTTTATTTACCAAGAACACCCTATTTCACGAAAGCTGAGGGAAGCATGCAAGTAAATGGGTACGAAATCCCAATATCTCCCAGAAAGAAGCATTTATTTTCGGGAAAATATCAAAAGATTCACGAATAGTGATATCAAAATGTTGTCGGTGTAATCTCCTTTTTTGTGTTAGATCTTTTCGAGTTAGAATGGATTCGGGAGTCTTGGCGATATAGACGTTTTACAGGTCGCGTTTTATTTTCGGAAAAAAAAGGCAATTTCTAAAATTGAAAATACTAGTTTTCTCAAAGTTTTATCAAAGTTCTAATGCAGCATTATTTTCTGCATCCGCGCTTCAACATTACAGAACTATTGTAAACATTTATATGTATTGAAATGCTTTCTTGTTATGTGTAACTAAATTTAAATTTAATGAAACATTCAAGAGTGTGATAAAAGAAATTACAGTTCTTCTCTAAACAAAACTTTAAAAAAAACAAGGAAATAGCTCTAATATCATAGCGTAATTCTATATCATAAATTATTACAGAATATCTAACTTTTTATGTTTATTATGATTTACCTGATTTTTAAAATTCAGAAAAATAAACTAAAAACTTATAGTGTTCTCTGAAATGAGTTACGGAAGCTAATGTTGGTGAAATACTTAATAAACACAAGTTTGCACTTTGATGCAAAATATGCAACAATGTTTCACGCATAAGGTTTACATATTAAATAATTCAGTATGTAACAATGAATGTAATATACCAAATGATTTCTAAACAAGGTAGAATAAGTACCGAAGTAGGATACAAATTACTTCTCTTATCAACCTATAAATACCATATATTCAGTTGAGGTTTCATATTAAGTGCATAAATCGCAAAAAAAGGGTAATTCATATTAAATTAAACATACTTAAATAAATTATCGCGATAAACGACAGAAAATGAAAAGATAAAACTATTTATTATTATTACAATTCAAAATAAGTGATTCGTTTTATTCATATATTATTAATAAAAAGATTTTCTGTTATTTATCTTAAAAAACTTCATGAATTAAATATAAAATTATTAAAAAACAATTTATTTTAACTTAAAGCGTGTTTGGTTATTTTGTTAAAATTATCATATAACAATATTTCTCTTTCATTTACATTAAACAAAACTATTGAAAATTTCAAAAAATACTGATAATTGTTTCTTCAGAATTTCAATTACAAAAAATGAAGGGAGGAAAATCGCGGAATGCTGATCTGATACAATTACTGACTTATGATTCTTTTGAGAATAATGAAACTTCGTCGAAAAATTTTATCAACCAATACAGGTCAATTTTTTACGTAATGGGTGACCCCAATTTGCATAATTTTGTTACTTTTTGATGGAAAATTTTATGGATAAAACATAGTCCAATCGACAAATATACTCTAGGTGCATTGTTGAACGGAATTCTTGGAAAATCAGATACTAGGATAACCAAGTTTACTTTAACTAATTCCCTCAATGACTGAAATCATCATTCCCAGAATGAGAATCGTCATACGATTCCAACAAATCGTCATCAGGTTCACTATCACGTCCAGATTCCCTTATCTAGAATTCCTCAGCGCTATCGTCACCCGATTCATTCATTTGGGCAAAAAATGTTCCCGAATGAAGTAAACAAAAATGTCATGAAAAAAAAAGACACTATTTAGATCGAACTAGAAACATGTGTCAACGACCAATGCAGCAGCCACGATCTTGTGGAAGGATTGTATATTAATGACGCATTGAGAAGCAACATGAAGGCTATTTTTGACGAACCTCGTTATTTCAACAACAGTATTGTGACGAGGGTGACACCTGATTTGCATCTCCGTTTCCAAATTCCCGTACCTTGTCGATGGGAGACTTGAGACCTCGATCAGATTGAACCGTTTGCCGGTTAGGTTTCAGTTTTCGCTCTCTTGTTACGCACAGTGTTACGATCAAACAGTGGCTGAAAAAGGCATCCATTCCCCCTCCGTGTCCTCTGAAAATGTCATTCTATACTGAAGATGATAAAAATAGCTCGTTCGCTTTTAAAAGATAGTCTTTAAAGAATTTTTTTTTTTTTTTTTTTTGGGGGGGGGGGTACATTAATGTAATACTTACGACAATTGCAACTCACACTTTTGAACAATTCAATAAATGATAAATACGAGTATTATAAATATTATATAATTAATAAAATATTAAAATATCTAAATAAATACACACAATTTTAAACTTTATGAAACATTTAATCGCTATATTTACCGACTACTCAATTTTTGTGAGTGATACACTTTAAAACGTGTGTCAAATTGTTCATCATATATATATCAAACTTTTTTTTTATCATTGATATTATCCAGCTTTCACTTTTAAGCCATTTCAGTAAGAATCTCCTGCCAAATTACACAAGAAAAATAACTAGATCAACAATTACATCGATAACATTTTCCCTCAATATGCAAAAAAATTTTTACGGTACCCGTATTTCCATTTGTAATTTATATGCTGTCAAACTAACTAAATTACGCAAATAGTTATCGTTTTGTAACTTAAACAACGCAAGAAAATATACGCGGGAGAATTCAACTCGCCAGCGCGCATTGGCGAAAAGTTTCGCTCTAAGTAAAAGGCTCGGTTTCCACCAATTTCTTCTTTAAATTTATTTATATTTTGTTATATAGTTTCCTTGAAAGTTTACACACTTCTAACAGCGATGCTCCCATCTCTTTAACCCGTTCAAATGGTACTCGGCGTTTTTATCTGCAAAATAATTGTTTAAGTAGGAGATGACCTCCTCATTTGACGGAAATCTCTGACATCCGAGCTCAATTTTTAGATCAGAAAACAAAACGAAGTCGCTTAGGGTACATCTGCTACCTAAACCTTGATTCAATTTACGACAAACACATTCTTTCAACATATTTATAGCCTCTCCTATCCCTCTCAATTTAATTCGACAGTCGTCTAGTGATAATGATAGTGAAGTTTATTGGCGCAAGAGCTAGATGTAGGGATATTGCGCCAAACAAGGTAAATCTGTGATCTAGACGTTAAAAAGATATTGGTCGAAACGAAGAAGAGTTGAAAAAAGAGAGTAAGTGATAGTAAAGTTTATGGGTGCATGAGCCAGATGAGGCCATGCAAAACCAAACAAGATGCTTCTGTGCTTTAGACGTGTGAAAAAAAATATATAAATTGGTTGACAAGATCGACGATTGAAAATAGAGAGGGTTCGCAAGAGTATTCTGGGGGCACGTCACCCATGTTTACCAAAGACAGTAAACCCCATGGAAAAGAAAAAGATCACTGGGTGCCTCATAGTCATGATGCCCGTATCTACCTAAAGAAGGCAAGTTCCTGAGGTCCCCTGATATAATTCCCAGGGACAGGGTGCCCGGCTATACTCCCAGACGATGAGTACCCATTTTAGTCGCCTCTTACGACATGCATGAGCTACAGTGGAGCTATTATGTCACACCCGATCACCACAATGGTTTCGACAGTTATCTAGAACCATTTGATGAACTTTAGAGATGTTATCGTTAGCGCTTGCAGATTTGAACGTCATGTTCATCTCTCAAGCTGGTACGGCACCGTATAAATTCAGCTCCCAAAATTTTATGGTGGTAAAGTATGGTGCAAAGTCCTCGCACACAGCGTACAACTCATCTTTGATTTAAGTAGGCGCATCGCCTTAAGAAACACATATTTAATGACAGCTCAATACTCGATTTTTTACATTTTTACAAAAACACTCACATCAACTCGCTGAAACGAATGTCAAACAACAACTGAGCGTCCAAAATAGCTGACATTTTAGTGAGTACCTATCAAAATTGCGCAATCACATTCCTCGCATTTTATTAACGAGTGCTGCTATCTTCATGTTTTGGTCGGAAACCTTTCATTCCACCCTCGTATACGCAAATTTTCTGGACAAGTCGACACACAGCTAGAGGAGCTTGAATAGTCACAGGAGAATCAGACACACAACACATGTTTAGATTAGTGACACATATTCAGGAACCAAAACAGCAATGTATCGGCAGTTACAGTTGTATCAGCAAGGTTCAACTCACAAGCTTATTAGTTCGTTCTACGAACAAATCTCGGCCGTAATACTCTGGACTTCTAAAGCTGTCATAAACGGTTCCCAGAAGATTCACTCGGTTTCGCTATCGATAATTTTTCGACAGATCCACTCAGCCAACTCCCACCAATTTCTCGATCGATCTCCAAAGCAGACTCCAAAGACAGATTGCCCCATCTCAGACTATTGCCGTATTTATACCTGCTTCGGCCAGGTGTAACATCACAAGGAAAATTCATTGATTGACTGATTGGTTTTGTAACGGGCTCACTAGAAGCAACTCGAGGGCTTTTTGCGAATGGACCTTGTAATTTTTAACCTCGGTCAAGTGACGATGACGACACCTGAGCTGGTACATCCCTCTGTTAATTTCAATACAACAATATTCACAGGTTATCTCATTTATTTATATTTATAAATAAATGAGAAGTGCTTAAATTTCGTACTTTTATTTCAAAGTTTTGAGTCTTATTTCCATTATAAATTGAATAATGTTCCAGGGTATTTCCATACTTCGTTAGGGTTTATATTTAATCAAAAGTCAATGATATACAACTCATATTATCTATATGGAATATAGATACATATGCATATCCTAATAAATTATTATCAATTTCATTAATTTTTAATACTTTCAGGAAGGCATTACCAAAAAATTTATTTTGACATTTGGCAATTTAGTGAAAGTTCCTATAGTATCACATTCTGAACAATAGGATAGGCTAAGAAACTTTACAGTTTTAAACAATATAAATTACAATGTTTCGTGGTATAATGCATTTATTTATCATACGATATTTTTTTGCAATGTTTGAGAATTTGTTTTGAACAATCTTTGGAAGAAAATCACTCAGACGAGCAATTTTAGTCCAAATTCTCAAGTACGTACTCGTTTCATCACAGTTTTCATAACAGCCTACAATCCTCTGCAGTATCCCTCAAATTTCACGACAGATATTGGTCTTGAATTATCGGTGAAAATTCGATATTTAAGGTACCACTAAAAGAGACAAATCCGTTACAGTGAAATCAAGGGAACGTGAAAGCGGATTCTCAATTTCACAAGAATAGCGTCAAGTGGATATTCTTAACTTTACAGCAATGCTTTTCCCTTTACATGATTAATATTGACCTCGAGCTAGGTCTTCCAGTTATTGGAGTAACTTTTATTGATGCAAACATACTAGCGAGAGAAGGAACAAGATGTTAGCACCTGTGTGCCCATGAGAGTAGGGATGAGCGTTATTTCACGTAATAAGACAAATTATAGAGTTATGCATATAAAAGTAAGACGTATTTCTCTGTATTCGTAATAACGGGAAACTTGAACTTCAAATAGAGTCTTCCAATTAAATTACAGTCCATTTTAAGATTTAAAAAATCAAGCTTTTGTTGAGTATGCGTAGAAATTTTTTTTCTGTACCACACGTGCAAAAAATACATTGAACCAAATTCAAATATTTCTCCATATGTCACGAAACATTTAACGAAGGCTTATATCATAGGCCTAAAAGGAGACCTTCTTAAATGAAATGCAGCACGTGTTGTTCAGTTGCGCATCTTTCCACAATTAAAATGCCAAGTTTGGTTTTCAGATTCTGATAACAAGGCAGAAAAAAAAAGTCTCCGTTAACTAGCGGGTTCACTAACTTAAGAGTCCGCTTAGCTCACGGATTTACTAAGAATCCCTTTTCATGAGATTCTGATTAATATTTTTTTTCCAGGTGTCATCGGGTAAGAGCAGACATCAATACCTTTTTCCCATTCTATTTTATATATTATGGGAAAAACATGCATTAACGTTCTAATTTGCAATAGCAAACGTGTAATCCGAATGAGAAAAATTAGAAACATGAGAAAGAAATTAGTCAAATGGTACTTGCAAACGTAAACACGAACAAAAAAAATGAGCAGAGGTTTAGTAGGAATCCCATTGAAATCAGATTCCACAAGTTTCCAGATCTTTAAGTGCAGACTTTGACTTTCTTTACAAAAGAATATAAAAATCCAACTAAGCGTAAATGAACAAAAGGTCTTGGAGAATGCATCCTTTGAAAGTTTGGGTTGAAGAAAAGCTCAATATTTTTTTTTATTTCAATGTTTGGGTTGGAAATCTATCGCCATTCTCGAAAAGTGAAATGGTTCAGGTTGGAATTCTTTTCTTTTCTTTATAAGAGGATATTTTAATAACCTCGCGTTCAACAGAAATTCTTTAATAATGAAATATAATGCCAAAAATTGATAGTTTATTTAACGACGCACTAGAAGCAAAGCGAGATTTATGGCGACGAATCTCGTAATTTTGAACCTCGATCAAATGGCGAGAACGACACTTGAGAGTTGGAACCCCCTCTCCTAACTTCCACACAACACCAACAGGAGGACTTTGAGCCCCGATAGATTTTATGTGCATCAGTCCCAACTACGAAGTGGATCTTTATTTGCATCAAGTTTCGAGCCCACGACTTGACGAAAACTGCCAGATGACTACTAGGCTACCACATCCACAATAATTAATGTCGAAAAAGTTTAAATACAACGCGGAAAATTCATATTATTGTAAAAATTTATATTATCGACGAATTTATATTTTTATTTCAGCCCGCGTTCTAATAACCGTGGACACCGACTACAGTGAGTTATATGGGTTCGATTGTAATGAAATTAATTTGTGAATCGGTTATATATAGAGAAGGACCAAAATCATTCACAAACTCGTAAAAATAACAAAAAACGCGCTTCAAAATAATGAACACAGCTAATGTGTGCACATTTATGTACTTTTGTTCGAGTAAATGTTAATAGTTTTTTTCCACGATAAACTTAAATGTTTAAAGATAAAACTTTTACTCGCAATTAATGTTCCTTTCTCAAAAAGAGTAGAAGCTCTTAAAAACCCATTAAGCTTTTGGCATTGGGCAACAGTAATTATTTTTTGAAAAATCAAAGAACCCAGGGAAGAATAAAAAAAAGACGAAGAGGAACCTCAACAATAACGAACAACAAAATCTATTATAACCATAAAAAATGTTGTTTTTTTAATTTTGAAAGATGAACACAAAAATAAAAATAAAACGGAAATGCAGCGTAATAACCGCAGAAGGGAGACAACGTTCAACGCGTTTTTCTTACATGCAACAATAAAAAAGCATTATCGAGTCATCTCAGAAAAATAAAAAAAAAATTATTCATTAACTTTTTGTCGTAAATGTCATTAAAAACTTAAATTGAAATCAAAATAAAAAGAGAAATGTCTGCTTCAGGCATTCCCCCGTAAAATTACTTCAAAGATGCATTTAAGAGAATTCTGTAAAGTTTAATGAAAGTATATTAGAATTGAGATTACATCGAAAAAAATATAAATTAATTTTCCAGTACAAAAGTCTTAAGTTATAATATATAAAATAAAATTGGTTTGGATATACACTATTTCTGATACTGCTCTAATAACTAAAAAAATATAACATGGATACAAAAATCAGTGCTTCAGTATAAATTATGTAAATATTTAAGATAGCAAAAGATTAAATACATAAGTTTATCGGTACAGCTTAAAATATGTTATGATTTTCGTTACACATAAACAATGTCAGCAAATTTGCAGTCTAAAGGGATTAATTTCTAGGAAACTTGTGAGACTATCCAAATAATAGTCTGGTGACCCCCCCTCCCTCCGTAAGTTGCAATCAACTACGACAAGGGTAAGTTACTGAACAGTGTGAGTGTGAGAAAGTTAATGTAAATGTTATTGGCGCAAGAGCCGGATGTGTCTATGCTGCGCCAAACAAGATTTAACTGTGGTTTAGAAATGAAAAAAATTGAAAGAATGACAAAAATTGGTTGACAAGGAGGGTCGAAAAGTCATTGCATAACTAGCCCAGCTGGAAATTCCTTTCCAACACAGATGTCAAAGGCGTGGCAACAGGCACACCCTAGATAAATCTTTGGACTTAAAGGTAGAGTGTTCGAACCTACCCCCGTCACTCACGCTCACCCGACTGATCACCAAATGGGTCACTCAGTATTTGAACTCTAGGAGGCAGTATATTCAATCTTTTATTCTTGATTGAATATACTTGCGATGCAAACGTGCCTCAGTAGGCCTAACTAAGACATCCCACACAAAAATCACAACTAATGATATTAAAAAAACTGGCAACGGCGCGTGGGTTAAATAGACTCAACAAGAGACTTGATGATGGCAATAGAAATGTTCCAAAACGAAATTCAATAAAAAGGGGTTGAATATCAATTACAGTATTGCTGAAAAACAATCTTTTATAAATATCGTTCATAAACCCTCTGAACAGCCAAAAGAAGGGGACTGCATCTGTCCTTTTAACGCAAGTTGCATGACTACGACAAGAGTAAAAGCCCCTAATAACTAACCAGGAAGGGAGTGAGGGAATGTGAGTGACAGTGGGTTTTTATGGCGCAAGAGACAAAGCAGACTATGCCGTGTCAAAAACCCGGCAGGGAATTCTTTTTGGGAAGTTGTTTAAGAGACAAAAAAAGACACATCTAACAATTTGTCTCGAGACTCCAAATATGAGCAGCTCGAATAATCTTTGTCACCAACAAGGTCAACAAACCTTCCTCAAACTGGTGAAAAACTCACTCACAAAGAGACAGTAAGTAACAAATGCTAAAAATCTATAAATAAAAGTTCCCCAGAATTGAAATTCGAAAAATGTAATTTAAAAAAATTATAAATCTTATGAATTAAAAGTAATAAAATAACTAAAAGTAGTATGAATGACAAAGAAAATGAATAGAGATTCTTCTAAATTAATTTGTTAGTTCCCCCCTTTTAGGTTGAAATAAAATACGATATTCATGCTAAGATTTTCGATCCGCGGTCGTTTGATATGAGAGAAATGCAGTTATAGTCAACTCTGATATTTTATGATTAAATATGTACTTTTTAAACATTACAAAAATAACTTTTAAAAGGCTTAATAACCATATACAGCCAAATATTACAATCTCAAGACGTCATCAAAAAGTAACATTGTATGAATTGACAGAAAAAGAGCTCAGAAAAGAAGAATATACCTTCTCTAAATGAGATTCACGATCACAGGTTTTTTTCTATACAGACTAAAAGGTATGAGAAATATTTAGAGATTAGATATCTGTTGGAACAGCAAATACGCAGATTCGAATAAATATTTATTTCTGGTTATTAAAAGGAAACTACTAAAAGAACACTTCTCAGGTTGTGTTTTAATCAATTTGCATAAACATAATCATACACACAAAAACAATCAGTTATCAGAAGTTACAACACTTAAGTTTTGCCTTATGGTATCAAGCTACTAGCTCTGAGATAAAACACAAGCCGTTTAATGATTATTTTTCAGCAATTTTTTTTACAAATAGGTCATGGAAACAGTTAAAACAACCGATTTCTATAAACAAATACATTACACTACCAACAAATTTGTAAGAAAGATATTAATTGAATCCACCAAAAAGATATTTTAAGTTACTAATATTCAAGAAAAATTAATAACAGCGCCCTCTATATGCGAGTCACGAATTTCATCATAACCTAAATCTATGCCTATTTGCCAAATCAACTTTATATTTAAATGAACTGCATAATGCTTGTGCATTCTCAAGCATATACCTTAACAATAACTCTAAATAAAACTAAAACTATTATAAGTATTCATACCACTTTAAAAAAAAAAAAGCAAATCGAAAATTATTTCTCACGTAAAATAAAAAATCATGTATTCAAATATTCAAAGCTTACCCGTTTTATTCTATTCCCCTTTCTAGTTTCATTACATTACAGAGATTAGATAATTTTAGTAATATTTGGGGGCTTGGATTATGTTCTTCGCCGATATTTTAGGAGTAGAAACCTGACTTTTCCATTTGACGAGTTTTAAAAATCATCAATTTTTTTGGCATTCATTCATTGGCCCTATTAATTAAATAATTTTAGTAACGTTTGCATTAAATAACCCTTTAGTAATTAGGCACAGGTTACGTTTTTCTTTGCAATTTTAGATCATAAATCAAACTTTTCCGTCCACCGAAGCTTTAAAAATAATTTGTTTCGGTATCCAATCCACAGTTATAAATACATAACATTAGTAATAATTATATTAAATAACATTTAATAATTTTTGTAATATGTGAATACATATGTTTTTGTAACAATTTTAAAAGCATAACTCAAATCTTTTTCAATCTATCAAAGAGCTCTGAAAATAATTTTTTCGACATTCAATCAGTAGCATTTCATAATTTGATGTATCACCAATTAGTAGCGTTCGATATCAAAAAGCGCAATTACATACAAATAAAATAATAAACAAATGAAAACACAAGTTAATATTGTTCCCATTAAAATTTTAAAGAATTGGATATGGATCACAAAACATTACTCGATTTATAGACAATGTTTTTAAAATGAAAATTCTAATATATTGATCAAATAAAAATATAGAGAAGTGTACCATATTTATCAATAAACGATGACATATGAAATTTCAAACTTTCATAAAATATTAAAAATCAATACTGTGACGTCTTTCTTTACTACTTTTAATTTTTGATTATAAACAGCTGTCGGCTAAGCAAGACGTCAGGAAGCAATGATAAATAAAAAGGGTAAATAGAACACTCCAGAATACATGAGTGCTGATTGCAAGTTAGCAGTTGTTTATCACCATTTCATGCGAGTTTTGTACATTTAAGGAGCTTTAAATTAATCAGTTATAATCAAACCTGTTTTTATACTATATATTGTTTTTGTACAAGCAACGTGTATTTAGAAGGTTGTATGATCCATAACATGTTTTGACGCATATATTTGCTTAGTGTCTCGACAATTTTCAAATCAATAAAAAAAAAGTCAAGTTAAACACATGGAAATATTTCTTTTAAATTAATTCATTATAGATCTTTTTTACATCGTTTCTATGAATTCCTAAATGAATTGAAAGTGAATATTCTTTGTTCATTTAGAAAACTAATTTATTTACGCGGCATTATAAATTTTTCATTTAGTATTTAGCAACATAATCTACTTTTACTTTAAACGTAAAAATAAATAAAGATTTGTTTTATTCAAAACATTTAAGATAAATCAAATATCTAAATAACTTGTTTACACGAGATTTCAGACGTATTCCACAGAGGCGTACGAGACAATGCGGTAAATATTCAACAGCAGATTATTGTTATTTTTGCATTCTTGGATACACTTGATTAAATAATGAATTTAAAAGTAAAACTGACAAAAGATTTTTAAAAAAAAGCTTTGATTTTAAAGATTAAAAAACTTTGTAACATCGGTTTTTCGAAAATATTCTCTTAACTTAAATATAAAGACAGAAAAAAAAACTTAATGTTAAGTTTTGAGCTCCTCTCCAAAGTGAAACGAAACGTGATTACGAAAATTAAAAAAAAAAAACTTTAGAAGTGTAGCAAATAGGAGTGTAAAGAAATCGATTGAAAGCGCTAGAGAATTGAATATCAGAGTATAGAAAGATTGGAATAAAAAGACAACAAGAGTGTGAAGGAATTGAATCGAGTGTATGAGTTAATTTCGTGTCTGGGGGTCTGAAAAGAACTAGGATTTGACGCAGAATGATCGAAGCTACCTCCATGGTGAGCTCAACATCACATCGGGCCCGAGTATCCGGGTAAGAATAATCTTTGATATATTTGTTGAAAGACTAGTGAAGTGCATTTCCTAAAATAAATAAATATCGCTTTGTAGATTATTTGGTCTGAATTATGGAAACATTGTTAAGTAACTATCTTAATTAATATAGGTGCGTTTGGAAGTTAGAGTCTTTAGAATTGTGATTAAATTACTTTTATAATAACAGGTTATACATATACACCACTATTTAATATAATAATCATAACACAAGAGAGTTAATTTAGTGTTAAACCATTTTAAGGAAATTATTCGAGGTATAAGAATATAGCAATTAGAGATATGCGTAGTCTGTCTCAGGGAAAAGAACAAATAAACCGAACCAGAAAAGAAAAATTAAAGAAATATGTTAATTATTTTCTGGAAATACGACTAGTAGCCTTGAAAAGTAACTGTATTTGAAAACATGTACAAATTACGACTAGTTATTCTTTAACCAGTAACCTTAATATTATCATTTAAAATTAATGAAGCATTGCTTGAAACTATTTTTCCTAAAAGGTCAATGTTTTCTAGAAAGAAGAGGAAGAAAAAGACTCCTTATATTTATAGAAAAATCAGTTTTAAGAAAAGGAAGTCTTACATTTGAATTTGAGTAAAAAAAATTTACATTTTTAAGTGTAATTACATTTAAAATGTGAATGTTTCAATACTTTTCCTTGTTTTATATATATATATATATATATATATATATATATATATATATATATATATATATATATAAAATATGTTGTTAATCATTCCTATTCTTTAATAATAACTAAGCGTTGAAAGTTTATAGCTTTTTATTTAAGTTAACTGGGTTACTCAATGTTTTCTTTTACAGATTTTCTATTCATTTAGCTGCATAAAATGAAGCTTAATTATTTAATTTCATAATTTTTATCGAACCGAGCACATATTTCTAGTATTATATAGCACTATTAGACATCATTTCCCCGAAAAACATCTCTCACTTCCATGGTGTAGTCGCGGAAGCATTGTGATCATTGTCTTGGACTCACGGCCGGCATTTTCGTTGAGTCGTGGGTTCGAACTTTGAGGCCACTAAAGACTCGCCATATTGAGGGTCTGATGCAAGTTGAATCTGTCTAAATCCCAAGTCCTTCCACTGGCATGATTTGGAAGTTTGGAAAGGGAGACGAATTCATGGGTCTCGTCCACGTCACTTGACCGAGATCCAAAATGACGTTCTCCATCACGAATAGCACTCGTGTTGCTTCTCAGCCCGACGTTAATATACAATTATTCTGACTTCCATGTTTTGAAACGTGATTTTGAAAACGTCATTGAATTCCACAATAACACATTTGAAACATATTAAATTTAATATAACTTTATTAGCGTGATATGGAAGATTGGAAAACATGGAGCCGATCTCGATCTTTAAAAATGATTCAACAAGAAATATTTAATTAAAAGCTCGTTGCGCAATCATAATGAACATTAATTGCATTGAAACAAATTAATCAACATCATTTTTGGATTGCGCCTAAGGCATGCTTTCAGCGCTACTTTTATCTGTTCATAAAGATCTGACTTAGTGAAGTTTCCTATTCCGTGCCGTGCTGTAGTTTTTTTTTTTTTTTTTTTTTTTTTTTTTTTTTGCCCCTTCTGAAAACGAATGTTTGTAAACTGTCTTTACCGTTAACATATTTAATCTCTTCGACACAACATAAATTTTTTTATCATGCTTTATCACTCAATATTGCAGTTATTCATTAAGAAAAAATAGGCTTCTAAGAATAATCATAAAAAAATAACGAATAACATTGCGAACGCCACAGCGTGGTAAAGATACAGTTCATTTAAAAAAAATGCTATTTTCATCGAAATATTTTTTTATACAAAATTTAATATTTTTAATGTCGTGTTTTCGCAAAGATTAAATGATGACTTTAAAATTTATTTTCCCTTATTACCAACTACAAGGGGGAAATCTTGTTTATCAAAAAACAAAGCAGAGCAAATAATTAAAAAAAAAAAAAAAGATCATTTCCCATTTATAAAGAAAAAAAAAAAAAAGCTCCCTTATTCGTGGTTTTACTTCAGAAACATGTTAGTTAACTGTTCCCCCGTTACTTATTTGTATACGTTCATAAATAAAGAAAGAAACGAAATAACAACCAACAAGGCGGGTGATTATCAACTCATCCATTAGTTGTATGTCAGTCTTCGCCCACTGCACAAAAAAAAAAAGAAGTATCCATCCAATTTTCCATTAAACATTTTTTAATACACATCTTTGAAGCGGTCCCACGGGAAATGAAAAAAAAAAAAAAAAAAAAAAACGCTGTAAACAGCTCTCATATAAGTATACTTTCACTCTGTAAACTCCCCGTCCCCATATACCACAAGAGGATTAGCACAGAAAACTCGTGTTTTTCCTTTAATCTATCACGTAGTTGCTATTTTTAGACGTCGGCATCTTCACTTCTTGAGTGAAGTTTTTAAAACGGAGTACACCTTACCTGTCTCTTCGAAATACAACAACGCCTTAAGGGAGTACACCGGATAGATTCCTCCATACCTCAAAAAAGCTCGTTTTTAGTGGGTGTTTATGGGCTGTCGTCTACAAAGTTAATGGTTATCGCTACGATATTTTTCATTGATTTTTATTTTGTGGATCACTTAAAGAAATATGCTTTATGCTAAAATGTTGCTGTAATCTATTCATCATATTTTTTTTTCTTGTACCGTTATAAAATGAATCCATTGTTATTTTAAGATAAACGATAAAATATAGACATGAAATTTGAAATTTAAATGAAAGAAAAGTTACATATAGCTCAACAAATGTATCAAAACCTAGACCAGATTAACATAAAATACTTTGAAACAGGTAAGAAAGGAGCACAAAAAACTTGTTTTTGAAGACAATGGCAATGCTTAGGTAAGTTGCTCTTAACATTGTGGGCTGCTATTACTTAAACGGCGTTGAATAGGCTTTGATTTTCTGCCATTTGTTGTCATACCAAAATTTGATTAGTGCAGCGAGGAGTTGTCTTTTCACAAGAAGTTGTCCCCATTTATGAGACCTGGAGTAATCATCATGCACCGGAGAATCCAATCAAACCAATGGGTTGCTTTAAGTAAACCTGCTTCAAAGAAGGCAAAGACGGTATACCCATTTTGAAAGTTAAGATGACGATTTTTTTGGAATGCGATGAGCATCATATGCATTGATTTGTAGAAAAAATATGATCAATGGATAATAGTAAATTGAGTTACCCTATTCCCATTCATAACACTAATACTTTTTGAACTATTCTCCTATTTAGAATTTATAAGAATATTTAGTAGATATCATCATTGAGAAGAATTTATTTTAAGATTTCGATCTCAGTAATTGCATATCTGGCGCAGTAGCGAAATTGCAATAAGCGAGAGTTTCTTACCTTATCAAATTAAAAAGAAAAGTCATGGGTTCGAGACCTTAGATCATCAAAGGCCAATCGTGCTGAATACAAAAAGCTTCTGAACGTTAAATGGAAATTAATTTTAAAATACCACGTGGTTGTTGGCCGCTGCAGTGTTATCATGTTAGAGGACTTCACAGTTATTTCAGTCGAGTTACTTGTTTTGATCCTATGTCATTAAAGATATGTTGTATAGCAGATTAGATAGAAAGTTTAATCTGACTAAACTTAACGGTAAAGATGATGTGAATTTTGGAAGAGAGAGATGTCACCTTAGGCATTTCATTCAAAATTATGAGTTCTGTAGATGACAGTTTTCATGTAACGTCAGTTTAGAATAATACGAAAGGTACTGTGTAATTTATGAACTGCGGTCGTGTGACGAGGATGACAATAGAGCAGATATTTTGATCTCGTATCCTTTCCAAATACATGATGAGACAATTGTGATGTCTAGTTTCCGTAACATGTAGCAGCTTTAATTTCACACAATGGTCTTTAGAGAAGCTGAGAATCATAACCTCAACTGAACAAGAGCTGCGACTGTTACAAGTGTAGGATCATGATTGATTGTTCATTAGCACCGTACTCTGAAACAACAGGAGGGCTATTGACGTCGGTCCTCTTTACTTTGAGCCTCGATTAAATGAGGAGGAGCGGCCGCGGTAGCCTTATGGTTATAAGAGTGGATTCGTGCCTGCGGTTTACGTCGAGTCGTAGGTTTGAGCCTTTATGCCACAAAAGACTCACCGTGTAGTCGGGGTCTGCTGCACATTAAATCTGTCGTGGCTCAAACTTCTCCCGTTAGTGTGGTGTGGAAACTAGGAGAAGGAGTGTCAGCTCAGGTGTCGTCCTCGTCATTTGACTGAGGTTCAAAATTACAAAGTTCATCACCAATAGCCCTCATATTGCTTCTAATGCGACATTAATAAAAAACCAACCAATAAAAGAAAAGAACGACTACTAATCAGTTATACCTCTCTTCTATGTTCCACATCCCACCAATAGGGGATTGGTGCGGTTTTATTAACGTCATTCTAGAAGCAACACAAGGGCTATTGGGGACGGACCGCGTAATTTTGAACATCGGTCAAGTGGCGAGGACGACACTTGAGCTAGCACCACTCTCTTCTAACTTCCACGCAACGTCAACGGGAGTACATTGAACATTTACAGATTTAACATTCATCAGTCCCGAATACACATCGGGTTTTTAGTGTCATCAAGGCTCGAATCCGTGACTTGACGAAAACAGCCGGCCGCAAGTCCGCGACCATGACCACTAAGCAATAGTGGCCACACCAATGGGGGAACTTAGAGCCTCAATAAGTTTAACTTGAATCAGCCCCCACTACAGGTAGCGGTCTTCAGTGGAATCCAGACTCGATCCAACGACTCAACGGAAAAAAATTCCGTGAATCACCATGACCACTCCGCTACAACGGACACGAATACTCAAACATACTGGCATTTAGATCAGTAATTAGATAAGAATGCATACAAATAACTCCTTTGACGGTACAAATATCATATCAGAAGCAAAATAATTGAAAAATATTGCTTTTCATTAAGAAAATTAACATAAAATATGTAAGATACATCGCTGTGTAAAATTAAATTTCTTCATATTTCATACGTTTTTATTATATCAGCTTTATAAATGTATCAAAGATTCTACTAATTATCCAAGATGAAATAAGAATGCGATAACTAAATGGATTACATTTAAAGGGGCATATATTATTTTTTCACAAACAGTTTTTTGCTGCTAAAAATTGCATTCCTGATTGTTAAAAATTATATTTTAAGTAAATAATTATATGTAAGTCAAAGGGAACCGAATAATAATTATGGAGATAAGTACCGAATTTATAATATAGTGATTCATTGAGGGTCAAATAATTTGCTAGGATGAAAGAACAATTTCAAATTGCGCGATATAATTATTTGTCAGCCTAACATAAATCCTAATGCTTTATAATCAGCTTTACTACTTCATTAAGTAATCTATATGCACCATAATACATTATTAAAGGTCACACCATTAGTAAAAGATAATTTCCATCAGTAATGAAATGCCAAGGACTAAGTAATTTTGAAATAAAAGATGATACGAAAGAACGTGATAGTGAAACAAATGGGGGACAATAATCAATAGATTATTATATACGAGAAACCAAAGAAAAAGTTTTAATTATCTTTTGGTAAACCGAATTAATATTTAGTAAAATGCTTCTAACTCTGACTTCAAATAATTTTCTCATCGTTTTTCGATGGAGAAAAATATTTTAACAAAAATGCAATATTCTGTTCGCACTGCCTTAGAAATAAAAACAAAAGCGGATAAAATAATTATGAATTTTGTTGCAAAATTTATTCTTTGGATCGGACACCTGTTTTGCTTTTTAGAAATTTTTTTATCCAGCATACATTTTACAAAGAGGGTTTTTTTTTAATCAGAAAATAAAAGAACAAATTATATATACTAATTTATTGCAATGACAAAATTTGGACGCATTTTCTCCTCCAAAGGTTAATAAAAAACAACCGAGTTTAAAATAAAAAATAAAAAATAAAAAAACTTTTAATGGTCATGAGAAATACATAGCAACCTCACGATTCAAAATAAAGTTTAAAAAATTGAAAACTCAGAAGTTTTAAAACCTACAGAAATCTATTCTTACGGAATGCATCAGGTGAAATTTTAAGAGATTTGTTTATTTAAATATCAATTCAAAACTTTAAAGATCGCGTAATAGTATTGGCCGTGATTCGTGTCTTCGAATTCGAATGTTACTAAATACCCGCAAAGTAGCGAGGCTGAAGCATGTTAAATCTGTCAAATCTCTAAGCCCTCTCAAATGCGTAGTGTGCACATTTGGAGAGAAAGATGCTAGCTCAGGTGTCGTCCTCGTCATTTGAGCGATGCTCAAGTTCCGAAAATGACGAGGTCTGACGCCAATTCGCCACTTGATACTTCTAAGTGAGATGGTAATAAAACAATAAATCAAAGCTCTGAAATTAATTTGATTTTAAAAGCAAAAATTAAGGTAGTGCAAAATGGTTAAAAATTGTATTAAATTCGGAACGCAGTTGATCACATGCTGAGTTCCAATACCAGTTACAGTTATTGCCGCAAGTTTATCTCAAAAACAAGATGTTCTACGTTAAAAAATATCCATTGTTTCAGTACAAAAACAACACTAAATTAAACCCTTGATATAATTCCATCTGCCACAAGCGTGCAATGAGCAAAATTCTGCGCGCAACAAATCTTGTATAAATAACAAACGCCGAAACGAAATTGCATAGACACCAACCGGATTTCGAATGACATGGTGCCCGTATAAATTATCCATTAATTGATTTTGTGCAATCGAGTGAATGACGTAAAACTCTCTGACAAATGGTTTCGAGACGATCGTTTATGTCTCTTTACTTCTCCTCGGTGGCATAAATCGTAATCACGATCACCTTGGCTCTTGGCTGTAATCCATGAACATGTATCCTAAACACGTGTTGACTCATTTGGGTGGGAACGGACCCAGTCCTCAAAGTATTCTTTAAGCGTTTTAACATTGAAAATGCCTGCAATGATGTAGAGCACACGGTTAAAAAGTGGATAACACTTTTGCCTATAAAGAATGAAAACTGAAAAAAGGCAGTTTAAAACGATTTCACTTTTTTTCCCATTTTCCAAAACGTGCGAACTAAATATTGCTGCAACCAGATGTTCCTTTGTAAGAGATTTTTTACGAAGATATTTTTATATTGTTTACTTCGATGATTGTTAAAATTATTTTGTAATTTTTTTACTATACAAATAATTAAAATGTCAGGTTTTGTTTCTTGAGGATTCATAATCGAGTTTATGAATTAAAGTATAGGGGTAAAGGGGTAAAAGACCGGGTTCCATAAATTAGTTGACGAATAATTCTATAATACTCCCAAAAATACAGCAAATAAAAATATAATGGTAATAGTACACATGAAGGCTAATTGGAATTAAGTGAAAATTCCACATACTGCAACTTTTGAGTATAATGGGTGTGTGAAGCTTTACGAGTAGTTTTTTTTTTAATTTTTCAAAAAACACGTGGAGATTTCAAGAAATTTTCGTTCTGGGGCGGTTAAAAACACATTTTTATGCATGTACGATTGGTCATATTATATATATAAACCTACAAGCAATAGAACATACTAGAGGGGAAAAAAAGAGGCTATACAGTTTTATCCCATATTTTCCTATATAAATTTTTCTTTTATTCATTGATTGATATTTTATCACCATCACATTTAGAAGCAATACATAGATTATTATCGCATAAGGATTGCATGCATGCGTGTTCCAAATCAAGCCTCACTAGTTTCATATGTGTACGCGTGAAATATGGTAGAATAAGTTTTGAGACGGATAGTACACAAGCAACTCAACATCATGTCTGTGAATGCCATGTATATGTAAACAAACGAAACCATGGCAACTGTAATAAATCGCTGAAGTAATCAATTTTAAATGAGTTTCGTGAATCTGAATTATTTTTCTCTCGTGAAGATTCACGCAAAAGTATTGGAACGCTGGTTTTGCCTTTATCACTAACTTGAGCCATAGAAAGCAAATAAAGTTCAGTTACTTATTAAATGTAGTTTAAATAATCATAAAGTCATATCCTTGACTTATTTTCATTCTTCCTCATAGAAACATCAAATACATGCACGACTGTGGAGCAACATCTTCCCGCGTCTACTACATAAGATTATTCGACATGAATACTTTACTAAATGGTTTTTAAGATGGGTCCCATTTGGTCCAACGTCAAACTGCTCTTTCTCCTCAGTAAAAGAACATGTCTAAACTCGTATAGTTCAAACCCTTCGATCTCTTTTTTCTACTACCCTAATACTAAGGTTCTTTGTAGCTTTTCCTTGCTAAAGCATTCATTAATTTTATACACTACACTTCTATTCTAAATTGCATACATTACGGTTCTTCCATGAGAAGTGATTGTAATATTAAATAAAGTCGTATTACAGCTCTAAAGGTAGTTAAAGTTAAATGTGCGTAAAAACCCATTACAATATGTATTTTTCTATATTTTCAGTCACACACACACAATACACACTAAAACTATACTTTTTATCCTCAAAAAGGATAATATACTATGAAAATTTAGGGACCGACAAAATTCAAGTAAAACAAACAAAAAAAAAGTCAATTATTGCTATGGTGTTACATTAGATTGATTTTTAATTTCATTTAAATGTATTTGTTAGAATTGTATATACAAACTTAAAACAAAAACTATTTTTCTATTAATTAAAAAAATATTTACTCTTCATAGATTAAATATGCTTTTTCGTAAGAGGTTGTTCCAAAATTTCTTGTATTTGAAGAAAGATGACATCATTCAGGTAATACTTGTCACCATGTTTATCAGATGAGTGCTGCCATCTGTTGAGCGGAGCTGAAATAAATATGTCATTGATTCATAAGTACGTTTTGATTTGATAGTCATTTGCTGCCAAACCAAAATTTTATTGCTGCCGCGTGGAGTTGTCACCATCGGTGTGAGACCTGAATTCATCATTATGCACCGAAAAACAAACACAAATCAAAACGTAAGGTTGCTTCCGGTCAATCTGCTCCAAAGAAAGAGAAGACGGTCTCATCTTCTGGAAAAAAATTATGAAGAGATTTTCAGGAGCGAATATTGTCATGATCACGAATACAAGTAACCGAGACTTGGACAGCTGTCTAGTGTCATAATATTTACTAAAAACAAACCATTTTCGATTCTACGAACACAATCTCTTGGATTTTCTAAGAATTTATTCAACGACCCTCGTACTATATATATTCATGAATAGATAATCATTTAAAATCGGTATTAAAGAGTTGTTATGGATCGCAAGACATTAATCAGAATTGCTAGTTATAATCTAAGCGGAAATCGTTAGTATAGAAGAATTTTTTTGAATAAATTGCTTTGCAGAAGATATCCACCAAACATTCAAAAGAAATTGCAACAAGAAAATAATTAGGGCACTTTCAGGAAAATAACACCACTCCGTAAAAAATAAACGGTATCAATAAATAATACGAGAATTATTTTTAATTTTATTACTTCATCCAATATGAAGAAATTTTTCTATCCTATCGCACCTTTTAACATATCACGTAGCAGAAGTACAGTTGTCTGAGCTGAATGTCAATAGAGTTACGTGATTTGACTACTAACATACAAAAAAGAAGATAAATTATCTCTTCCAACGCTTTTTTTTAGAGTTCGTGTTGTTATTACCTTACTTTTTTTTTTATCACGAATCACCGTTTAAAAAATGTTGACGTCATTAAGAATATAAAAAAAAACTGTTTACATGCCATCCTAAAACAAACCAAAGAGCTGAATTGATCAACTAAATCCCAAAATAGTAGGGAAAAGCACATTTATTTTCGTCTTCCATGCATAATGCATATTCTTTATGATTGGTTGTAATGAAAGCTTCCGTCTCTTTTTGGATTTGATGCGTAGTCCACTTATTATGGACAATATGCCTCATAATTTTAGCTACGGTCAGGTGACGAAGTCGACATCTAAGTTGGCATCCCAATCTCAGCATCCATATCAAGCTTACGTGAAGAATTTGCAGTCCCGATGAATGTAACGGACATCAGCCGCATTTTACAACGAACTCTAAGCGATGACTATGAACTCCTTATCATGACCACAAGGATACGTAGCCTACATTTTATAAACACATTGTTTGCAGGTCAATTAAAATTATGTTTTTCACGAATAAATGCTAATGCCTGTAACTAGTAAAATAACGTTTTGCGTGTGCATGAATGCAGAATACAACGCACTGATTAATTATAATAAATATTCGATAGATGTAGGGAGTGAAAATTGGAGTTTATGGTGCAAGAGCCAAATATGGCTGTGATGCGCTAAGCTTTATGTAGCTATGATCTAGACACAAGGAAGATGAAAGGGGGAAAAAGGGAGGAACGGTTGTCAAGAAAGGGAGTCGAAAACAGAGAAGTATCGCATTGGAATCCTGGAGGCGCGTCATCCATGTTTACCGAAGACAGTATATTCGGAAAGATAAATATTATATCAATTATTAAATTGATATAATATTAAATTTAATAATTTATCGTTTACTTTTAATTATATGTAGCTTAAATATATTTGGGGGAAAAAAAAGATCATTAATGTTCCTGAGGGACATGATTCCTGTACTTATCTAAAAACGACAAGTTTCTGAGGCGTATGTCAGGTGTAAATCGTGCTAATCAATACTATTCTGTTTAACGTAAAACCATCAAACAGACAAAGAGTAGCAGTGCACCTCTTAAATTTTGCTCTGTTTAATGTATTTGTTGCGTATACTTCAGTAAAATAAACGAAAATGAAATATAAAACATTCCAACAAATGGAGCGCTGCTTTGGAACATAGATCAAATACTTAATAGATAAAATAGCGCAATATAGATAAAATAGCGCTAAAAACATTAAGGATCCCTGACCGTCCACGTCGATAGATACGAAATAGGCAACAAGATATCTTCGACGAAGGAAATCTATGAATATGAAGAGAAGCATATTTTAGAGAATATTAGCATATTATTGGCAACGAAAAGGAAGAAGAACTGCAAAAGACAGTGTCGTATATGTTTTAGTTTTTTATTAACGTCGCACTAGAAGCAACACGAGGGCTATTGGCGACGGACCTCGTAATTTTAAACCACTGTCAAGTGACGAGGACGACACCTGAGCTGGCAACCCCACCCCTCTCCTAACATCCCCACCATGCCAATGGGAAGTCTTTGAGCCCCGAACAGATTTAACGTGCATCAGCTCCGGCTACACGGCGGGTCTTTAATGGCCAAGAATCGAACTTGCGACTGAACGAAAACAGCCGGCAGCGAGTCCACGACCCTGACTACTAGGCTACTGCGGCCCCAGTGTCGTATATGAACAGCAGATAAATTTCTCAGTGAGACGTTTTACATACGCAAATTCTGCAGTATTCACCTTCGCAGTATAAGAAATACGTGTTTCACACGGTGTCACACATTTGGGTGCCACACATCCTTACAACATAATTTGGGGTATATGTAACCGTAACATTTAAAAATAATAGTTAAGGACACATATCTAAGTGAGATGATGAAAATTATTTTTCTTATTATTTTCTAAGAAATCACTAGTTCCACTTTTTTTTTTTTTTGAAAATTGCCCTCTTCAATGTTACGTCCACGCACACGAGTTCCGATTATTTTATTAGTTCCGTAACAGAAAGCACAAATCTCAGCATCAGTTTAAAATTACTTTCAATAATACTAATTGTAATTTCTATTAAACAGAAAACACGCATTTATAAGTTTTAAAAGAATTTCAAAAAAATCTAACCAAATTGAGAATAAATAACGGAATAATTTTGCTCCTTTTATAACTTGGAAATTCTTTGAGATTTTTACAGGTTTTAAAGGAAAAGAAAATGAAAATATTATGTTAATCCTTCAGCAAGTGAGTGAGTTTAAGGTGGGTTTATGGCGCAAGAGTCAAAGCTATGCTGCGCCGAATATTTGTTGAAAATCTCACAAGCTTTCCTTTCTTATAACCAAATTAAAAATTTATGTAAGAGACCCATTTTTAGAAAAACAATTGTAAAAGACTTCAAAAGTATTAAAATTTTAATTATATAAAAATCAAATTTTACATAGAAATGCAAATAGGTTCCACCAAGTCAGACAATAATTCCTTAGCATTATAGTCTGTGTAAAAAATGGCTATCAGTGATAGAGTCATCACACTGCTCTTAAATACATACGGACACAAGCTCATCCCAAAATATGCATTAATATATTTATTTCAGCTTATTCAAAGCTCAAGGAAAGTTACAACCGTCCAGAAATGTTTCGCAACTTTTATTTTGTAACGCTGTTTCACATCCATTTGTGTCTAGACATCGGAAAAAGAAAGACAAAAGATGGGAGAATATTTATTCTCTTTCGTCAAACTGAGCAAATGAAAGCAGTCACTCGTTAGACGTAAGACTTCCTTCACTGACAAAGTTAACTTTCTTCTTGCCTTTTATTGGATTCTCCTCTCCTTGTTTTTAACTCGTTCCTATTTAACGCGACCGTTTAAGTTCAATTTTCTTCGATTGAGCGTCACTTTTATTTTCCCGACCTAAATCAGATTGACATTTTATGGTTTAAAAGAGGAGAAAATGCAGAGCACATAGAGACAGAAATGGAAAAAATTGCTCTGAGTTGACAATTTTTTATGAAATTCTTTGAAATATTCATTTCCATTATACTCATATGGGGTAGTACCGCAAAAATTATATTCTTTTTGATCCAGACTATCACAGTGGGAACTTCAAAGTGTAAATTATTTATAAATACTTTTCTCGCGTTAGATAAGTGTCAATGCCTAATATTTTGATTCAGATATAACTTCCTGTAATTGAGCTTCGTTTTAATTTTGATTCTGGATGAATTAGTTTTCAACAAACATTTATCAAAGAACAATATATACATAAAAGGAGATAATGAGACCGGTGTGTTTCACATCCTAGTTGAGGTATATTTTTGTTGTTCTGATTTTTAATTTCATAGAACATTTAAAAATACACTGTTACTTCAGGGTCGGTTCAAAAAGTACCTGTGTTAGGAATGGTAAATGAAGTATTAAGTAAGGGAATGGAATAATTCATTGTAGTAATTCACCGATGATTTCTATGTTCACATTAATAGTTTTCTTTTTTTTTTTTTTTTTTTTGGAATTCCATGTGTATTAAGCCTTTCGCATCCAAAAAAATTATCGCTAGAATTTTTCCGGCTGTCTTCGCCTTTTTTTTGGAGACGGAACTAAACCCTTGCTTTGATTGTTACTTGGATCCGGGTGTATAATGAGGAATCCAAGTCTAAAGATAGAGATGAAAACCAGGGGTGGTAGCAATTAAATTTCATTTGTAGTCATTTGCTACCGAATCAAAACTTACATATAAATCAGCGTCAAACTTTATTAGGTAGCAGCACACAATAGCAACACCTACTTACCTTAACAAAGCCATCTTCAAAAACATGTACTTTTTGATTTACCATTTCGCATTTAATTCTGGTTTTACGCGATATATACCACCATGAAGAATTCGAGTAAAAGAGTATTTTGCATAGAATCGTAAAAATGGTTCTTGGCTCTGGAAAATTAACAAAAATAAGACAATACATTATATGAAAATATGTAATATGAAAATTTGGCTCTTAATTCTCATTGTATATTTTATGAAACTGTTTTCACTACCAGTATTTAAGTAATTTTTTCTAAGGTTCAGACACAATGTGATAATTATATGTATTAAGTAAACCATCATTATTTGGAGAAAACTTTTGAAAGCAATAATTCATTCGTAGGACTAATTATTTTCTTATTTTAACGTAGATTTTACAGCTACACCACCGATTAGTGATGACATCTTGGACAAATAGCAGAGAAATGTTGCTACAATTGGATATCGGCGTTTGTTGTTCCACATCCCTCATAAACCTACAACTGGTACTTTTCTTTCAGATGGAGACACATAACCACGTGCACACACCTACATGTGTTTTAAATTAGAAATAAAAAAATATTCATCTGAAATAAATCTAATTTTTAAAGAAAAAATCACATTAAATTGTTGTACTAAAGAGAAACCATACCGAGCAGTCTTCAAAATTAAAATATCTCAAAATGGAACTATATTTGTAACTTTATTACTCTGAGATGCTTTATCACGACTGCCGGACCAGAAACTACGTAGCATATTGGCACAAGCAACGCTTCTAATTTATTTCCCAACCCGTCCTTCGATAACAGTTTTCGTTGCCGATAAACAAGTGAGCAGCCCGCGGATTGAATGGCCAAGCGTATAATAAATTGCCTTATCTTTACGGCGAGCCACCGCAGGGTGATAAGACACTTTCCCCGCTGCAATGTCTCTTAAACATTCGTCCCCCCCTCCCTCTACCACCAAATAGTTACGGCAGGATGGAAAGGAAATTAGTTTTTATTGCACGATCTGAGCGCTGTTGCTTTGAAAGGAGAAAACTTTCATGCGTTTGGGACAAGTTCCGAAAACAATACTTTGAGAATCATTATACATTTTCAGAAATTTTAGGATGGAATGCAGTACCACGCGTAATTTCTCTGGAGTTTTATGTAGAGCATCAAATGAACACATGACTGTAGCTATTCAAAGAACAAGGTTTGTAGCAAGGTGTCCTCCTATTCTCTTATTAAACTAGCTTTTTAATTATGTAGTGCATGAAATGAGCACATGGTTGTAGCCATTCAAAGAACAAAGTTTGTAGTTAGGTGTCCTCCATTCCCTTATTATACTGGCTTTTTAATATGTCATCGACCATGTTATTAAATTCCATCCTGCTATGCAATGATTTCTAATTCATTTGTTCTAGCCGGAAGTCATATCAAATGCATTGAATCATTCATGAGAATTTGGGGAAGAGGACAGCATCCATTGGTTCGAAAACCTGGATCAACTGAGGGTAGAAGTCTGACTTGATCCTATTTATTTCATAATTTTGAAACACGGTCCGAGGATTACTATATCTAAGCTGGTATACCATATTAGCCACATCTAGTTACGCTACAATTACTTGAGGATTTTGAACTTCGACAAATTTAACCCATCTGCATGACGAGTATTTAATGGCATCAAGGCTCGAATCTGCGACTCCATTGAAACATTGTCGGCATCGAGATCGATACCGTGTGAACTCAGTCAGTGTTTATATTAATAAATAAAATAAATAATGTTTTCAAAATGGAAGAAAAATCTATTGGCTTGAATCCCGATAACCAAATACTTGATTTGATGAAGTCTAAACAGCGATGAACAATTCTGAGCTATGACCTAATAACAAGAACCTCAAAAAAAGAACATATTGACCTTCAAATTTTAATTTCACAACGTTGAAAATGTTTTGGCTTCAATGCTCGATTAAAATAAAAGCAACAAATAATTACGCGCATTAGATTAACATTTCCGCATAAACATTTTCTAGTTTAAGCAATTTTGTCCGCACATTTCCCTCTGGACTGAGAGTTTTTGGTACTCTCCCCCTTTCATGGGTTTTTTTTCTTCTTAAATACTTGGAAGAAATGTACTTTAATAATACTTTTTATTATAAACCACTAACTATTCTTATACATAATAAAGGAACTATTTAAATGCATTAAGAGTTAATATTTAATGAGAAATTGATAGGAAGCATGTTTTAAATTTGAAAAAAGTTTTCGCATTAGAAAACATAATTTTCATGACTGATATCTAAGATTACCTTAACCTAAATCTGATTTCGATAATTTCGATACAGAATCTATTCCGTCAAATTATGTGTATTTGATAAATCCAAAATTCTCTTAAGAGACATTGGATGCAGAACCATCGGAATACGATTACCAAATGCCCAGATTTAATTTCTGATTCTAGGTCTTCTCATACACTTCTATTAGTGTTATGCATTTTTTTTTTTTTTTTGTAAATGAATGTTTATGGCAATGTCTTAAAAGATTGCGAACATATTAAGTCGGTACTTTCGAACCTCAGAGAGTTAAAAATTGACCCTGATGAACACTCGAAATTAGTTTGCTTCACTGACCCAAGTGATTCTTGGGCTTAGATCTCAAAGTGTTAACAGTATCATAATTTTGATGATTACATAGGTAATCAGCGCATGTACCTTTCCACAGAAATGCGAACCGCGGTGAGTTAGTAACT
Organism: Nephila pilipes; assembly: GCA_019974015.1. Lineage (NCBI taxonomy): Eukaryota > Metazoa > Arthropoda > Arachnida > Araneae > Nephilidae > Nephila > Nephila pilipes. The sequence continues at coordinate 114,291 of BMAW01126855.1, read as the reverse complement.
GTATTTTAATGGAGCAAGAGCCAGATGTGGCTATGCTGCGCCAAACAAGGCAAAACTGATCTAGACTTTTGAAAAAATTGAAAAAAAAGATAAAAATTGGTGTACAAGATGTGGGGGTTCGAAATAGAGAAGGGTCACCAGGGATTCCACATTACATGTGTTTATCATAGATAGTAAATCTCAAGGGAAAGAAAAAGATCCCTATCGTGCCTTGGAGTTATGCTGCCTGACCAAAAGAAGACCAGCCTCTGATATAATCTCCAGGGGCAGGGTGTACGGCTATATCCCAGACATTGGGTACCCAATTTAGTCGCCACTGACAACATGCATGTGCTAGTTTGGGACTATTCTTTCACACTCGGTTACCACACGGGTTGCGAACCGCGTAGCCGAGTACTCAGGGTCGCAAGCTCGCCGACAGAATCGTTTCAGTAGAGACTGTGTTTGAGTTCTGGTGCCATTAAAGACCTGTCTTCTGGAACTCATACACTTTAACACTCTGACTGCTCAATGTCTTAACATAATCATTTCAAAAATTGCGTATTTCGTACTACATATTTGAAATCTACATATTTTTTGGAGTTTAAATGTATAGCTTTATTTAGTTCAAATTTTTTTTTTGAATGTTGATTTAGACAACAAGAATAGATGTTCAGAAACTTGCTTCTTTTAACACGATGATGATAAAAAAATCAATCAATGTAATTCGGTTTTACTATTTATCTCATAAACTGGAATTAACGTCATTTGATGGGTGAGGGCAGACTTAGTTATAATTTTACTCGCTTGACTTCACGTGACAGCTTTGCGACACAAATACGCTTAGAGTACCGAAACTTATTCCACACGACGGTTTTGGGCCAAATCAATGAATCAAATCCATAAAAATAATCTTTGATATTTTACATATACTTTTCATTCTTCTTTTGGAAAAGCCAACAAAAATCTAGCTATAATACCTATAAGGCAACATACCCTTTATAAACAAGCAACTTTTTATGTTTCTATTAGAAATTTCTGGAGTTAAAATATTGATCTGGGATAAGATTTTTCTTCGATTTTATCAAAAAATGATTGAACAGATATGCTATCAAACTGAAATATTAAAGGGAAATTTCCTATTAGAAGAACATTTGCGTTTTTATCTCAGATTTTATTCCATACACCAAACCAATCATTCTCCATTGAAATTCACTCGTATGTAGAAGACAAGAAATTATTTTAACACATCTACAAATTGGATACACAAGACTTAACATATAAGCACCTTACCCCGGAAGAAAATTCCTCTCTGCATATAAACGTGTTTGTCCATTGACTGTGAAACATTTTGACCGCATGTGTTCCACTTTGAACAGTAAAAAAAATATCACTCAAGGTTCAAATAAATCTTTTATTATATTGTTCTACCAACTCAGCTAGCCGGGCGAGTCAAATCAAACTTAATCTGATACAGGAGAATTACAAACACTTTCGTAGAGCAGCGCCATCGCACATTTCAAATTATTTTACAAACGCTAGCATTTTAAAAAACATACAAATTTGACTCTTGGATAGGGATACACCCATTTAAAATTATTTCATTTTTATATAACATAGGTTTTAATAAAATTATACGTGTGAAGTAAAAACTCCTTTTTATTCTATGTATAATCCAGAGTTACATCTCTAATGTGTTTATTTAGTTAAATAAATTCAATGTCCTTGTGTTTGATGTATCACGAGGACTCAATATATTTAACCCTATACAATTAACCAACCAAATGTGAAGGCATAATTTATATAAAAAATTATTTTAAATCTTACGTAATCATTTATTACGTCCCGTCTTTTTACGAGAGAAATTCAATGCATTTGGACACGATGCATTAATATCTCATTAAAAATCAAAATTTAAAAACATATAACCTTAATACCTTTTCAACAACTCCTGCACTCGATCTAATTTTTATAAGCGAAACATTTCCTTAATAAAAGCGTTCCAATAGAATTATCTTTTAACAAACAAAACGTTTTTTTCAAAATTGTGAGCTATGCAAATTGATTGCTATTACAGCTCTTTTTCCACGTAATAACATTAAAAGATAAAGAACATAATACTGATATAGCTCTCAAAAAGGGATATTTTTGGTTATTAAATAAATGTCCTCTTATCAATTGCCTTTAGGAAGAATAACTTTAAAAACCGTTACGTTTTTAAAACTTTATTAAAAGGTAAAAGGAATTTTTTTTTACCTTCCTTTCTCGCCAAACGACATACCTTTCCAGAACAGCGATTAATTTTCCGAAGAAAATTCAACCTCCTCAGAAATAAAAAAAAAATAAAGATAATAGCGCTCAAAAGAATTTCCTTTTTAGAAGAAAGATTTTACGAGCACGTTCTTTTAATCTCGTTCGTGAATTAAAAGAGGTGACAGTTTTTCACACCTGAGAAATTTCTAAGGGTAAATTCCAACGAGTTCATCAATAAATGTTACTTTTTAGTACAATGGGCGAATATGAATTTTTATCAAGAACTCATTTTATAGCTGAAATATAGGGTATTGTATATAGTAATTAAGTCAAGTTTATTTGCTTTTTTTATTTCAGGCAGATACGAAAAAATAAATAGAAGAATATGAAAACCATTATGCCTTTATATAAATTACTTTCATAACTAATTTCATTCAAAGAAGGCAGAGTTCTTTAAACTTTGTTGGTTCTAAATTCCATTCAACCATTAAGTAATGCGGCCGCGGTAGCCGAGAGTTTTTATTGTTTCTTTATTAATGTCACACTTAGAATTAAAAAAAAACAACACGAGGGTTATTGGTGACGGAAATATTAATTTTGAACATCGGGTAAGTGACGAAGATAGTACCTGAACTGGCACCTCTTCCAAAACTCCCACGTCACGTTGACGTTAGGACTTGAGACATCGACAGACTCAACGTTCATTAGCCCTGCTACACAGTGCGGTTTCAGAGGCATCAGGCTCGAATCCACGACTCGATGGAAGCAATAGTCGTGAGCCACAAGACTAATGCGTCCTCCAGTGGTCGAGGTATCATGAGCTTGTTTTCGTCTTGTCATGAATTGGTATCCCGATAACGCTTAAAACTCGACATGTATCCTGTTTATATATAATGCGCGTTAAATCTGTCTGGCCACAAAATTTCCCCTTTAGAGCATATGGAAGTTTGGTACACCAGCTCAGGTGTCGTCCTCGTCACTTGACAAGGTCCACCGCGAGTAGCCCTCATACAAACAAAATAAATCTTTATATTGAATCATGAAGATGTTTTTTGTGAATGGTAATGGCGCGCTTTAAGCTATGTTATTGCATTTTCCATTATGACAAAGTAACATAGTGCGTCATTTGTTATTGGTGATAACAATTGTAACTAAGTTTTTGTTGATTTTTTGGGCTGTGAACATTTGTAAAGTTCCATAGCTTTCACCACCTTTCTTTCATACATTCCTAATTATTCGAAGATTTCAGTGAAGAAAATACCGTATTAGCCCGAATATAACGCGATACTTTTTGACTAATCATTTCCCATTAAAATATTGACTCGCGCTAAAATCGAAGTCTAGATAATAGAATGTAACAACTCTTCTTATTAATTTATAATAAATAATTATCTGCGTTATTAATTACTTAAAATAAATGCTTATCTGAATAAGTTGTAATTTCTTTGACTTCTTTTATGTAAAATAAATAAATCGCATTAAATTCATCCTTTTTTCCAATTATCTTTATACGAAATTTTGGTTTCGAGTTACATTTGAGCTAATAAGTTAGTTTTTTCAAAAATAAGTGATAGAAATAAATTTTATGGAAATTTGAATTTCACTTTTCAAATTAAAAAAAAAAAAATGCACAAACCTATCCGAGTCAGAGAGGTCTGACTTTATGAGAAATATATCTTATTTCAAAAAAACAAATTGCTAAGAAATATAAAACCTTAAATCACTATTTCCTCTCAAAGCCGAATTTCTTGTATCCATGGTATAGAGTGCACGTAATCTTAAATCTTTTATTTAATGAACTCATTTAAAACGATATCAGCGATTAAATGCTTTATAAATTCACTTTTAATTAAAATATTTAAGATCCTTCTCTTTTTCAGCTTCACCTAAATGAACGAAAGCTTTACTACGCCATTAGCATTATGAAAATCCAATCAAAAATGTAGGACGTTTAACGAGCGCCTCTCAATGAGTTTTAATCTAAGAAATTTACTTTTCAAGAAGCCAATGTTTTCCTTTTAAAACACTTTATAAATAGCAAGGGATTAGAGAACTTTAAGTCAACCAATTATTTCAAGAGATGTAATAAGAATATAACTCATTTGAAACTCTGAAAAGCATTAAATAGGTGAAAATTGTTTACGTATTAATGCCCGTTAGTGAAAACTCCATTCAAAAATTAAGCTAAGACCAGATTCACGTTTAGAAATTAAGAGATAAATATTTGTTCTCGTGAACTGGTTTCAAAATTAATCTCAACACGCGATATTTACCCTTTTATTACAGCAGATTTATATCGAATAAATACTTCGGAATAATTTAAATGTAAGATTAATGAAGTCGGAAAGCATTTACACATATACGAAGTCGTAAATTTATTTAGGTCGATTGCTTATTCAAGTCGTACTTAGAAGCAACACAAGGGCTATTGGAGAGGGACATGTACCTCTGTCAAATACAAAATTTGAGCTGGCACCCCCTCTACAAATTTCCTCTCCAGCCAAAGGGAATATTTGAAGCCATTACAAATTTAACATGAACAGCCCCGTTACATGGTGGTTCTTTATTGGCATCGAAAGAACAAATCAAATTTGATGATATACATTCAAATAAATCATTTAAACTTACTCAAATACTCCGTGAAAAAAGCTTAATGATTATAACATTTAAAATAAATTACAAGAGAAGTTATACTTAAACGTAAGCAACACCCTTTTTCATTTTGGATGAAAAGTGTTTTTTAAAACATTGCACATTTTTAAAGCTGTTTTTCTTTATTCAGTTTAAACGCGAAGGCGTTCTTTTAATTAAGATTTAAGTGAATTATTTCTTTATGCCAAAACATAGTTTGCGGATTAAAATAATTGTTTTAGCAAGCTAATTAATTCTTCGTTATTTGTTTTGTGGAGAGGAGAGAATAACCGTATTATTTTCATGTTCTTAAAAATTTTAAGGAAATCTGTTTTCAGATAAAATCAATAGAACACTACCACTGAAAAATTTATTCACCATGAATAATGCATTTCAAATGTATTTTTGGTTGGATCCAATTTAAGCCTTCGTTTTGGAGACAAAAGAAAGACATGATCGTTTTGGAGATTAAAGAAAGTGGTCATGATCGCGAGTTCGAATCGAGGGTTCGAGTCATGATGTCACTAATGACACCTCGCGTATAGGGGATGATGCACGTTATATCTGTCAAAGATCAAAGTCTTACCAGTGGCGTGGAGTAGAAGTTTGGAGAAGGAGTGATAGCTCAAGTGATATTTCGGCTCTTGATCTAGATTCAAAATTGTGAGGTCCGTCTTCAAAAGCCCTCGCGTTGCTTCTCATTACGACGTTAATAAGCAATCAAAATTGGCATCTGAAACCAAAATGGCATCCAAAAGTGTCATATATGTTCTGAATTAGCAATTCTCGTGGTTTGGTTAAGTTTTGTTCTATTAACGTCGCCCTAAAAGCAACACGAGGGCTATTGGCGATGGACCTCGTAATTTTGAGCCTCGATGAAGTGAAAGAATGACATCTGAACCCTTGTAATAACATATCTTTCTAAACTCTTCTCTAATGCAATCCTCTTGGCAAGATTTGGTATCATATTTTTTCCGTTGCCAAGGCGTGGGGAGAAATAAAATTTCGAGATGTATATTGTTCTTAACCTTAAATCTAAGGCGTGAAAAAATCGTATACGTTACAAGAAATTAATAAATAAAGCATTTAAAAACAAACAAAAAAAATTGGTTCAAAAGTAAGAATCCACAATCCAGACATACACACTTTGTTTCCCTTTTCAACAACATTCAATAGTTTTTTTCCTTACTTTCTATTTAAGAATGTTACAGAAAAAGTAACTGAATACATTAGATTCTAATTACTGTAATTAATTGATAGAAATTTCTCAAGAGACGCAATTAAACTATTTCCTTCTTATATAAAATTATCAAAATATAAAATTAATTAATCTTAATCTTATCAAAATCATTAATCTTATCAAAATATAAAATTGTTGAGCAATACAAATTGAGAAATATCTATAAGACATGAATACTTAAAATTAAGGAAGAAATAAATTTTTAAGCAGTTGGCCTCGAGGACTTGACAAGAGCCCCACCTCTCTTATCTCGCAGAGAATGTTTACTTTTTAATTGAAAGATTTCTAATAGCTTATGGCAATGAAAACTTTCTCATATGTGTTGCCACCCAAAAATTCATTACAAATTCGCCTTTAAGTTGAATTTTATCAATAACTAAGAATCGGTAGAGTTTAAAAATATTATAGACACAGAAGCGCTTTCGTCATTTTCGCGAATTTATAGCGCATTGGTTTCCGTCGAATCCTGGGTTCGAGTTCTGATGACACTACCGAAGCCTTACCCGTAGCGAAAGTTATAGCCTTCAGGTTGACGTGGGGTGGAAGTTATGACAGTGGGATGCCAACTCAGATGTGTCCTCATCACTTGATAGAGGTTCTATATGAAGACATCAATAGCCCACGTGTTTATATAAATGCGACATTAATAACCAATCTAATGCTATATTGATAATTTGATTAAAAACCCGCTTTAACGGAATTTCTTATATTCAACACAAATGAATCTACACATTAAGTAAATTTTCAGAAAACAGTAATAGCTTCAATATAATCATAATTTTAAGTTCGTATTTAACTTCTCAGAACTCGAAATCTGAGCATTATATAAGTCTTTCGACTCATGGATAAAAATTGGAAATAAAAGTTGTGTCCAATTACTTCTGCTTACCTTACTTTTGTAGTTATAACGAGTTTTGGAAGATTACTCATTTTATAGACATATACGACGTCTATTGGCATCTATAAATGCGGAATTAAATTTTATAGAAGTAAATGATAACAGGAATAGTTCTGGATGTACAGAAACTCAAGTTGAGCCTTTGGCATTTACATAACCTTTTTTTTTTTTTTTTTGGTTCTAAGCCATCTAAACAATGATTGTAATACAAATAATTCTTTCAAAATATCGCTCCGTTGTAAGTGGGACCTTAATTCTTCAAATATATATTATAGATTCTTTAAATATGTATTAATCTTTTTGTAGTAACATTAAAATTGTCGCATAAATGACTGATTAAATGGCTAAAAAGTAAAGCACAAAATCTTTTCGGTTCGATTATTCCCTTAGAACAATTTCAAAGTAATTTCACGATGGGTCAGTTAGGTCCACCATTAAATAATGTTTCCTTTACAAAGAGGTGTTGCAACGTTTTTTTTTTATGTATATATCGCTATTCTTCATTACAATTACGAGCCACTACAATTTCTGAAAAACGGAAGATATGTCAAATTAGATATTGCAATAAATAAATGAAACCATAAGAATATTTTCTTGAAGTAAAAATATGCTGTGGAAAATATTTTCCTTCCATCTGTATTATGTGCGACGATAAATAAATTTTATTTTAATTTGAATATAACGGTTTATATGCAAATGACTAAAGTCAAATATAATTTTTCACTTTTTAGTCTTTTTTTTTCTAAAAAATGCTAAAAAGTGAAAATTTTCCAAAAATTCCAAAACAAAATGTTTCTCCTAATCATTATATGACCATTATTTTGCGTTTTATTGGTCATGCTAAAATCTATATTACTTATAATTAACTGGAAAAGAATACATTTGTTTGAAAAGTGGTTATTTCACCGCTACCAAGAGAAAGAGGTACATATAAAATGTCCGTAGACTTAGTATTACAGCCCGAATAGTGAATACGACATGCAAACCATTCCTTCATGAAACTCATCTTCAACAGATGTAAATTTCTCACCATCGTGTTGACGGATCGCATGCAGCACAAAACTATTCCACAAGCTATCCATTTTAATCCTTATTATCAAACAATTTAGTCCATCCTGCCTTAAGATAATGGAATTCCAGTCGAGTTGCTGTGTCCGCTACATCGATCCCTTGGATTTGCATATTTATTCCACGTATCAACTGAGGAAGTCCTGTAGAACTACGATGAAGGTACGGGTGATCTGTGCCAACGAATTTTGAAGAGGCCGCCGGCGAAGCGTGGAGGTTGAGTAGACAGATAAACATTTAGTGTGGGCGGGGAAATTTCGTGGGAGGCACGAACTCTCAGGCAAGACTTAGACCTGTGCTTTATCGATCAGCACAAGTCATGAATAGAATTATATATGTAATTCCGAGCGAATCATAAAGGAATTGCAGGGGAGATTAGAATCTACGTTGCGTGGGAGCAAGAATTTAGGAAAATCCAAAGTTGCCTGAATAAAAACCAAATATCTTGATTTTATTTTATTGTTGTCTAAAAAAGATAAAAGCTAATATAATGTTTTCTATGGATATATTGTAGACAAGGTTAATTAAATTTGAATAATTTATGCGAAATTTTCAAAAGTTGATGGGACAATCAGAAATAAAAATTCTTCAGAAAGGAAGAAATGAAAAACGTTAATTTTTCTTGAGATGAATTGAATATGTAAATTGTTTTTGATGACCCGTTGGAATTCATTTTCCAACTTTATTTCGTATCGGTTGTAGTAAAAGAATGCAATTTTACATGGGAAAGCACAGATTTTTAAATATATTTCAAATAAATAAATTTTAAATATATTTCAAAATTTTTAAATACTTTTTATTAACAATTTACATATTGTTTATAATAACATCACATTTATATTATTTTGTGCAGCTAAATAGAAACATTACTATTCTCTTATAAAGTGCATTTTTTAACTGTCAATGCTTGCAAGTAACACAAGATTTGTAAATAAAAATTGTTTTAATATTATCAATCACAAATTTCATAAATATGTTCAAAACACAGTACACAGTATCAATAAAAAATATAAAAATATGAATGATTTTTGAATCTAACTAAATCTTTTCTTTTCTCTCCGTCGAAGCTGTCATAATGTCAAGCAACATAATACGAAAGTTCGTATCAGAGAGTTAATTGTTTCGTTTCACTTCTCTTCTTACTGAAACATGGAATGACATGTTAAATCAAGCTTGTTATCAAAGAGCATACAAATGTACTCTCTGTTCTTCAAGTCAGTGTTGTTGGGAGATCATAAAAAATTTAATCACAATAGCACTGATTAGGGCTTGTTTAAAGTTATTATTTGCCTCAAATGAAGTATAACTAGAGTGTTACAGTGTTTTAATAATAATAAAAAAAATATCGATCTGCATCCAAAATAATATATTTGGATGTCTGTATTGGAGAGATAATGAACAACAGATAAGTAGACTTGATATTATTTAGAAAAAGATGAGTAAGGGTTAGCTCCATATTCGTAGTAGATTCAAATCAGGGATCTCTCGGATGCCCTCTACAAGTAATATAAATAATGTCGTAGTGAGAGCAACTATCTATGCCTGGATTCTAAATACAGAGACTCGTATAGTAAATATTTTAAGAAAAGATGTTTAATTTTTCAAATCGTTGATGTGATTGTTTATAAGCAACACATGAACTATTGTCGATGGATCTCTTAATTCTGAACCTCGGTCAAGTGACGAGGACGATACCGTAGCTGGAATATCCCTATCCAAATTTTCACACCACTACAGCGGAGGTACTGTGGACCACAATCAGATTAAACGTGCATCAGTCCGACACACAGCAGATTTTTAGAGGCATCAGGACTCCAGTCCACGGCTCGATAACGCCGGTTTTGAATCCGTGACTATGATCACTAAGTTACCGCGGTCTTTAAAAAGGCTAAAGAACTAAGCGAGAACCACAGAAATAAACGAGAACACTTGCACTTCATTGACAAAAATTCACAAGTATGACATACAAAATAATTACGAATTTCAAACATCATGTACTGGAAAGAGATGTGAGAGCCTTTTGTATTAGATGCAAAAAAATGTTGCAGAAAATGTACTGAAAAAATATTTTACAAGTAAGAAATGCTTTGAATAAGATTTTAAGGTACTAAAGCTTTTATTAAAATTTAATTGGATTTTTTTTTTATTTTTATATATTTTTTTGTGAAAACACTTCAATTTTGCAATATAATCACAATTATTGACTTCAGCAAAAATATAGCCTAATAAAAACATTCGTAAACCTAGTGTTAAAATGGATCAATGACTAGTACAGCCAATTTCGGGCTTTACATTTGCTCAATAAGCAAATTTAATGCAACGAGTTTTCCAAGTTGTATTCGTTATCTTTTCAGCTGGACTTTCTAACATTGCAGCTTTTCATTAATCACATATTTGACACAAATTTGAAGAAAATTTACTTTTTACTCTCTCTCTAATCACATATAATTAAAATCGGATCATACGTGTTTTTTCTTAAATAATTGTTCATTAATTGTTATCAAAACAATTTTAAGAACGTTTTAATGTGGAAGGTAAAATCATGTATTTCATACGTAAAATCTAATTACGAACGAAACGGGTTTTTATTTTCGTTCCTAATTTATGAAAATTTATTAAAAGGTTTGCAACATTAAAACTAAATGTACAAAAAATATTTTCAGGAAATGTATCGAAAAAACACCTCTGGTAGCGAGCGGCAAGGAAAGGTCTTTCGACTGAATTAAAACAGAATTTATTCAAATCATACTTAGTCACTCCTACTAGAGCAAACTTAAAAGTGGCCACGTGTTGGAAATATTGATTGTGTTGGGTGTAATGTTTGAAACTCGTCTATATGACATTGTCACTTTAGAGTCATAGTTTTATTCTTTACTTTTTTTTCTTCCTACTGCTTCCTTCAAAACCGACTATTTTCCATTGCAATCGATATAACCCAAACAGGAAATCCGTTACGTAAACATACTCGTACGATTGAAAACTTGTTTCCAGATAACAGTTTTCAAAACACTCAAAATGAAATTGTGTACTGAATATAGACATTTTTAAATAATGAGTCACACAGAAAAATGGAATATTGTTTCTTAAGTTGTAACAAATTGAAATATATAAAATAGTTCACTAGTTTAACAGTTTATGCAATAGTATATCTGTGTCGGGAACTTGTAAGAAATTCGAATTACGCAAATACAAACATTATGTATATTATTTCCCCTCTTTCATAATAATATTGAATGAAGTATAACAGATAAAATTCTGATTTGAGATGCAAATACCCCCCCCCCTCTACGCGTGGTTCTCTAGACTCACCAAGAGGCAAAGAAGAGATTTGGCAAATCTATTCAGAGAGGTGAATTTTTAACTTAGGAACAATCCAAAAAATAGCTATATTAGAAAGATTTTAAATTTATAGATTTAAACAATTTTTTATTTTTCTTTTTAAAAAATCATTTCGATATTTGACAGTTACATTAAAGAACAGAATAACCGAATAAAATATTTTTGACGTTATTTAGATAATGATGACAATATAAATGTTAGTATTGTTCGGGAAGACACAGTTTTTACACTTTTAATACTAGAATTATATGATAACATTGGAAAACTATCTTTCATGCTGAATTCTTTAAGAAAAATATTCATTCAAAGAGCACGTTTATTATTACTTTTGTTTTTTAAGTGCAGTCTTTTTTACCTATTTTTTCGCGCTTTAATTTGTTGGTTTCATGTGATGGTTCCATCTGCGATTGTATTGTATAAATGGCAGTTCAATGTATATATTAACACATTGTATCTACATTGTGGAAGTTTATTGTACTACCTCAGAACTTCACGCCTCGGCGAAAGTTCCTTTTTTGTCAAGTTTATAACACTTCACCTTTATCATATAAGATTTTGAATTGGATCGTAATAGTGGGTAACCGGGCTTCATAATACTGTCAAGAACTAAAATAAAATTCCTGGTAATAATATTTAATATAGAATAAGTTAAGTTTTAAATTTTTTGTGATTATTGAAGTTTGTAATGTGTCATCAGATATAAAAAAACAAAATTAAGGTAGATTCACCAATATGAAGTATTTGTAATTCTGGATATACATTTAAATTTGAAATTTTCCATGTTCAAGTGAAGAATGAAAAAAATAACAGTTCACAATATATGCAAACGTTGAACATGAAATAATAATTCCCCTTAAGTATGAATTATGTTTCATTCATTATTACTTATATATTAATTTATACATAATTTTTTTATAATATCTTATTGTATCAAGTGCTTTTTCATTATGCTAGTATAATTGTTAGTAATTTTCACGCTTTTTTTAGTCATCAATTGAAGTAGTATGAATTGATTGATTGGTGTAATGGGATATAGAGCAACAAAAACTATTTTCCCCCAAGTTGTACGGAGTAAAACACATTTCAAAGGATAAATTTAGCCTATACGTAATGTCTCCGCAAATAACAAGGTAATCTGAACAAGAAAAACTATTTGTAAATAACTTTTAGCGTTATTTTCACGCTAATTATCTATATCGAAGTTCAATATATCCTTACACATTGCATTCAAAAGGTTTTAGGACACCCGATCACAAAAAAACTGCAAATGGAGCTAGCTGCTCTGTGAACCCTGCAAGCGGATGTTACAACAATTTTAAATTACTCGTATCAAGCAGTTAAATTTCTATATTTCCTTCAAACGAGTTCTTACTTGGCAACATTCCTTTGCTTGTCTGTGTATGCCAGTGTCATGGGGGGGAAAATGGAGCAACGATCGGAGATCGAATTTTATTTTAAAATTGAAAAATACACCTCAGAAACGTACTAAATGATTAAATTTATGTTTGAAGGAAATGCTCTAAGTAGTTTCTAAGTATTTGAGTGGTTTCTGAGTTTTAGATCTAGTAGAAACTCGATCGAAGACGGTAAGAGAACAGTTCATCCATTTTCAAGTACAAGTGATTATTTTTTGCTACAAAATTTTATCGTCAAGCTTTAATCTGACTGAGGTATTTTACAAATCTGTTTTAGATCTACTTTTAAATGAATGCGGCGTAATAGGCTTGATTTGTTGGACAGCAAATTTTGGTGTCATTTGCACAATAATACAATGTCTCACAAGTCCGTCCTTTTGCAGAAGGTAGGTTGTGCTCATCAAATGTCTTAATACTCACCAGATATCCATCCCTCCAGGCGAATTTTTTGTTTCTCTAATTGAAATAGAAGATAAACGAATAGAGCGGAACGAATCTATAGAGCTGATTGAAGCAACGATGATATTGGAACTCAGTGTTGGAACGGAGGCGTTCATCATGACATTAACGGACTTGTACAATCGTTCCAATTATTCTACTGAGTGAGTGAGTGAGTGAGTGAGTGAGTGAGTGACTGTCGATTTTAATGGCGCAAGAGCCAAAGCAGGCTATGCTGCGCCAAACACTCGTTAAAATCGATTAAAATTCAATGGCATTAAAAGAACAAGACAAACACAAAAAGACACATAAAAGGTTACAAATCAAATGTGGTGTAAAAGGCCAATATGTCGTAAAAAAGCAAATAAATTATGGTGGGGGGGTTTCCCCCACCAAGTCAGACAAATTTAAAACATATGAATGAAAAAAAGTCCGGCGATGATGATCAAATACCGGACAGTCAATTAAAATATGATGAATAGAGTACGGGACATGGCAGGAAGGACACTCGGGAGCATTTTCTCCAAACAAAAGATGTTTGTGAGTAAATCGACTATGTCCAATGCGAAGGTGAGTCAATCTGACATCTGCTCTTCGCATTGGAAAAACAGGCCATTCTCCAATTATAGGCTTCACCGAGTGTAATTTGTTATTAATTTGTAGATTCCATGATTCCTGCCATGACTGATGAATAATTATTCTACTGAATTGTGAGAAGTCTATGTAAAACTTTATCATTAAAAATAATTATATCCCGTATAACTATATTATAAAGTCTGATTGCGGCCGGTCCTATAACTTTTTGAATACATTGTGTAAATTTCACCTTTCGTTAGAGTTTAATTAAAATACACTGAGCGTACAAAAATTGCAATGAAGCAAAGAATTTTAGATCCACATATAACACGCTCAATTACGTTTTTGTGTGTCCAGTGTTACGTTTCTAAGCCATTCGTAATATTACGAATAAAGGTGAAATAATTGTTCTGATCGACACCACCATTGTTATTTGAAAGATCAAACAAGCGAGTGTAGATAGAATCTCTTTCAGAGAATATGTATTCACCAGATCGATGCATTTTCATTACTTCCACAGGACAGGAATCTCATTTTGAACAAAAGTCCTTTAAGTACAAGATCTGGATCTTCAATATTTGTTGAAAATATTCTGCAGATATTGATGGTAAGTATTCTCACATATTTTACATCCACTATAAACTAAATTCATTCGATTCATCTAAAAGTGAAACTGATTCTGAGGTATTATTAAACTAATTGATTTGTTTCTGCCGAACCTTTAGACTGATAAGTGAACATTATCGCTTAATGAGTATGAGTCAACGGGTGATTACAAATTTGTCGATTTATCTTACTTATGAAAATCAGGAAATTGCTGGGGTATTAGGAGGAAGAAACACAAAAATATATTAATCGTTGTTTGGTTACGTAAAAGAAGAATTTGGAACTAATCTCTTCTTAAGTATCTCGTTTCTAAGTATCGATGAGCCATTCGAAACAAATATTCAAAAATAAAACACCTTGAAAATACTTCGGGTATAGAAGGAAACTATGTTGGAAATCAATGTCTTTCTTGTTTATTTAGATGTCTGATGACAAATGTTCTCAGAGTCAAATAAAATAAATAAAAGAAAGGAGGGTTATGTAATATCTACAAATACGTAATAAATGTATTTTGATTTGAGTATCATATCTACTAGATTACAGCTTTCGTATGAAAATCAACGGCTGACTATGAAAAAAAATAATTATTCAAAAATGTGCAGCTTATTCATTTATATTTCTTCAGATTATTTCTTGAAAAATACTCTACAATAAGGAATCCAATACTTTAATAATTCCAAAAACATTAAGAAATTAAGAAAAGTTTTTATTTATTTTCGTTTAGATTTGATTCAATCAATGTAACAAATCGAATTAAAATTGGATAGCGGATACTCGATGGCAGACTTCATTATTTTGAGCTATGATTTGTCGAAGAATAATACATTTCGACCCAGAATCTTATTCTCTAAATACCGTATCTATGAATTTTTTGGCTCTCGCTTAGATACCAGCTATTTTCAAGTGTCTTTATTTCGCGTATTGAAGTTTAAAAACCTTCGGTCTATAGTAAACTCTCTTTAAACTGGCACGGTCGGGGTCACGGCCGTCCGAGCGTCCATATAATTTTGACGAGATATCAATGATTCGAATTGATTAATTTATTAACATCGCACTGAGAAGCAACACAAGGGTTTAGGTGACGGACTTTTTAATTTCGAACCTAGGTCAAGAGACGAGGACGAAACCCGAGCAAACACTCCACTGTTCAAAACTCCTCACCACCACCACGGGAGCACTTGGGACCTCGACAGGATTTAAGAATTGGAAAAGAAAGACAAGATAGATAAGACTTGGTCGCAAAAACAAGGGTCGAAAATAGAAAAAGATAATCAAGGACTCCCGGGAACGTATCACTCTTTTTTTTTACCAAAGACAGTAAACCTCACTGGAAAGGAAAAAAAAATCACTAGGGTACCTCGGGGGCAGGATACTCATATCAACCTAAAGAAGGTAAACCCCTGAGTTTCCTTAACCTAGAGGATCAGTCCTCCCCTGATGGAATACTTGGGCAGGTTGCCCACCTATACTCTCAGACATTGGGTATCTAATTTAGTCGTCTTTCATTACATGCATGATCTACAGTAGAACTATTTATTCACACCCGGTTATCACAAGGGTGGAATACTGGATTAAAGAGGTTTGTATTACCATATCATTACTTTTAACACAAATTGAATAAAAAAAAAAGATTATGAAAAATTTAGTCTTATTTATATATGATATTTGTATATTTGTTTTATAATACAATCTTTAACTCTTCATGTATGAAAGTCTCTGCCACTGTGACATGGAATTTAGCTGCGGAAATCGAAAGGCTTCGCTACGGTCACATATGTGTTACTTCTTACATATACAGATAAAGAATTATTTCATCATGCAAAATAGGTACGTCCACTCAAGATAAAACTCTCACGAAATTGCCTTCTCGGAGTTGGAGATTTCTGCAGATAATTCATATATTTTGTACAAAAATGCTTCTAACGAAGCACTCTTAAAACATTTCAAAGTTTTATTTAATTGAGAGGTTTCCGAATGAAACGAAAGCCACAGGATCATCGTTAATTGTTTGAAATGGAAATCGATTTGAAGGAACTCAACATATTTTAAGTTATGGGGATTTGATTAATTGATTGTGTATAAACGTCGCATTTAGAAGCATCACGAAGGCTATTGGCAACGGAACCTCGTAATTTTGAGTGTCAAGGGATGAAGACGATACCTGAACTGGCACCTCCCTCTCAAAATTTCCAAGACAGAACTATTGGAGTACTCGAAACCCTTACAGATTTATTGTGCATCAGCACTGCAATATGGCGAATCTTCAGTGGCATCAAGACTCTAACCTACGACTAGATGGAGACAACAGCGACCGCGAGTTCGCGACCGTGACCATTAGGCTGTCGTGACCACTACGCTATAGGGGAAAAAGATTGTAGAGTTGGTTCTGAAAGACAAACCGCGGTAGGACGCATATATCTTCTATATTTCATGGAAACCCATCGCTGTACTTTGATCAGTGCTTGAAAACTTTTCTTGCTATGTAAGGTTTTAATGAAATTAATTCAAGTCATAAAAAATGATTATAATTTCTATTTTCATGAATCAATTTCTTAAAATCTTTCATCCTTCCAATCTAGGTTCAACATATTTATTTATTTTTAATTTTATCACTATGCACTTACTGAAATGGTTTAATCTCACCTCATCGAAGTGTTAGTTTCTATTATAATAATTAATTTCGAACATAAATGGTTAACGCAATGAATAACATTATAACGCGTTATCATGACAGATTCATTTAAAGAGTATTTCTACAATAATGGGAGTTTCTGATTCCAAATCAGCGAGTGCCAAATTTTTCATGTTTTTATCATAATCTGGTCGCGTCATAAAAATGAAGTTCTTCGCTTAAAGATATGGTCTCTTTGGAAAATCGGAGACGTTGTCTGGCGGCATTAATATTGCGATGAATGACGTCATTAATTTTCCTTGTCAAGTCTTTCCTTAATAACCATAGCTCACCCGCTGATTTTGTTCCGTTCGCATTCATCGCTCTTCAGCTTGCTCTTCGCTCCATATGGTTGACATAGACAACGTTTTAGTGACACCATCCACTTCAATATTACAGTCCCAGATAAAGGGATTTCCAAATTTCCAAGTCCCAGATTTCCAGAGAGATCTTAGCTTAAATCCCGTAGCATAAGTCGAGTGGTGAAATGCATAAACAGTGTCCTCTCATTGATTTGTCTGCGGCCTACCTTTCAAAGCCTTTTAAGAAGAAATATATCCATTTTGCACACAACAAGAAAATCTCTTTTTTACTCTTCCACAACTTTAAATAAAACAAATCATGCAAAGAATTCCATTTTGTAAGATTTAAAAAAACTGCATTTTTTTCTGTTTTAACTCTCTCCAATCTGTTTATGTAATTAAATTATTTTTGTAAAACATTTTTCATTGTTCACCAACAAACAACTGAATAACACGTTTTCTGAGGACTTTTCTGAGGACTTATTGAACGACCCTCGAATAAAAATGCAAAAATATTTTGTCCTGGTTACCTATAAAAATTTTAAAAATATTCTTAAGCAATCCACCTCTAGTCATATCAGAAATTCCCCCCCCCCCGAAAATCCCGATTGCTGCATTTTTTATTGTATTTAATTTCAGTCAAATTTACTGAGCTCCTTATAAAGCATTGATTTACACCATGATGTTCTGAAACAAGCCTCGAAATCATGATATTTCATGAATCATGAAGTAAAATGGTTTTCTCTAGAGGTTTTACATAAGTATATTATATTTTGTACTGAATAAGTAAACAAAACAATACAATTGCCTACAAACCAGTTACAAAACATTATTCATGGATACCTAATTTTAAAATCTTTTGACCGAAAATACGATTTAATAACGAAGGAAAACACTGCTTTAAAAAAATTTCTATATTCTTCTCAATTCTTTTCTGCAAAGAAAAAAAGAGCTTTCGAAAGTATGAGAAATTGATTTCATCGAACTGTTTCGAAATATTAAAGCAACTTTAAAATACTTTTCTACGTACACTGTGGAATTCGGAAATTGCATTCAAAACAATTGAAAAGTTCCCCCGAGAGATGTTTCGATTGATAAAAAACGAACAACAAAATAAAGATTTCTTGACCCCTTCTCCAGAAATGAATTTTTCTACCCGCAGGCTTCTGTTTACATTCACACACAGAGAAAAGAAAAAGAAAAAAAAAAACTTCTTCCTTCCTTTCTATCAGATAACGATTTCTTAACCTATTTAACATATCTTAAGATCATATCACGATCCTATGATTGAATTATATTCGTCGCAGCCATCATTCGAATTGTAAATTTGGAGGTGGAATATTTTTTTCCGCAAATACATACAGCTTCGTTCCGTGGATTCAGAATTTCTCAGACATACATAATAGCAAGGTTCTTACCCTCGACATAGATGTCATCAAAACAGTTCAAAAGTTGGTTATGCTTGAGAATTCCGACATTTAAATAACAATATTTCAATATTTCGACCAAAAAATGGAATAATGGATTCAAATTTACTCCTCGGTTCTTTCCGAAATTCATTTTAAAATCAAAGAGAGGAAGGAAAACGCGAATTTAAATCAGATTCCGGCCCAATTTTTCTCCCGTCGTTTTCATGCGCGAAAAAAAAAAAAAATCTTATAATGTGTTCAATAAAAATATTTTCTTTATTTACTTAGAATTCGGTGTAAGGAATTCTGAACAACCACTTGAAATACAGCAACAACTGACCTATTTCTTGTTTAAATTCAAAGATATTTAAAGTGTAGTTATTTTACTGCCAAACTTTGAAAAACATTTCCTCAATATTTAAATATTATATAAATTTAATTCTTTTCATAAAATTTAACGATTTTATAATTTTATATTTTAAGGTAGAACTATTTCTTCTAAAAATTTAACTAACTTGGAGATGTTAGAAAGTTTTTGCAGCGACTTAAATATATATAATGCTTCATAAAATTGTAATACATATAATTTCTTGTATGCCAATTAGATTTGAAAAATATTTTTGGTATGCAAATGTTTCTGTTTTAAATGTTTTCACAATGAAGCGATTTTTACACTATTTTATTTCGAGCTAGCAACTATAAAAGTGCTATTGTGTCAAAGTTTTTTTTTTTTTTTTTGGTGGGGGCTTTTCTTTCCACTGATTTAAATAACTTTTTAATGGGTTTTCTTCTATTCACATTATATGTCTGGTTCAAAACTCATATTTTAAAGCACTCAACTGAGTTGAAATTTTCTATACACGATTGTTTCGGAGGGCAATTAAAAAAATTAATTAAAATTGCTTGAAACTAATTATTTAAAGAATTAAATTCTACGCCAAGTTTCTGGCCAA
>BMAW01126855.1:21920-94113 GCA_019974015.1 Nephila pilipes | reverse complement strand
ATGTCTCGGTTACCTATAAAAATTTTAAAAATATTCTTAAGCAATCCACCTCTAGTCATATCAGAAATTCCCCCCCCCCCGAAAATCCCGATTGCTGCATTTTTTATTGTATTTAATTTCAGTCAAATTTACTGAGCTCCTTATAAAGCATTGATTTACACCATGATGTTCTGAAACAAGCCTCGAAATCATGATATTTCATGAATCATGAAGTAAAATGGTTTTCTCTAGAGGTTTTACATAAGTATATTATATTTTGTACTGAATAAGTAAACAAAACCATACAATTGCCTACAAACCAGTTACAAAACATTATTCATGGATACCTAATTTTAAAATCTTTTCACCGAAAATCCGATTTAATAACGAAGGAAAACACTGCTTTAAAAAAATTTCTATATTCTTCTCAATTCTTTTCTGCAAAGAAAAAAAGAGCTTTCGAAAGTATGAGAAATTGATTTCATCGAACTGTTTCGAAATATTAAAGCAACTTTAAAATACTTTTCTACGTACACTGTGGAATTCGGAAATTGCATTCAAAACAATTGAAAAGTTCCCCCGAGAGATGTTTCGATTGATAAAAAACGAACAACAAAATAAAGATTTCTTGACCCCTTCTCTAGAAATGAATTTTTCTACCCGCAGGCTTCTGTTTACATTCAGAGAAAAGAAAAAGAAAAAAAAAAAACTTCTTCCTTCCTTTCTATCAGATAACGATTTCTTAACCTATTTAACATATCTTAAGATCATATCACGATCCTATGATTGAATTTATATTCGTCGCAGCCATCATTCGAATTGTAAATTTGGAGGTGGAATATTTTTTTCCGCAAATACATACAGCTTCGTTCCGTGGATTCAGAATTTCTCAGACATACATAATAGCAAGGTTCTTACCCTCGACATAGATGTCATCAAAACAGTTCAAAAGTTGGTTATGCTTGAGAATTCCGACATTTAAATAACAATATTTCAATATTTCGACCAAAAAATGGAATAATAGATTCAAATTTACTCCTCGGTTCTTTCCGAAATTCATTTTAAAATCAAAGAGAGGAAGGAAAACGCGAATTTAAATCAGATTCCGGCCCAATTTTTCTCCCGTCGTTTTCATGCGCGAAAAAAAAATCTTATAATGTGTTCAATAAAAATATTTTCTTTATTTACTTAGAATTCGGTGTAAGGAATTCTGAACAACCACTTGAAATACAGCAACAACTGACCTATTTCTTGTTTAAATTCAAAGATATTTAAAGTGTAGTTATTTTACTGCCAAACTTTGAAAAACATTTCCTCAATATTTAAATATTATATAAATTTAATTCTTTTCAAAAAATTTAACGATTTTATAATTTTATATTTTAAGGTAGAACTATTTCTTCTAAAAATTTAACTAACTTGGAGATGTTAGAAAGTTTTTGCAGCAACTTAAATATATATAATGCTTCATAAAATTGTAATACATATAATTTCTTGTATGCCAATTAGATTTGAAAAATATTTTTGGTATGCAAATGTTTCTGTTTTAAATGTTTTCACAATGAAGCGATTTTTACACTATTTTATTTCGAGCTAGCAACTATAAAAGTGCTATTGTGTCAAAGTTTTTTTTTTTTTTTTTGGTGCTTTTCTTTCCACTGATTTAAATAACTTTTTAATGGGTTTTCTTCTATTCACATTATATGTCTGGTTCAAAACTTTAAAAGCTTTTTTTTTTTTTTTCCATATTTTAAAGCACTCAACTGAGTTGAAATTTCTATACACGATTGTTTCGGAGGGCAATTAAAAAAATTAATTAAAATTGCTTGAAACTAATTATTTAAAGAATTAAATTCTACGCCAAGTTTCTGGCCAAGTCACCAAATCCGTCATCAAGGAGAAGGAGTCATTACTTAAACTCTCTTTTGTCAACTAGTGACATCTCTGTAAATCCATCTTTTCCTTTAAAAGAGAAGCGTTGTAGGTAACATTGCTCTCCATGTTTAAGGCAGGCGAATATCACTTAAAATTTGAGTGTGAAGTTTGCAAGAAAACCTATGTTTAAGAAACTTGTTTTCTTAGTGGTACTATTTTTAATGTTCACTCATTATGATTCTGATTTAAGAATAATCAAATTAACACATTGAATGGCATAACTAATCTAGTTTATTACAATCAAATGAAGTGCACATTCACTAATTTGTGAATTGTTTTAATAGAGAAATGAGTACTTAAAGGAATACTTATTCATATAGAGAAGAAAGCGATCGAGTAAGATAAATAAGTATAATACTATTCATAATTAAGAGATAATATTCTGTTTGTTTTATTTTGATGCTTTTCAGGAAAATATTCCTACAAGTTGCAACCACTGAATAACTTGTTGCGAAGAGGTTGCACTTAGCAATAAGTTGACAAACTTACATACTTTTGAACATTGAAAAAGTCCACAGAATTCATCTCTCACAGCAAACATCACCATTCACCAACTGTTACTCTCTGCCAGCAGTATGTTTTTATATCCATTTCACTAACACCCATTTCAACAAAAATCGTCAAATACCAAATGAAGCAATAACCTCATGCCAATATCCATCAAAGCAAACATACTTTTGAATGCTAAAGAATTCATTGATAATTTTTCTGCAGCTATTAACATTCACCAACAGTCCACCAAAACGTTTTTGATCCAATCCATTTATAGCTTATATTTCTCGAAACTTCATCAAAAGAACATACGTATGAAATAAATTCATTTCATTATCTATAAATGTAAACTTACTTTCGAATTAGATCAGTGAAACACACCAAATAATCAACTGAATTCATTTTTCAGCAATCTTTATCATTCACCGACAGTTACTTTCAGTCATCATTTCTTTTAAAAAAAAAATCTGTTCCAATAATTATCGAAAATACATGTGCCTCCAACAATCATGCGAAACAATAACTTCATTTCGTGATCCATCAATGCAAACCGTCTCTCTCGAAACAAACCACTGAGCATTCCTCAGATTCTCATAAACTTCCGAACATAACTTCGAATTACAATCATTACTTGTGACGGAGTTCACTTAATTACTTTAAGACTTGTCATGTTTCATCCGCAGGCAGAAGCAAGGGGCGTGTCCCCGCCTCATCAACGTCCGAACTGTTGCATATTTATGTCCGTCTGCACGTGTGCTTCGTCATAACACGGGAAAAGAGAATCGGTCCTGACAAATAGAACCAAAGTCGGGAAGGATGTATATTTATGTTAGGTTTTGCGACACATGACGATGATGCAGCAAAGGCGGGCAGAATATTTACGGTTGCCTTCGCCATAGACGGCTTTATTTTTCTTGCGGGAAGACATATTAACTTTTTGAAAAAAAAAAGAAAGAAAAATTGAATTTGTTAAGAAGTGAAAGTTTATTACGTAGAAATGCTTGCATAAGAAAATCTTTCCGAAAGCTTTCTGTGAGAAATATCGCTAAAAATACTTCGAGACTATACAAAATAGAAAACTTATTCCTTACTCTGGAAAATCACCGAAAATTACACAAAAAAATAATTTTAAATTTTTTGGTTGCTATGTAATGCTGCACATTTTATGTTATGAAGATTACACATATAATAAAATATATATACACAGGTTTTAAATACAGTTTAAAAGGAATTAACTGAATTGTATTTTTAGAGATTTTAAAAATTCATCGACATTGTTAATTAACTTCTAAAAAAATTTTTTTTCCTACTGAATTCGAAATTTTTGAGTACCTGATTTCTCATCTTGGAGTTTGACTAAATTTTGTAAAATTCTTCTGAAGTTACTGGTGTTTAAAAATCAAGTTCACGGTTGATACATTGTCTATATTGTCCCACTTAGAAGCAACACGAAGACTTTTGACGACGAACTTCACAATTTTGAACCTGGCACTCACCAAGCCTCACCAAATTTCCACAACATGCTGCAGATAAGACAATCAAGCCTTCGTTAGATTTAAAGTGCATCGATAGATTAAAGTACTCAATAAGGCAGGGTTTTAGTGGTATCAGAACTCGAATCCAAGACGGAAACCATGCATCGCGGACCGCAAATTCGAGACCGTGACCATTAGGCTGCCATGACTACATCAGGTCCTTCACTGTAAAAATAGAGGATAATAATGTTTCTTCGGAAAGATAATCTCAGGCTTTTGCACCAAAAAAGATAGATTTCCTATTCAAAACACACACAAATTATATTAGAATTGCAGAACGCCATTTTTAATCCGGCACTTTCGGGATCTCAGTCGTGAGGGATTAGTAATTTTGCCGGATAATCAAGTCTCAATGTAGTTTCAACGAGGATATCAAAGATAAATCACTTCAGATAGAAATTTAAAATGTTAAAAACATGTATGTA
Source organism: Nephila pilipes (assembly GCA_019974015.1). Classification (NCBI taxonomy): domain Eukaryota; kingdom Metazoa; phylum Arthropoda; class Arachnida; order Araneae; family Nephilidae; genus Nephila; species Nephila pilipes. The sequence goes on along the minus strand of BMAW01126855.1, from coordinate 89,747 downwards.
ATGTGTTTACACATTCTGAACCTGTGTAGACGATATAAATATCCGTTCCAGTATTTCGTCTTTCTGGCAGCTGCAAAAATCGAATTCAAACATTGAGCATTAATTTATCCGATTTTTCTTATATTGAATAAAAAACCAGCAGAAAAGAAAAGTTGATACAAAGCAATGATAGTTAAATCAAGTTGTGACGAGTTACTCTATATCATGCATACACTTATTTATTTTATTAGCGATTGGAAAAACACTAGCTGGGTTTCGAAAAATTTTCAAAGCACAGTACACTGAATATACACAATTGTAATATGCTTAAACGTAGTATGCAACCCTCTTTGTAACAAAGACACTGTACGAAATGAAAACTGAACAGTTACGATAAACACTGAGCGAAAATGCGAGTAGAGCGGTGTCGAGACCAAGCGGTCAATGACAGCAAACTCCCGAATCCACAGAAACAAACCGAAAGTGAGCAACTTAATAAATCCCGGATTATAGAGTGTGTCGAATAACCAGACTAAAGAAAAATTACTGTATTACGGAAAATATGAATTTTTTTTGGAAGTTTCGAAAAAAAATTGACTAATAACTTACTAAATTGTTTTCATATTTTGATTCTTCGTGCCATAAAACCCTTAAATCTGAAATTCTTAGCATTTCCCCTAATTCGTTAAAAAAATTTATACCTTTGAAATTTCGATCAGATATCTAAATTTTAAGTAAAACATTGAATTAAATTAACAATACTGTTACCATACAGTGCTAAAAAGGCAGATATATTGGGAATTGTACGTTCAAATCTTATATAGTGTATGTAAAGAGCTTGAAAAAACAATTGGAATCAATGACGCAATTCGAATAGAATTTGGAACATATGACTTTTAAACCCCTCTATTTAATTTAGCAAAACAAATTGAAATCAACGATAAAAAAATTCTTTATTAAAAGTTAATTAATTTTGTTTATTTGTTTCTTTAATTACTCCATTTGCCTTGTAATTTAACTCTTTTTTGAGCCATAAATATTCACACTAATTTTGCACATTTGCAAATAAAAATTGTAAAAATGATTGGGGGCACCCCGTTTTTCGACGACTGTTGAATCAGAGACAAATTTTACTATTCGTAACTTTAAGTAAAATTAATAAAATTTTATGAGAAGAATTTTTATTTAGATTTTTATTCAAATCTCAGATCAAAGTACCTTTAAAATTACATTTAAAACGAAGATTTGCAATTAAAACTTTTCTTTAGTGTTGAATCAGCATAAGTAGTGGAATTCCCGACAGTAGAGAAAAAAAAATTATGTGTCAATCTGAAAGTGACATTAAACCGACAAATTGCGAAATTTTGTGAAATGATTTTGGAAACTTGATAAGAGTAATACGAATAGCTTGTTTATAAGAAGTTTTTGATCATTTCCATTAAATAAAAAAATGTGTAATAAGAGTATGAAATGTATTTTTTAAAATTCATGTTTATTCAAAATCATATAAAAAGTAATTTCAAGTAAAAGCAAAATTAGATTCATCTAAGATTACAGAAAGCGACAACCATTTTATTATTTTTGAAGATATTAATATGCTGTATTTTATGACTTTGAAAAAAAAAAAAAATAGAATGACAAAGATGACATCGTAACATTTGACTTGCAGAATCCGAATTTTGTGAACATACAATTTCATTACAATACATTAAGAAAGAGAGAGTAAGAAATACTTTCATTAAATTATTTTTCATTTAAACAAGAAAAATATACTAAATAACATCCTATATATTACTTCATAGAGTTTTTCCGGAAAAGAGTGAATTTCTTTTTGAAAATGGGAAAATAAATTCAGAGGTTTATATCGAAAAAAAAAATCCTATACCTTTTCCAACTAAGCTCGTAATATGTCATATTTGATATGTCTAACAATGCAAGGACAGATGAATATTTTCTTTTGAACTTCGATAAATATTTTCCTGTTGTAACTGAAAAGACTGATTCAAATCTTAAAAATTCATATAAGAATCAAGATGACTCTAGATAAGGCACGTAAAATTCAAAGACAAACGCGTGGAAAAATAAATACAGCTAAAAATTATGTCGGGTGTAAGACATAATTCCTTTTAAAAATATGAAAACGTTTTTTGGAAAAAAAATTGGCAAAGGTAAAAAAATTGGTCGACTATAAATGTCTGTGGTTGGTTGTTAATGTAAGATTAAGAACTGTTAAATTAAAATATAAATTGCTTAATAAATCTATTATTATATGGAATTATATAGGTACAGGTAGAAAAAATACTTTCGTGGAGAGTATGTGACAAGTGAGTAAGGCATTTTATTCTAAAACATTTTATCATTAAATACGAATACTTAAGCAATCTTTGGATGAAATCCATTCGAAAAGTTTAGATGGCAGACCGACCACTTATTTTTTAAATCTTTATAACAAGAAGTATTTACGTTAATAATACACATATTACTGCATATATTTTTTTTTCTGTGTATCTCATATTGTTCGGAAAATATCACCTTTTGCATTTACACTTCAAAGGCAAAAGCTTACAACACATTTATTTCATTATAAGTTGAATTTTTTCAGCAAATTTATCCAGTAAATTTTTGATACAAGTTTTCATGTACTGATACTTATATGAATAATATACACTGTGAGAGCAATTTCAGTTAGCTTTCAGTTATCTTCACGGTTTCATACTATCTGATACGGGTCTAAATAACAGTAAATTATATCAGGAGATAGCAGTGACTGTTTATTGCATTTCTCCATTCAAATCTCAGCCCATTGGATTCGTGATTTTTTTTTTCTTTTTCCAAAACAAATGTTAAATTACAAGACACCTTTTTTACACTTAAGTATTTTATTTACCTAATTATACCCGTATAACTCTTATTCTATAACACAGAATGTAGTATGAGGCAACATTAAATTGATGAAGTGACCAGTTTGTGCATTAATTCCATAAAAGAAAAAAATAATGCAATTCTTCTGCAGACCAACATATACTTTACAGCACACATCATGGTTCATTCAATACACACAGATATTTCTTAAATCGTTTTCCAAAATTATTCAATTTATTCACTGATATGAAATTTACACATAATAAACGAAAATTACACAAAATTGATCCCGATTTTTTAAGCTGGCGTTTTTAATACATAAGTATAATCTTTTGAACCATTTCCAAGTCAATAGCACCTAGAGACAAGAACTTCTGATGATGATTTGAGACATTCTTGTTCTAAGGTCACATTTTTTAACATACATTTTAGAACATGAAATAAACTTTCGAGAATCGCTTTTTCTTTCATAAATCAATTTTCATAACTATCAGAAATTTTAGGCTTAGTTCTTCCTTTCATAAGTAAAATTCTCTGGAGTTAGTTCCAAGAGAGTTGAATTATATTTATTTTTAAAGTAAGATTACAAGTCCAAAATCAAATAAATTTTTAAAAAAATATTTCTTCATTTAATTATTTACCTGTCTGAAAACTCAGTAAACTCTAAGATTGTTAATAAAAGTTACACTTAAACTCACAATTTTTTCAAATAAATAACCTATCAAAAAGTTCTGAATTTTTTCCGATGAAAAATGTTGAAATTAGAACAATTTGGTAACTACTCCCTTTCATTGTGAGGTAAAATTAAATTTATCCATTCATTTAGCAGAAATCAATGCTCGAAAGCAAATTCATTCGCCTAATCTTAAAGAACGTATGACATCTATGTGTCTGTTGTGCATAGCAAATCGTTCATATAAAGATTCAAGTTTAATTATTCAAGAGATTATACCAATTCGTTAATAAATTAAATATAATGATCTAAACTTTACAGAAATGTAAGACGCTGAATCATCTGCGTTACTACATAATTTCATCCGGATTTCATTACTTCAATCAAATGTTGGATATATATGCAAAATAAGAAAGTTACTGCAATCCTTATTAGTTTGAATGAAAGCACGATACCAGAGTTTAATTTAGAGTACTTGTGCAAAGGGTTGACGATACTTTACAATTTAATGTCAGGGACGGGAACAATGTTTAGTATAGCATCTAGAAAACGGATATTTACATTACCCCCAGGCTGTTTTCGAATGATGGCCTTGAGTTTACTCTGTAGTTCCTGAAATTAAGTCCACATTGACTCCTTATTTAGTTTAATGGAGGACCATAATGTTTGTGACAGTTTACTTATTTTTATAACTAACATTACTCAATTAATTGGTAAGTATATTTAGTTAACATCGTAATATTTGTGGACAGTAGGTCCTGGATTCGTGTCTTGACACAGAACAACTTGAAGGACTTGGGACCTCGACCAGTGTGAGTGAGTGAGTGAATGTAAAGTTTATTGGCACAAGAGCCAGATATGGCTATGCTGCGCCAAACAAGATTAAACTGTGGTCTAGACGTGAAGTTAAAAAAAGGTAAAAATGGTTGACAAGAAGGAGGGACGAAAATAGAGAAGGATCGCTAGGGTAGGGACCTCGACCAGATTTAACGTGCCTCAGCGGATTAACGGCGAATCTTTTGTGGCATCAGGGCTCGCATCAACGACTCGATGGAAATAACGGCGGTCGCGAGATCGCAACCATGACCACTAGGATACCGCGAGTTTCTTTAAAACACTGGCATTTGTTAAGGTATATAATTAAATTTAATTTTATTGAAAAAAATATAAATGCATATATTATAATAAACATGTATTTTGTAAAAATAAAGCTTGCGTGTTGAACCTTGCATCGTGAAAGTTAACTTTTTTTAAAAAAAAAATTTACCTCTTCTCTAAAAGAAAGCACAAGCAATACGAGTTCAGTTTTAGTTTTTTATTAACGTCACACTAGAAGCAACACGAGGGCTATTGGCGACGGACCTCGTAATTTTGAACCACGGTCAAGTGACGAGGACGACACCTGAGCTGGCACCCCCCTCTCCTAACAACCACACCACGCCACACAAGCAATACGAATTTTTGACTGAAGCGAATCTTTTTCTGTTCCTTTCAGCTTCGAAATATCCAAGTATGACTATATCAATAAAGACGAGATGAGAATCAAATCTAATTTCAGTCAATAAACTAGTACATTTTAAAAAATGAATGCTGTAAATTAGAAATTATTGTATACAAATGATATAATTTATTATGTTTAAGAATTATGCCATGTAAGTGATATACATCACCCACAATGCTAATGGAAGAATATAAATAAAACAGGTCATCAAACAATATCAACAGAACAGGTAATTCAACGCCACATGACTTACTTAAACAGGAAATTCATTTTTTTATTCTATTTTCGGAAAAATTCAATGAATTCAAAATAGAAATAAAATCCTGATTTGAAATTCTAATATGTCATTCGAAATATGTCAATTGTATCCACGAGAGAGAAAAAATGATTTTCTTTTCCAGCAAGATAAACCAAATAACAATATTTACAATGACATTCAATCTTGGAAGAATTATTAACATCTCGAAAAGATGCTATCAGCTTTTCGTTCAGTAGCAAAATAAGAAAGCAAGGTTAAGATGAAGGGACGAGGAAGTGAAATAGCAACGGAGAGAAAATTACGGTCACGAGTTATTGCCCTTTTGAAAAAGACAATCCTGAGAAGAAGGCCCCAAGACGAATTAAATGTCCTTTTATTTTCATTTGGAAGCGAAGGACAGTTTGGTCGGGGGACGGAAACAGGAAAAATGTTTGCTCGTCACCATGTTTTATGATGTCGTGCGGTATTTGAGCAGAAATAACGCCGAACGATTTATCGACATGTTTGAACAACCGATAAGGGAAAAGGATTTCAAGCCATTCCCATTTGTGGGTCCTGCTCTCAAACGTTCGATTGAATCTGTCGAATGTTAAAAGACCCTTAATGTTTTTGTGGACAGAATATTTTCCTTTCATTTAATCGATAAAAATTCTTTCTATTAAAGAATAAAAAACGTTAAACTGAAAAGATTTTTCAACCCTTCAGAGAGGAAGAATTGGTTTTAAGTATTGAGAGTTTAATACAATTGTTCCAAAAGGGGGCGGAACCGCCCACCAGTGGGCGTTGAAAAAATCTAAAGGAGGGGAGGCATTTTTTACCTAAGCCTAGTTTAGAGATTGTTGAGAATCAATTTCTGTCCTAAAGGGCAATACTAGCGAGAGTGCGCTAAAAATCTTGATTAATATTAAAAATTATCGAATGCATGTTTCAAAAAATAGTTCTAAAAGTCTTAAGTTAAACAAGTCCTTATTAAAAACACATGTTGGTACATTGTAACTTTGTTCCCGATTCCTTTTAAAATAGCACATGAAAGAGTCACAACACCACATTTCTGTGTGCATGTTCCCCGTTGAATCAGCAAAACGTATATTTACAAACTTGCATAGGTCATGACAAGATTAAGACACGCCACCTCGAATCTTTCAAGCTCCACAATGTTAATCCAATCGAGTTTTTTACTTTTCTTCAAAAAGTTAGTTTATTGCTTTTAATTACTTGGTTACATTGCATTTGACAAAGTGAAAAAAAAGATGGAGATAAAACCATGATTTACAAAATTATACTTCTACCAAGGAAGAATAGCCCTGGGCTGGATTCTTGATTTATAAACATTGCTAAGATGGATTACATAATTGATTTCAAGAAAGGAATCCGGCTTCTTAGTGTTTTTCCTGAAATGTGGCAGCGAGTTATTTATTTCGAGAATGAATTGGAAGCCAGAAAAAAAAGTTTTGGCTTAGTAATTAATTTCACTAGTACACACAATTCCATTTTTTCGATCAATGCGTTTCCGTAGAATTGGAGTAAATATATCGAGTAAAATATATCATTGTATTCACAGAAAACAGAAGATTGCATCCGAATTAATTTTTTGTTAAACAGGAAAAAAAATGAATCGTATGAAAATCTTTAGAATCTTGTAATTGTTAAGAGCTGCACATATTCTTTTATAAATATTATATATGTAATAAAATACATGCATTATATACGCAATTAGAAAAAGAAAAAAGTGCAAATTCAAGGAAAAAATGGCTGATTTATTAGACATTTCATAATGAAGTCAACCTCTACCAATTATTTTTCAGCAAAATTTTAAAAAAAATTATGTTTACGGATAATGAAGATAACAATTAGCAGAGAGAATTAAGCATCAATCTAAAAATAGCATGTGTAACCGATGAATTAAGATATCACACTGTATTGTTTCGGAAATGTGAGAAAATTAACACAAAGGATGTTCTCAAAATTTCGATGAAAAATCTCACGAAAAAAGGGGATTAAATTACTTTTTTAATGCAAGCTTGATTCAAATCATATAAAATTCAATTGGGTGCATATAAAAATAAAATCAAATAAGAAAAACTAACTAATTTGCATAATAAATTCAACTCCATGGAAAATTTAGAAATAATGGTCACATTGATGATTTTATATTAGAATATAACTTAACAATTTTATTACGTTATAAAATCATAAGAATCACGGTCTTAAAGTTATTAACGTTTAATTAAATTCTTAACATTAGAAGGTAACAATGTTCTATAAATTTATTTAGTATAATCGACTGATAAAACATTCGAGCTTCACAAATAAAATAGAAATAGCTAGTCTAAAAGTGATATTGAATTATATTTCAAAATAGTGTAAGACATTCTAAAATAAAAGCGCCGATTAGAGACTATCAGATTTAAGAAAATGTTGAAAAAAAACGAAAAATTTTAATAAACATTTTAAGCGATAATTTCAGAGTTGCAAACACAAAGTACTGGTTACACTAAACAGAATCGAATTAATATTCCATAATTAAAATCTTGTTTAAAAATACTGACCCGCAGGCAGGAGGTGCTGATGAAAGGTCAGGCAATGCAACATTTCCACGATCGAACTCAAATATCAAAAGGATTCTAAAGCAAGATGTATACTGAGCATCGTAAATGTTGAGAATATTTACTCACATGTGACATTACTCGAACTATTTACTTCCCTGAATCAAAACCTTTGCTAGTGAGTAATCTGGTATTCAAAGTAATGTGCATATTCATGTCTTTTACTGATGACAATACATTTTGTCATCGACTAACGAATAAAAAATATATTGTAAATAAATCAAATTCGTATTTTTGCATACATTTTTTTCCTCGGACATTTACCCGTTATTATTCGGCTTTTATGCCATATCTCAATGTAATATATTAATAAAAAATCTACTGAGCTCCAAATGAAGGTAAATAAGAATAAAACAATTTAGTTACTATCACAGTGTAGAATATCTAAGATCTGAACCTAACTCAAAATCTTAATTTATAATATAAATGAGAAACATTTCCAATCCATTTGTTCTTAATTTCACAACCTTTTTTTGACAGTAACTGTTAGTTTTGTGGTTTGAAGAAAGTTCCACACACAGAAAAATTTCAATCCCAATCATAATTCTTTTACCACAAAGTCCTTATCTCCTATCTCCCTTCATTTCCCATTAACTGCACATCGGTTTTTTTTCAATGTTCCTGAATCACTTTTATCTTTTCCCCATATTGCCTAATCATGTTTCATTTTGGCTTAGATGAAATTGTAATTTTATGCAATTCAAATTGATAAAAGTCCCCGAGGTTAGAGAAGAGAAAAGCGCGAATAGGTGTACGTCACAGTACAAAAAAAAATATATATAACATCCCCGCTTTTCTGCTGAGGTCATGTGCCTTTGGGACGAAATAAATAATCAGGCAAAGAATAGAATAAATTTTGGTAGAATTTCGTAACCGTTAGAATGATCAAAAAATAAATTGTATTACCAAAGTGGAACGTTTACTAATTTGCGTCCTAAGCTAATGATTAAAATTGAGAATTCAAGTTGTCTTAATTAAACCATTAAATCTAGATCCATAATAAATCAAATCATGAATCATGAATATATAATATTAAATATGATCAAAGTCAAGTATTCGCCATTAGAAGATCCCTTTCACCTTCTCGCACCTATATAATGTGCTCAATGATTTTGCCATTTCTTCAATCTATAATCGTTCTAATTCCTTCACCTCACTATCTGATAATTTCCTATTTACTACGCTTCCTATATAATAGTAATGCTAATTTACTTGACCTAGTTCTTAAGAAAGGGGAAGTTCTCAATTGAAATAATGTTATACAGTAGTCTCAAAGGGAAGTAGAAGAAAAAAAAACGCTTGAGATGCCGTAACTTATGGCACGAAGGGGTTCAGATAATGCACGTTTTTAAAGATAGAAAAAGCATGACTTTGTTTACACCGTCTAGCCTTAACAAAGTGCGCTGATATCTATTAAATAGCGTGCAAAAATTTGATTCATCTTCATTGGTTAGTTTTGATATGGCTGCCAAGTTAAAATCGGATTCTTCGCGTCATGTTGTCACTGCCGATGGGATCAGGATTCGTCCTAATTTACCGGAAACTAAGCATTGATTAAAAAAAAGGTTTTTTTTCCGATACACCTGCTCCAAAGAAGGCGAAAACGGTCTCATCAGAACGGAAAAGTTATGGTGGCGATTTGATGAGACACGAATGGCGTCATACTCTCGGATTTCCTGGAGAAAGGGAAAAAAGTTGCTAATGAAGAATATAATAATCAGTTACCCCATTCCCCTTGTTCATTCCTAAGGCGGGTAGTTTTTGAACCACTCTTGTATATTCTTTCTTGCATTAAAAAAAAAAGAACATTGTTGGTGTATAATGGGCTATTTTAAGTAATTTACGAATATTTATATCCTTGGATGTTGACAATACACCTTCTCAATTTATGACCACAAAAATTAAATAAAGAGTGTAATAAATAAAATTTGTATTTTTGTTAACAGTACGCATACAATAGAACACTTATAATATATTTTTCGCAATATGTACTCTTATTATATGTACAAAGACTCAAATCTTGTGTGTTTATAAACAATTTTTCAAGCAAACCTTGAATTAATTTTGCATTAAAGTGGCACGCATTTTAGGGGGGGAGATACTTGGTAAAAGAAAAATATTAAAATATTTATACCAAAAGGACCACGCTCAATCGTACCACAAAATGAAAAATATTTAAATTTCACTTTTCCACACGATGTCATCCCTATCAAGCATTAACTTCGGTCGGTTTTTCTGATTTCCATACGATAGGCAATACTCTAAACACATTTGGTCTTCATTTTTAATTCGAGAAATAACGTTAGGAAATATGCATTATTTCGCTGTTTTTCTCGTAACTGCAATTTAACGCGATTTCGCAAAGATATGTGTAATCATAAAACTTTGTTAAGCAGAGCCCTTTCCGAAACAAAACGTTCCCAGTTGGGCTATCACTTTGGCCTATTTCGGTCGAATCGACTTCCGTTGCGAGTGGAAGAAATATTGAGTTGTTTACATTCTGAGATGAAAATTCTGAATCGCAAGGAATAAACATTTATCATCAATTCACTAGAATGGGGAGAGTAAAAGAAGAAATTCTGCGCATGTTTATAGATGGACGCGGATATTTCGCCCAAAATTGCTACAATAAATCTGTTACAAGCCCTAGAAATTTCATTAAAGGCGTCCGAAAATATATAGAAATATATTTAAAAATATTAATAAATATAACAATGGATTTATTTTGAATTATCAATTCTTCTCAACTATTTCAAAAGATTTCGAACACATGTAACAAAAGATATGCGCTAAATAACTAACGAATCTTCACTATAAAATAATATTTTTTAAAATCTGAAAAAAATATTAACATAATTTTAAAAGTTAATAAGTTGTAAAAAAATGACCCAAATGTTAACTTCCCAATAAGTGGGTAAAAACGAAGAATGGAAAAATTGTAAAAGTATCAAATGAGATAAAAATTAACAAATCGAAAAATGCATAGAAATGACAAGTAGAAATGAACAAAAATAACGAATGGGAAAATAATAAAAAAAAATATACTTCTGTCATTTTTAAAGTTATTACTTTATGGAAAAATATATATAAAAAAAGTAATGAATAGAAATATAAATGAAAGTGATTAAAAGTATCGAACATTTTCTTTATTACAGTTAATATTGTATTTGTACGATTCATTACTGTTTAAAAGAAAAATTAACAATAGCGAAAAAATTAAAACATAAAAAATAATGAATTGAAATATAATAAAAAGGCAATAAGTACATTTTTCTTGTTAATAAAGAAGAGTCTTTTATTCTTTAATAAACTGTGATCAAGATTTATGCTGTGTCAATTACGATCAAGATTTTTGGCTACGAGATTGTTTAAAAGATGTAGAGTAATCAAGTAAGCAACCCAATAGAAAACTCTATACATTAATTATTAAAGAAAATACTTTAAAAAATTAAACAGTATATTGAATATGCATGAGTTTAATTGCTGAATTTTATTATATTGTAATTATAGTAGATTGCAATAAATTGTAATGTTTCGCTTTTTCGTATCATTTCCTACAATGTTGTACTAGAAGCTAATAATTCTTTGCAATTTTCAAACTAGACGAGTTTTATATTCGAAGAAATTCTAAAGAAACCAGAAGAAAATAGCCAATGTGATGCACATGAAGCAAAATATATACTCAGTATATTCGTTATTTTATAATCTAACTTTAAATTTTAAATAATTTAAATTATTCTACATCTATTTTCAGTTTTACAAAAAAAGTTACGATAGAGACCATAAAACAGTCTTCCTGTTTGATTTTGAAACTTTTTGACTCATTTATAAAACGAAAAAAAGTTAAAATAAAAGTTTTGTGACATAACGATCACTTGAAATCGTAAAGTAAATATATTGTACCTGCATTTCTTCGACTCCTATATGAACCAAATTTAATGTGACTAATTAAAATTTTAAATCGTAACAAGACAATTTGACATCGAATTGTAATTCAACGCACCTGCGAGAGTTTGCCAGCTTTTCCTTACCTTAAGAGACAAATATTTTCTAATGAGTCCACGTGACGAACACATGAGCGCAAAAGTGTTGCCGTCATAAATACGAAGGCGCGTGCGCTGAATCTCTGATGAGGAAAACGACAGGTAAAGAACAAGAAAAAAAAAAGTTTTCCCCACAGGTGTGTCCGCGAATTGTTTTCCTTTCTTTTTTCCTGCGGTTACGGAAAGTCAATGTCACGGCTTTGCCCGAAATATCGCGGTGGAGATATATTTAGAACAACCTGTTACGCCTTAACAGATCGGTTGTCATCGCAAACAGATTAATTGAATTGACGTTTTAGCTACCTTTATTGTAGAGTTTTTACTTAAGAAAAACAAACAAAAAAATATTCTAACTATTCATTTTTCGTTATTATGTTATTGGGTCAGATTGTTGCTGTGTAATAAGTTTAAATGTAATAATATGGTTCGGAAAAGATATAATTGGGAAAATTAAATCACCATGGCGTAAAATTATCGGAATAATTTATTTCCTTCAAGGACATTCAAAATCTGGTGTCAGAATGAAACAATTTTAATGCAATGCAAAAGTATAACATTTACAACCTTAGGGCATGGCGACCTCCCATTATAGTACGAATTTAAATGCCAAGAGATTGCGCTGTTGTATTTTTTGAAAAATAAATTAAGTGATTACATAAGAGTTGAATATAATTGTTGACTCCCAAATGTTGCTCTTTATTTAGTGTCGAGATTGGAGAAAACGTACTTCCCCTAAATAATAGATGGTTAAATACCAGCTAATAATTTTTAGTGGAAAAAAAGATTTTCTCTAAAATGCTTCAATTAACTTTTGAAAATTACGTAGAAGTTATTCACATATAATTAAAGACATACTGTAGTTGAAAAGCTCGCCTCTATTAAAAAATGTACTCTCTTTTACGGAGGGTACTATTATTTATGGAAAACAATAATACATTTACTAATGGAACACATGTTTATATATTTTATTCAAAAATTTAAATAAAAAATTGTAAAAGTAGAATAAAATATACATGTAAAAATGTAAGCTAAACATATGTCTATTATTACATTTAAATGAACTTCACCGGATGTTGCTCATTTATTCCTTTGAAACAGATGTTACAATGATATTCAATATTCAAACAAAATACTGCATTAAATTAATGTGGATCCTATTTATATGACAAAATACTTATAGAAACGAGTTATACCAAAATACAGAATGTTTTAAAATCCCCTCCTCCTCAAAAAAACAAATGAGAACTGACGCAAATATGGTATATGAATTTAAAATTTTTTAAGATAATAACAAAATACGTTTTAAGTTAATTGCCATCGGTAGGAAATTTTGAATCGGTGTTCACCTGAAAAAGTGAATAATCTATAAAAATTTATTTATTCCTTAAAATTTTTATAAAACTACCTCAGGTCAACGCTATCGATCTACAATCTATCTCCCTTTAAAATAACGCATACATGTTCAATATTGCATATAGCAATAAAATACTCCATACAGTACATCAAAAACTGCCCGAGGATGAAATTCGTGTTTTAAAGCTGAATCTCAAAAGTGTAAGCAAGAGCATTTTGAATAAAACTATGAGAGAACTAGTATTGGGTATAAAAATAACACCCTCGAGAAAAGTGGAATAAAATTCTGGTTTTACTTCCTTCTCTATCATAAACTACGGTAGAAGATTCTCTTCAATCCTAGATTTCGAAGTTTCCAAGAAAAATAAATCTATTAAGGTGACAGTACACCTTTCAAAACACAGTTTTTGGTCAAGATATCGACTTTTTATTTTTGGTTTCATATTAAAATTCTCTATCTTTTATCTTTAAAAATCTATATGAAGCTTGACTATCTTATTTAGGAGAACTGAGTTAGAGATGTTTTAGTATTACTTGATAATGAATTTCTCTTACCAGAAAGACTCTATAAAAGACATTTTTCTTTACCGCAAAACACAATATTTTAAATATTATGCTCAGTAGACCATAATCTGTATATATATGTTTTTCAAACACTTATATGTAGAATAGACTGTTGAGATTTCATACTGAGTTGATGGTTTTTTTTTAAATATTGCAATAAAGGGACTCGGTGCTAAGACTTTTAAAGAACATTTCAGTGTTCTAAACTAGAACTGCCATAGCTTCCTACGTAAGGGCTATATAACAAAAATAATAGTCTACTCCCAAAACGAGGTTACATTGTGTTCTTTTTTTTAATTTACAAGACAAAATGTCAATACATTTTCTTTTGAGTACTATGTTTTGCGTGAAGTCTTAATTTTTGCTTAAATTTGTGTAAAATGCTCTTTTAACAGTAAAAATATACACTAACTAAACATTTTTTTGGGTTAAAACTAATTTCGAAACCCCTTCAGGACATAACTTAAATTTTGCAAACAAATTCATATTTTAATTCAAAAAATTTCTCCGAAGGTGTACTGATACCTAACACATGTGATTCAGTAATACATAATTTAAGAGAAGTCCATCATCTTACTCAATATAATAAATTATCAATTATGAACGAAATTTAAAAGTATTATTCATTATCAATTTACTCATAATTTTGTGAATTTATTTTAAAATAATAAAATTACCAATAAATAACAATATCAGTTATGGATTTGTCATTTTGTTTTGCCTAATACCATCAATATTTAATATTCTTACAAACTGAAACAATTTAGATATTAATTCAAAAATATTGTACTGACAATCATTGCATCTATTAGCCATCCAAGGGGATATTGTTTCAGTCAACGAAAAATGGTCTCCTGACACTTACCAAATTTTATCATAAATGTTTTTCGTACATTTTGATGCCTGCTTTCACTTGATTTTCAAAAATATGTCATCTTAAATTTCTCCTAATTTTTTTATTGAAATAAAACATATATAAAAATTAATTTGTCCGCCGTGTAGCCGGGGCTGATGCACATTAAATATGTTCGGGGCCCAGTTGGCGTGGTGTGGATGTTAGGAGAGGGGGGTGCCAGCTCAGGTGTCGTCCTCGTCACTTGACCATGGTTCAAAATTACGAGGTCCGTCGCTAATAGCCCTGATGTTGCTTTTAGTGCGATAATATAAACTAAATATAAACTAAACTAAACTAAAATAAAATTAATTTGTTTTAAGACACCAATTATTACATTTAGCTTAAAATATATTCAATTTAATCACTGTTTGCTTTAATTTTAATATGTGAAAAGAACATTATCGTCCACTTTAAGTATTTTATCGTTTGCTTTAATTATTATATATTTAAATGAATAATTAATAGTTATTTTTAAAAAGTTAGTACCTTTGATGGCTAAATCACTTTGCGAAAGTTTGCTTGGACCAGTTTTAATATAACAGTTTCGATAACTGTAATTTCTAAAAAACAACTGTAGAAAACTGTAATTCTTTAGTTTGGGATCTGCTATGTAGTTGTATTTCTTAAAACGTATTAATTATAACAGTAATAGAATGGTTATTTTATTGATCTAATACATGTGCATATCTTCTCTTCATGCCGACAATGATTTTTTGTGCGAGGACTAATGAAAACATAGGCTTTAGATTTCATGATATACGTCATTAATAAAACTCTTTAATTATTATCATTAAAATTAACGATTCAAATAGAGTACAAACAAAGCAATTTATTTCCCTATAAATTAAGAGATTGTTTATAAACATCGCACTTAAATGCACCTCAAGTGACTAGTGGTGAGGGTATTGGTAATTTTTAACCATGATCAAGTGACGAGGAGGGCATTTTAAAACTGGTATCCCTCTCCTACAACCAACAAGTTTAATTTAGTGAGTAAATGAAATTTGCTGCTATATGGAGCAATAGCAAAAATCTGGCTGTGCTGCGCACGCAAGTTTGAAAATGTAACGCCCCGACAGATTTAACGTGCATTATCACCTCTATATGCCTATGTTTTTGGAGGATTCAAGCACACGGCTCGATTGAGCTTGCAACTTTGACCATTCGGCAACAGTGAACTCATAAGCTAAGAGCAGGAAATCAAATAGTGAATTAAATTGATAATTCATTCAAATTTCATTCTTTACCAAGTGAAAATGAAAATTTAGATTTATGGCGCAAGAATAAAATGTGGGACTGTATTGTGCTAAACTATGTTTATCTGTGATCTAGAAGTTAGAAAGAACGGAAAAAGTCGTAAAATTAGTTGATAAGTACAGTCAAAAATAGAAAATTATCTCTAGGGTATAACAGGGTCACATCATTCGTGTTTATCAAAGATATTAAACCCCATGGATAAAAAAGATCACTGGAGTAGTTCAAGGTCATGATGACACTAATTAACTGAAGGAGGTAATCTGAGGTTTATCAAAAAATTTTAGAATAAAACTTTCATTTCAACTTTTTTCTTAACAAAAACAAAAGTAGGCAAATATATTCTCCTTTTATTATTCACTTTCATTTACAATTACGGCACTGACAGTTCATAATTTTACTAATTAACTTTGTGGAAAAGAAATGAGGTATCAAAATTTTGACAGTAAACAAAGAAGCGAAAAAAGTACCAATATTAAATATATTTTTATCTTAAATTTGGCATAGTAATATTATATAAATTTTCAATATTCCTTTTATCATGAATGCGTTTCCAGTGTTACCGAGTGGTCGTGTGCTCATATCTGGCGTAGTATCTGTCGAGTTCTAATACCGTATTACGGAGCTGATTCCTATTAAATATGTCGATGTGCTAAGTCCTCACGTGGGATAGTGTAGAAGTTTGGAGAAAGAAGTACCGACTCAGGTGCCCTCCTTGCCATTTGACCGTCGTTTAGAATTACAAGATTCGTCAACAATAGTTCTCGTGTGCTTCTATGTGTGACGTTAATAAAACAATCATAACATCATGATGATTCATTAAAACTAATCGATAAACATTCTTCAACTAGCCAAGACGACTAATAACGAGGAACACGTGAAATAAAATCACGCTTACATTCCCATTGTAATATACATTTTCAGAACTTCCGAACACTTAATTCCGAGCACATAATATAAACACAAGTTCGGTAAAAAAAAGTTTTAAAGATTCTCCAGGAAAAAATAATTTTCTATCCCTCTTCTCATAAAATTCAGTGAATAACTTAAGTAATCTAGACGCGGTTTTTTTTTTTTTTTTAAATAGCAACTGTCACTCTCTTTAGTTCCTAACTCTTGTGTTTTTGTTCGTTTGAAGTGTGGTCTGTGAACCTCCAAACGGGACTTTAATAGAAAAAGACAAAACTTAATTTCTTCTTTTTCACACAATAATGGAAAAAAAAATATTATTCGTATCATCGGGAATAGTGATTTTTTTTTTTTTTTTTTTTTTTTTTTTTTTTGTGCACGAGCCAGATGTGGCCATGTTGTGCCAAAGTAAAGCTGTGATCTAGACGTTCGAAAAAAATGAAAAAAGATAAAAATTGGTTGACAAGGAGGATAGAAAATAGGGAAGGATCAGAAGGGTATCTCAGGAGCGCGTTAAACACGTTTACCAAAAATAGTAAATCCAGGAGAAAGAAAAAGATCATTACGGAGCATCGGGGACTTGATGCCCGTACTTATCTTAAAAAGACATACGTATGAGTTTACAGGGGAATATTCTTTCACACCCAGTCATCACACGGTTCATAAAATATCGTAATTCACGGCATTTTATTAATCCAGAGACATAAATAAGCATTCAAAGTTGTATTTTTTTAATTTTTAACTATATGTATTTGAAAAGTTCTTTTAGTTTCTTAAATCCTGCTTTTTTTATTAATGAAAAATATTTCTTAATATGTTTAATAACAAATGTCGCTTACGATATTCAAAATTCATAAGAAATTATTAACATTAAATAGTTCCAGTATTCAGTACAATGTAAGGTAGAAAAATATTTTAATAATTATTTTTATTTCATGTAATGAGTTAAGAGCCTTTAAAAATCCAACTTTCATAAATTGATAAACTTCAGGAAAAAATCTTCCTTCTGAAAGCAAGTTCCAGACTTAAACCCAAAATGCTCGAAAGATCCTCGGCGTTAAGTGGTTGTGTGCAGTTGCTCTAGTTAGGTTCATAAAGGCAAGTGTTTATGCGTCTATGGCATATACAACCAGTAGTTCTAGGCTGTGCTGTCATCTAGTGTTCAAGTCCTGAGTCACCACTTTGACGTTGTTGTTGAATAGAAACACTGCAGATTTTTCCTTTTTCCCTATGCATTTTCTGTCTTTGGTAAACACGGTTAACGAGTGAGTGAGTGAGTGAATGTGAAATTTATTGGCACAAGAGCCAGATGAGGCCATGCTGCGCCAAACAAGATTTAACTGCCGTCTAGACGTGAAAAATTTGGAAAAAAAGACAAATTTGTTGACAAGAAGGAGGGTTGAAAACGGAGAAGGATCGCTTGGGTAACCCGGGGGTAAAGGGTTAACGAACCAAGATGCCTAAGCGATCTTTCTCTAATTTTGACTTTTTCTCCTTATCACTCTACCTCATTTTATTTTCTTCATTTTTCGCATTTACAAAGTTAAGATCATAAGTACATGAATTTTCTAAAATTAACCAATATATGGAAAAGTTAGGCTAATTATTGCACTCTTGCCAAAAACCAACCATCCATCCAAATTCATGCATGCCAGATAATAATTAATATTCATATTTTCATCACCTGTCTCAAACTAAGGAAATAAGAATTTTTTGGGTCTCTTTTTGTTTTTGTGCGTGGGTTTGAGCGAGAGACATAGAGGGGGAAAGAAAACAACTTTTTTTTTATAACCTTCTTAATAATTTCTTAAAAATATATTAAAACATTCGCAAGTATGTCCCAGAGAGATATATTAGTTAAATGTTATTTTGATATTTTTTTTAATTTGTCAACAAATACCAGATTGTCACAAAATTGTTAATAACTATACCCATGTTTCTATTCATAAAAGTTAGAAGTGTACTTTTTATGGTTGTGATATAGTGTTCAATTGGAATGAAAAGTATGTGAACATCAATATATATATAATTTTCCGTTCTTATTTTCAGCTACTGTCTCTAAAACTGATTAGAATTGAAAGCATTTCGAAAATTAATACTTCTTTTAAGTATAAATGACCAAAAAGTTTCTCGAATGTAACTTTACTTGACCTAGATTAAACACTTGGAAATTTGCAATTAATAATAGTCTCGAACAAATTACATATATAATAATGTGCCTTTTCTCGCAATAGAAACCCAAAATTAAAAAAAAAAGTTTTTAGTAATTTATTAAGATCTTTCAGAGTTTCAACCTCAAGTTCTAATAGTGCAAATCCATCTTTTTAAATATGCGTAGACTAAAAGCGGAGGCTTAACTATTATCCTCACTCTCATGGTAAAAAGTGTTTCTAATCGTTCACTTTTCATGAAATAAACGGAAGCGTTTAATGGTTTAGAAAAGTTACTCTATGTTGAAAAGGTTACATTCAGACACGTCAGCAACGCCTTCATTTGAAGAAAGAGAAGAATGACCGACTCCACTCACGTGTTTCACCATACCGAACTCGCTGGTTGAAACCGGAAAATTGCTGATCCGTATTCTTTTGCCTTCAGGCCAAAATTTTTGCTTTCTAGAGATGGGTTGGATGTAAACACATTTTATAGAAAGAATACAATTACAATGCAAAACACGAAAACACTGAAATTGTTAATTTTAAGCAATAAAAATGGATTGCAGACTATTAAATTTACGTACCAACAAACTCTGGTTTAACTATGAATTCATTTTATGTGAAAGTAAAACGAAACGATAATTAAAAATCATTGCAATATCGAGACAAATTGAGAATCCACAAGAGCATTTTACAAATTTTATTCAATAAACCAAAACTGAATTGCGAGTCAAAAGGCTGACCAGAGCACACTGAACTAACTTCTTATTAGAAAGGTTTGAAAGTAAGTATTAAAAATAATGTCAATAAATTTAATGTTACTTTATTCAGAAAAATTTGATGTCATCAGCATGCAATAATTTTTTTTGAAAAATTTCTGTCCATTTCTGGTGAATGCTTGTAACAATTCACAAACAATTAAAAACAGGCTTATTTTGTGAATAAGTTAGATCTTAAGCTTTAGAAGATTTAAAACATGATTTTATTATATATATCTTATTCATAAGAGAGATGCGTTTCAAACAGCCTAATCTAATAAATACAGTTTTTTATTTCTTAAAAATCAGAAAGCTACATATTCAAAAGAATTAATTTCCAGCTGCCTAATTTTGAATCTAATATACTGAATAATTTCTGGGGCTGAAACGAGTGGGTTAATTTATCTTATATGGATTTTTTCCCAACGGATGCATTATTCATAGAAAAATTAGAAATATTTCATTTTGATCAATATTTTTAAAAAAAAGGCTACCAGTTTTTGTAATTTTTATTTAAAAAATTTCGTGGCAATTAATTTCTTTCATGAATATTCAATAATCTCACAGTTATTGTGATTTTGATAAGCCAGTACATATTGTGTTTTGAAAATTCAAAATTTTCGAACTGAGTTTACAAATTTTTAATTTTTATAAATGCCTTTTTCGAGCATTGTACGGCTAAAATTATCTCATCTTCGCTAGTATTATACAATAACAAAAAACCAAAACTCTAAAAATTGCATAAAATCTGTTGATTCATATTTAGCAAAAATGAAAGCATGAATGTAAGAATGGAAGGAAAAGGTAAAAATAATAACCAAAGCATTTCATCTAATACAAGGTACATTTATTTCAGAAAATGCTTTTACTTGAATTACTATCTTTGTTAAAACAAATATTATTACTATATACACAATTTACTAACAAATAAAATAAGTACTCCTACGATTTTGATTAAAGATACAAATTAAATTTAATAACGAATTAATTTTAAATTACATTAATTTAACATTATCACAGAAATCCACACACACAAAAAAAAACATTTGCCATGAATATATTTTGTAACAGCAACATATATACAAAATTCGATGGCATCAATAAATATTTGTTTGATATTACCTTAATATCTGTAGCAATATATATTTTGCATAAAAATTTTCAATCCCACTTTTCCTCCTTTTTGAAAAAAACAATTTTATCTTCAAAATAATTCCATTCATGTGCTTTTACTGAAGCGCATTAATTTATCTCCCTGACTTTTCAAGATTTTTTAATATTGACAGAAATTTAAAAAAATAATATAAAAAAAGCCCTCTATTTTACAAAAAAGGTTTTAATTTTCTTAAAATATTGAGAGGTTTCCAGATTTTCCGGATCTCTCTCACTTTGGTTGAGCCATCTAGTTTACAATTTATCCATTCAAAGTTTTATTAATCATTTTTTACCCTCTTAAAATTTTTTCAAGTTTTATACATTTGATATTTTTTATAATTACCGAAGTTTTCGGAAAATAAAACACACCTAAATTCATGAGACCAGTTTAATAACATAATATTTTATTATGTCTAGCAAATTGACTCTTTCATCTATAAAACAAATAAGGCTAGGAAAACTCCAAGGACTAGCCTGAATGTTGTTCTCAGTTTGGGTTTAAGCTGATATACACTCAGGAACTCTGAAACTAGCACACAAGAAATAATCGAACCAAGCTACAATCGCGAAACATTGCAAAGTAGTTGTATGATATTCGATATCAAAATGATTCAAGTTTAGTGCTTATGTGTCTGACTTGACACCATGCATTGGCGCCGTAATCAAGAGTTTAGTTTAGTTTAGTTTTTATTAACGTCGCACTAGAAGCAACACGAGGGCTATTGGCGACGGACCTCGTAATTTTGAACCACGGTCAAGTGACGAGGACGACACCTGAGCTGGCACCCCCTCTCCTAACATCCACACCACGCCAACAGGGGGGCATTTGAGTCCCGACAGATTAAACGTACATCAGCTCCGGCTACACGGCGGGTCTTTGGCGGCCAAGGATCGAACCCGCGACTGAACGAAAATCGCCGGTCGCTAGTCCACGACCTTGACCACTAGGCTACCGCGGCCCTGCCGTAATCAGGAAGCGGATCTCGTATAAACTGGCGCATAGTGGAAGATACATAAACGTAATGATCACATTCCCAAACTTAGACTTTAAAACGCGAAGAATGCCAGGCAGATGTGTGAGAAGGCAATAACACTGTTAAGCGAGTTTGAGAGGAGTCTGTCCCATCGGCTTAAAAATCGCAAGTTGGTCACTTTGGCTAAGCCACCTTGCTTTGTTACTCACCAGGTCTATCGTTCGGGGTGAGCTGACCGAAAAAGTTGGAGCAGTAGATACGAGAAGGCATTTATGTGCTGAGAACCGTTTCTGGAGGGACCAGGAAGTCTACGAGTCGAGAAAATCAAAGGATCGGTTGGCAAGCGCTTGTGGAACCCCACAGTGATTCGTTCCTCCATACAATCAGTAGTACGGCTGCCGGTTGTTCCATAAACCATTTCCAGATGCTTTGCGGAAGTGAACCTGAAATCCAAGCGGCATTTTAGTGTACTGCCTTTAGCACCAAAACATACCCGACTACAGAGATGCCAAGCCAGAGCGACGTGGAATGCCACTTATTTGGAAATCGTGGTGTTAAGTGATGAATCTCGGTTCTTTTCGGGGACACAGATGATAACTGAGTACGGGTATGAAGGCGCTCTTGTGAATGGTACAATTCTATCTACGCCTTCGCGCAATACCCTGCCTACGCATCAGGTGTAATGGTCCAAGACGCTATAGCCTATGATCTAGGTCCATCTAAGCGTGGTTCGTGGAACCTTAACGGGCAGCGTTAAGCTGACGACATTTTTCAACACCACGTAGGCCCTTTCCTAAATGGTCTTCGATTGACATTTTTCCAGAAAAATAATCCTCGTTGCATGCAGCTCACATAGCTCAAGACATTCTACGTTCATGTTCAAACATTCATAGCCGGCCCGATTCTCGGACATGTCCCCTATAAGGTATTTATAGGACCAGTACAAATGCCGCCGTGTGAGTATTTGGAGATGACTATTCAAGATTTGTGGGCCCATTTGCCTCAGGACAACATTCGACGTCTAATCAACTCTATGCCGGACCGTGTTGCCGCATGTATTGCAACAAGATGCGGTCCGACGCGCTTTTGAAGTTCCACTGTCTCTGTCTAATTGTTCAGTTTTAGTTTTTTTAATTTTAGTTTCTATTAACGTCGCACTAGAAGCAACACGAGGGTTATTGGCGACGGACCTCGTAATTTTGAACCACGGTCAAGTGATGAGGACGACACCTGAGCTGGCACCTCCCTCTCCTAACATCCACACCACGCCACGGGAGGACTTTGGACCCCGAACAGATTTAACGTGCATCAGTCCCGGCTACACGGCGGGTCTTTGGCGGCCAAGGATCGAATCCGCGACTGAACGAAAACCGCCGGCCACTAGTCCACGACCTTGACCACTAGGCTACCGCAGTCCTCATTTTAATCCGAAACTCCTTTCTTGGTGCGCTATTTTCAATATTCCTGAATGTATATATTACAATCATTAACTTATTGTAATAATGTTATTGAGTATGGAATACATTTTTGCATTTTACTGTACTTTTAGACCGTGATTTGGAGTGTATCTTACGATTTAAAAAAGTCATGTTATAGTACAAAACCTTAAACTTTATCAAATATATTAGAAATATCTAATTACAAACGCAATGTATTAAAATGGATTGGCATTTCGTGGTTACAATTTTAAATATCACATCAAACGACTTCAAGAAAAACAATTCTTCAAATCAAAAATTGTTTTACTTTTTAACCATGAAGCTGTTTACCATATTATCACTTAACTATCTCACTACAACATTCGACCTCTGACACCGTAAGACCAATTTCATTCGGGAAGATAAAGATAACGGGATTAGCGAAGATTTCTTTAGTTAAAAATCCAATTGAAACTTAATATTCTGTTTTGGTATTTACTAATTCTAGACGCATTTACAATCTAAAAGCCTACCATCAGGGTTAAATAATCAAAGATGATTAGTGCGTTTCGGGAGGAAATAAAAAAAAAAAATTGGGGGCGGAAAAATCTTCAAAACCCTACCCTGTGTTCGTGCCTAGAGTCAAGTTCAAGTAGTGTTTCGAAAGTTTCTTATTTTTGGGGTCATCCAGGAAGCGAGATAAGAATGGATGTCATCGGCCTCCATCACCACTTCCCTTCATCTAAATAACCAGATAAGGAGCTTCAAGTGGATGGGCCATCAAGGATGCGTTTGGGTGGTCACTTCGTTATTAAATATATACATACTCAGCTTCTTGAAGATTAATTTACATTTATTGCAAGTAATAAGAATAATAGTGCTTATTTAAGTGTCCGAAACATGGCTGTAAAATCTTTTTACGATGAATGACTGCATTCACGTTACTGTATTTTATTCAGTTATTTATGACTTGATTTGATTGTTTTTATTCATCGCACTGACAAGAAACATGAGGACTTTTGGCGATGTACCTCGTAATTTTGAATCTCGGTCAAATGACGAGGATGGCACGTGTTTGGTTTGATTTGTTTTTATTAAAGTCGCATTAGAAGCACCACGAGGGCTATTGGCAACGGACCTCGTAATTTTGAACCTCCGTCAAGTGACGAGGACGACATCCAAGTTGGCACTCCTTCCGAACTCCCACACCACTTCACGGGAGAACATTGGTCCCCGACAGAGAAAAAGTGCATCAGCCCCGACTACTCGGCGGGTCTTTCGTAGCATCCAGATTCGAACTCGCGACTGGACGAAAACCGCCAGGCGCCGAGCCCACGACCATGATAACTTGGCTACTGCGACCACGAGGATGGCACCTGAGCTGGCATTTTCTTCTCTAAGTTTCCATGCCACGCCAATGGGAGGACTTCGGATCTCGATCAGATTATTTAATAATACGAAGTCGTAATATTAAATAATTAAACTAATTTAAATTGTTTACATTTTCAAATTTTTCTTCAATACTAATTTCTTAATCAGCTTAAGTAATAGTTAAATTAATTCATTTCCTTATCGCGAATGGTTAATGTAATACGCGAGGGGAAAATCTGCTTTTAATTTAATTTAGTTTATAGTACTTCTTCGATGACTAATTTCTGTGACTTGTACAAATGTCCATAAGATACCACCCATTCATTTCAAAAATTCGAGTCACGTTTAGTTGACAAGATTCACACATGTGTCAGTACCCCACTCCACACAACAATTCATGGACTAATAATATTTCGATGTATATCCAACATATGTTAAGTAGGCAGTTTTTATTTAGAATTATAGTACCTCATACTCCCTACTCATCGGTTACTCTACTGAGTGGGGGAGGAGAAGAGAAGGTCACAATAGTAAAAGTGTCACGGTCCTGAGCTTACAGTCAGCGTTGTTTCCGGTGAATCGTGAATTCGAGTGGCCGTGGAAGCCTAGTGGTCATGGCTTCGGATTCGTGGCAGGCGTTTTTCGTTCTGTCGCGGATTCGATCCTTGGCCGCCAAAGACCCGGCGTGTAGCCGGGGCTGATGCACGTTAAATCTGTCGGGGCCTAAATTCCTCCCGATGGAGTGGTGTGGATGTTAGGAGAGGGGGTGCCAGCTCAGGTGTCGTCCTCGTCACTTGATCGTGCTTCAAACTTACGAGGTCCGTTGCCAATAACCCTTGTGTTGCTTCTAGTGCGTCGTTAATAAAAATTAAACTAAAACTAAATCGTGAATTTGAGTCCTGATGCTACTCATGATTAATCATTATTGGGCTTATGCACGTTAAACCTGTCAAAGCTCAATATCCTTACATTGACGTGGGGTGGAATGTGGGGTTTCAGTTCAGCTGAAGTCCACGTCACTTGACCGGGGCTCAAAATTACGAGGCTAATAGTCCTTGAGTTGCTGCCGAGTGCAACGTCAAAACAAAAGTCAATCCTACGGACTAGACTACTATAATATATTCTATCTAAGAGCATAATAATCTAAGATAATCTAAGACCACCTAATTGACCATACATTTCGATATCAATAGATATTTATGAATATTCATAATTTAAACTGTAATTGACATATAAATAGTATTTGTGATTAAGCAATCTTTAACTTGTTTGAACATTTGAATTATGTTAAAATAAGAGGTCCAAGCTGGAGATTTTGAAAATATTTTGTCAAATACCATCAAACATTCTTAAAAATTATCCAAAATATAATATCGCGATAGTTAGCCAGAAAAAAATTACGAGAATAAAATCTTCATAACACAAAAAAATCGCCAAGCTTACTGTATTATTACTTAGTTTTTAACTCACTATTTGTTATATACCCACTATTAGAGTTTGTGGTAAGATAAACTCAAAACAAAATGCCAGTTCAAACATTAACAATTATGCGTTATATTGTTACACGCAAAAGCTTTTAATACGCTTCCTTCAGCATTGTCAGAGGTCTCTAAAGTATGTTATCGATAACTACAAAAATTCTTTTCAGAACGTTTTCATTTAAAATGGTTTAGAGTATTCCTCTTCGATATAAGCGACACGAGTAACATTCGGAACCGATATAACTGCAGTTAATTATTGGGCCTCAAGGGGCTTCGATTATGACAGCTAGGTAGGAGTTATGTATGGCACGACTCCAACCTGGATGACAACGATGACAATGATCTCAATTCCAATCACTAGTTATGTATCATACACCATCAATTCACGTCGTCTTACACATTGGCTTGCGGTCGGCTCTTTATCACGACACAGATATGAGTATCTCATAGTTTATTATTTTATTTTTTCAGATGGCCACAACTATAACTGTACTTTAAAATGTAAACATCTTTTGACTCGATAAATGACAAAACTTACATTCAGCTCGTACATGTAATTTTCGAGAAAAAAAAAGTCATTCTTTAAAAATATTTATGAAATTTTATTTTTTAATATTGAAAAATATAAACGAGCCATTTTGCTCGCCCACAAAAATATAAACTATTTAAATATGTATCACCCCAATACTAATTAACTTTGTATAATACATATAGTTAATAATTTTAGAATTAATTACCGTTGAAGAATTAGAATTAATGCACCGTCGGGTGATGACTGATGACTGGCTGTATTTGATGCCGCGATAGCCTAGTGGTCATGATCGTGAAATCGCAAACTGCGGTTTTCGTCGAGTTGTAGATTCGAACGCTGATACCACAAAGGATCCGCTGTGTGACTGGGGATGATACGAATTAAATCTCTAGAGGCTTAAATTCTTCCCGTTGGAGTGGTGTGGAGGTTCGGAGAGGGAGGTGCCAATTCAAGTGTCATCCTCGTCACTTGACCTATGTTCAAGATGACGAGATCCATCGCCAACGGCCCTTGCGTTGCTTCTCAGTGCGACGTTAATGAACAATAGCAATCACTTGACTATGTTTAAGTAGATCTGAACGGCGCTTCAGTCCACTGAACACAAAAATTCTTTAGAACTCCTTGTTATTACGCATTTTTACTCCAGTCATTAATTCCTTAGACCCGCGGGAGAAGAGTAGCCTCAACTGAAATGCTTCTAGAGATGAGTTCCTTCAATAAAATTTCTTAGAATCATTTAATTTCACTGCCCATTCATTAATCATGATATTTGAGGAATATCATAGCAACAGATATTTTTATGAGCATCATGCATTTTGTCATAAGAAATATATGAAAAGCAAATGCCTCTCGGTCTTTAAGCATATGGCGAAATTTATCTTGTAAAATATCGACGTAAAAACGACACTGTACACACAAAAAATAAAATATTTTTATTTATGATGTAATAATACTATTTATTTTTAGCCACTTAAGCATCTGTAGTTTATTTTAAAGTCTAAAAAGTTAAGTATTCATAATCAACTTATTATTTACAAAATATTTGGATTGAAATCGCGGAAATAATTTTTAATGACTGGAGTTTTCAACTATTGCTCTCAAACCTTGATCATTTTAATTTTACTTTAATTTTCAAAAAAAACGCATCAAAAGAAAAAAGAAAATGTCCAATGTAATTTACACTTTAATAGGATTCTCAAAAAAGCATAATTAAATGTTTAGAAAGGTTTGAAAATACTTTCACATCCGAGTCTGTGAAATTAGTCATAAAAATATTTTTGTTTCAAAAATAATAAAGAAAAACGTAAGCAACGGAAAATCCTCAAGGTCTTAGAATAATAAATGAAATCTCTACGGATTAACATTAAATCATCATATTCAAGATGGCAGTTAAAAAGATGTTGTAAAACACTTCTGTCTATTGATTCTACCCTATTTGAATTATTAAATGCCTTCTTAATTCAAGGAAAAATTTCAGCTATGCGTTTTGAATGCAGAATGTGGTATTTTTTTGACTCAACTAAAAATACTTTGGAAAGAGTGAAGGAAAGGAAGATTTTATTTGCTTACTTTCATATCTCATTAATGAAAGTTTTCGAAGTATTTTGAAAGATCCAAAACCACACTACCTAACTTTTCAAAAACCTTAATGCATTCAGCAGCCAAGAAAACGGTAAATGGATTGAAGATTTTCTTTTTCACTTTTTCAAATGCCTTTTATCGTCAAAATATAATCTAGATTTAAAAAATCACTAATCCAATTCTAAAGGATTAACTTTAAATTCCAAATTTTAAGATAATTGTTAGATGAGTCTTAAAATAAAGTTAAGTTTTTTTTGACTGACTAAGAATATTTTCATTCTTAATAAAGAATCTTTGAAAAAAATGCAGAAATTATTCTGTTGAATTTAAAAGTTATACTATTCTTTAGGGTAATAGCTTATGATGATTAAGTATAACTATATTGATTAATTGGTAAATTTTAGCCTCAAATTGATAAAAGTAAATTATGTACATAACTAAAACACTTTTATTCCGACATCTGCTATTATGCTATCCATTGCACAGAAAAACTATTTAATTAAAACAAAGACAGAAATACAACATGATAATCTCATGTGACCCAAAGAAATATGAATCAAATCTTTAAAAAAAAAAACCTGGGGTATTTTCAACGAGATAATTATTAAATCAACAGATATGGAATGTGCAAGATCTTTTTCCAGGTCGAGATTATTTCGTAGAAAAATTGGAAGATAATTTAGTGAGACTAAAGTGTTGAACAGACTTCCTTCTTGGGAGCTTATTTTAAAAACATGTTGGCAAACGTAATATGCATTTAACTATGTGTTTGATTATTCTATTTAAAAAATTATTC
The DNA here is from genome assembly GCA_019974015.1 of Nephila pilipes. Lineage (NCBI taxonomy): Eukaryota > Metazoa > Arthropoda > Arachnida > Araneae > Nephilidae > Nephila > Nephila pilipes. The sequence continues at coordinate 60,630 of BMAW01126855.1, read as the reverse complement.
ATGTGTAAGTATTGTATATTTTATTTAAATAAAATGTTTTAAATTCTCTTCAGATTTATAATGGGTTCTGACACAATTTTACATTTAACTGAACTCTGACGTGATAAAAATCTAGCTTCGTGAAAGAATCGTGTTATGGCCGCAGTATTCTAGTGGTTATGATCGCTGACTCGTGGCCGGTGGTTTTCGTCGAATTGTGGGATCCGATCCATGCCGCCACTGAAGACACACCGTGTAGCCGGAGCTGATGCACGTAAAATATGTCGGGACTCGAAGTTCTCCCATTGGCGTGGTGTGGAAGTTAGAAGAGGGGTGCTGACTCAGGTGTCATCCTCGTCAATTGAATGAGGTTCAAAATTACGAAGTCTGTAGCCAATAGCCCGCATGTTGCTATTATTGCGAAATTAATGAAAACCTATCCAATCTGTGAAATAATCGTGATTTTGATTGATTGTTTATTAACGTCGCACTCAGAAGAAACACGAGAGTTGTTGACGACGGACCTCATCATTTAGAGCCTGGGAAAAGTGAGTAACTCTCACGCCAAGCCAAAGAAAGGGCTTGATACTTCTATATTTTTAATGTGCATTAGCCCCGCTATGGGGCTGTGGGGGGGGAGTCATTAGTGGTATCGGGGCTCGAACACACATCTCAACAGAAAATACGCCGGCCGCGAGTTCACCACCATTACAATAGGACAGCCACAAGAGCCGTGATATATGTAAATTTTTTAATATAAAAAAGAAGCGTAGTAAATAGGAGGGAGTTAGAGAAATTCACTAGAAAACACCATACCGGTTCAAGCAACTGTTAGGCAACATATTGAGAATATATATTTGAATCGGATCCCGTCACTAAAAGTCTACTAGAATAAGATCCAGTGATCTGGAATCGTATGGTTAACTCATGCAGATAAGTAGAATTCTGAATTATTATAACTGGTTAGCGACGCAATTAGAATTTTCCGCTCCACTTTATTACAGTGTTTTGATATAGTTAATTCAAGATTGAAAAAAAATGGTCAAATATTTTTGGCTGATTACTGTCGCGTCACTAGGTCTTTTAATAATAACTAAGACTAGTAATTATACCAATAATAGGAAAAAAATCGGTACATTTGCTGCCACTAATAATGACTCAATAAGCAAGTCATAAAAAAAATAGATAAAAAAAATTTCCAAAAAGATTTAACACAAAATATTTTCTCATGTGATGCGGAAGGACATAACTGATACAAAGGGCAAAGTATAAGGATGAGTTAAAAATCGGCCCATCACATGCATTTTAATTTCCCCAATATTATTATTTTTTTTTTTTGGCATTATTTCCGTCAACTCCATCAGATAGCTCACTGATTTATTCTTTTAATCGACTGCTTTTCTTTGTTTCTAAGTTCATTAGCACACAGATTTTATAGTTTCGTATATTAAAAAGCAGAAAAGTTTGTTCTTGTTTTTCCTGTCTGGAAAGTTCAAGGTTTACGATGTCTTGTTAGTTTTGTGTATAATATAATAATAGCACCTTTCTCTAATATTCATTTTTCTGAGTAAAATTTTTATCCCTTATGATCATGACGGTAAATGAAAAGCAATATAAAAATTCGAGCGTATTTTGAAGATCTACCCATGCGATCTCAAATCGTACTAATAGTGTATCCTTTTTTTTATTTCTTAACCATCAGTTTCAGAAGGATATAATTTTTTTGTGGATAGTAAGAAGAAATTTTTATTTCTTATTCGAGAAATTACTATAGCATAATTGACGCCGAAATTTGTAATCCCCTCCCCCTTTTTTAATCAGAGTTCTTGTATCTTTTTTTTTTCTTCATGCTTAGATTCAACTTAACAGAATATGAGAATTTTGATAACTAATATAAATTACTAGCTTTGAATATAAAAAGTTACTAATATAAATTATTTACTAACTGCTAATGCAAATTAATGTTCAAGCGCATATCTAACGGTCCTTGGAATATAAACCATCGGAGATTATTTTTAAAAAATGAAACCATTTCCGAATTTATTCCCGAATTTTACTTAGCATAGCTACACTTTTCAAACGTTGAAAAACTGGCGAATTCGTTTCAAAGAAGTATATTTATTACTTTTCTGTCACTTTTTTAAGAAACAAAGAATTCAAAGTCGTGAATAAATAATGTAATACAAGCCTTTTTGGTTTAAAATTTAACCGTAACCAAATTTTTTCAGTCTTATGTGCTTACGTATTACAAATAATAGTCTCGTTAATGCAAGTTTCAAACAGCTACGTTTGGTTATAGAAAACTAACTTATTAAACGAATCATCAAATTAAAATTTTTATAAACTTCCATTGTTTTTTTTTTACAAATGCATGAAAGACTTAAATGATTTTTGATAACTCTCTCATAAATCTCAAAAACCTACACTTCTCTTATATTCCTATCATTCAGTGAATTTCTGTTCATTTTAATAGTTACGATTACTGACTGAAAATACATCTGAATTACGGTTCACTGTAGCAATAAAATCTGATGACTACCCATCAATACGATTATAAAGTGGCGAGAATTTTGAAGAGAGGATTTTTAGAAGTAGGTATACAAATTTTATTAATTAGTTCTGTTTTACTTTTAGGTAAATTATATTTAAGGCAACAGTACACTTTCAAAGAATGTTTTTTGAATTATTCTCAATTCCCCCAACAAATGAATATTTTATGACCTAATGAGGCCTCAAAATTAGTTAATGTAAATGTTCAGTCACGTCACACTGCCAACAGCCCAAATGTTGATTCTCAATCAACCTCGAAATTTTGAGCCTCGGACAAGTCACGAGGACGAGACCAGAGCTGGAACCTCCCCTTCCAAACGTCCACATGACGCCAACGGGAAGACTTTGATCCTAGACATATTTAACGTGCATCAGCCCCGGTTACATGGTGGGTCTTTAGTGTCATCAAGGCTCAAACCCACGATTCGACGAAAACGCCGACATCGAGTCCTTGACCTTGACCACTAGGCTACCGCGGCCACAGCTTCAAAATTAGACAAATACCCGTGAAAGGTTTTATTAGTGTTACAGACAACAAATGGCATTTTTTACTAAAATAAGCTAAAATCAAGACGTTCCACAAAACATGGTAATTCTGAAGAAATTAAATGTATTGAGATTTTCTAAACTGAAAATACAGAATTGAATCTTATCTGAGGAATAGATTATTATATTTTGATGATATTGCCCTTAACGTAAGAACTTATAGATAGTTCGAGTTCTGAACATAAGAATTTTCTTTAAAAGTCATTGTAATCTTTGCTTTATGGTAATATAAAAAAAAAAGCTTCTACTCAATTTAAAATATCAAGAATAATCTATTCTATGTATAAGTGTTTGGTAAACATATATATAAAACTTCTGGTTCATTGATGCATGAAATTTCGAGATATTGTATTATGCAGTGATGAAAAATGTCTTTTTTACAGCCTTTCCTGTCAGAGAAATTCATGATCAAGAAATATTAAAATGGCTGTAACTCAGCTTCTAAATATCAAGAAATAAAATTCAAACAAATTTTTCAAGATAAATGATTGACTTTTAATGAGACAAAATATAAAAATCGTCATCTTGGCCCAAAATTGTGTTTTGAAGATGCATTGTCACCTTAACCGTATTTGTGGACCGACACAGGAGGGAAACGTAAAAAAAACTACCAGACCGGAACATGCGACAGGTGTGTAATCCTCCGCCAAGTTTTCGTGAAGTCAGGAACTCGTGGGCAGAGCGTCAATAATACTCAGGCGTTCATCTCCAACTGTACACACACCCCAGGCTAAAAGAAATCTGGCACTCTCTTTTTTGTTACGGTAGCACACTCCTCTACTCAACTTTGACACACATAAGAAACAATGTATCTCGAATGTTCATCTAATCGCAATAAATCGTGATCAGTGTTATTATCGTATATTTCCTTTCGTATTCGAAACAATCCTTTTTATTTTCAACCTCAAACAGTAATTTAATATTCAAAATTTTTTTTAAAACTAGGCACTGGAATATAATTTCAATTTCTTAAAAAAAATAATTTAAACGCTGAATCACTAATATTTATTTTTTAATCCGCACGCAAATATTTGTAATGCAGGAAACAGAAGTTTCAAATCAATAAATTTATTCAGGATTTGTAATCGCCGCTAAAAAAATTTCAAGAAATATAACTGAAATAGTTTTTTTTGCTTACCTTTTATTTAAAAACGGATTAAAAGGTATAAAAGTATTTTTTTTTAATTTAAAGGGTTATATATAATTTATAAAAGCGTGAGGCGCTTAACTAAGATACCTAGGATATTAAAAAGTACCACAGCTACTTACTCATATATGATGTAAAAATATGCCTTAACGTCTTGAAGCTTTAATACATTATATATTATTTTGCGTTTACAAAATATTTTTATACCTCATAATTCATTTTTAAATACTTATATTTAATTTTTTTACTCGAATATGTAAGACAATATTTAAGAAAATTATGGGATCTATACATGTGTGCAAATTTTGAACAGAATTGGACGCTGTTAAGTTCAAGGATTGCAAATCCGACTCGTTGAGTATTATACCATAATAGTATGTTATCATCGGAATTATACGTGTATGTAATATGTCATCTGGATCGAATGATGGGAAGTGATTTAAAACTCCAGTGGGAATTTTGAACTCTCTCTGGAAAGATATATATGAAAATAGTAAGTTAAATAAACGTAAAAAAAAAGTTCTATGCAATTATTTTTGCAAAGAAGAGAATTAGCCATCAAAGGTGCACTTTGTTTTATAATTATCATTAAATTGCCCAATTAAAAATATGAATCTAAGTAAACGATGAAATATCTAGAATTTGACAATAGTAAACTTTTCCTAAATTAAAATTCTAGAAAAGATAAGTCATTAAATTCAATACATATTTAGCTGAATGGAATTAAAATTAAAGCAAACGATAGACAGTTAAGCTGAATTTATTTAAGCAAAATATAATTAAAATTGAAGCAAATGAGAAAACAAATTGAAAAATGATCTGGTATGCCGAAAGTGATCCACTTAAAACAATAGCCCTTTAGGGGACTAATAATAGCTTGTGATAAAACTTTTCGGAGATACAACATAAAACACCATGCCTCATATATATATATATATATATATAATGTAAAGTAACTTTTTTCTCACAAAATAAAAAAATATTTTTACCTTATTTTTAAAGTCAATATAAATTCTCTTCATGAAATACATAAATCAATATAAATATATGGGTATGTTTATCACCCTGCTCGAACTGCACATGCTGTTATAAATTTTATAATAAATTGTAACGTACCAAGTCACACTCGATACAAATATATTTGTCTAATATTTGGCTTTCAGTCTTTTATGAGCGTTTTGGGGCTCATTTAATATTGTCTTGACATTTTGTAAGAAATATAAACCTTGCAACGAAATGTTGTAAATTTATCTTTAAAATGTTAAATTTATTTTATTTCATTCGGTTTTGAGTCGGATTTCATAAAACGATTGAGAAAAGTCTACGCATTGGTCGGATGTCACGCAGCTAGCAAGATAAGTAGATGGTTAGTAAAAAATATTAAATTTTTTATGATACCTCACATTTCAAAGTCTATATTCTATTTTCTAGTTAGCATTAAGAATATAACAGAGAATTATAAATTATAATAAGAATAATCTCTCCGGGCAGGAATCTTTACATTCTCAGGCTCACATTTTTTTTAAAAATTTACAATTTTTTCAATATGTGCCACATGGTAAAAAAAAACTATATATATATATTAAATACTCTGCTATGCAAAGAATTGTCCAATAACTTCACCAAAATGGATAGTTTTAACAATAAATTATAAAACAAATCTTTCATTTTCAAAAGTCTAGTTGTATTAATAAAAAGTTCAGACATTTTAATTAGTATAATAATCAGTATGTTAAACAATTCTATCAGAAAATATATTGTTAAATCCATTATTCGGAATTACATTTAAGGGACAATAATGATACTAAAGCTCCAAATTAAATTTCTTACCCTACACACAATGTGTTAATTCTGAAGCCCGAGAATAAATATTCAACTGAGCGATTTGATCAGAAAGCAGACCGCTGTAAAGATCGTGACCTTCAATAAAAAAAGTCCCCAAAGCCAATAGTTTTTTAATAATTTTTTATATAGTTTTGATATCAAAACATCATTCTTATTAAAAAAGAAAAGCGTTAAGCATAGGAGGGTCTAAAACATTTTTATAGATCCACTTCCCACCAAAGAAGATAAATATCGTTGCATTTTTATATTTGAAAATAATATGCATTTTTTGTCAATGTTACGAGAGAAAAAAAAATCACCGAAATTTTTCTAATTATCAATCACGCATATTATAATAAAACCTATCTTTATTGTACTTAGGCAAATAAAAATAACGAAATTGAGGACGTGCATCCATAATGAAATTAACTTTATTGAAGATTCGAATAACAAACTGCTTCTTTTTCAACATTTTAATTCACATACATTCAAATAAAAGATGAAAAAACATTGTTCACGAAGAAAATTTTCTTATACATTCTAACCAACAAAAATAACCTTTTTCCACTAACTAACAATTGGCAAGATTTAAGAATTTGTAGAAAACGTAATTATTTTCACATCGCTGACATTCCAATTTCTATTACTTTTCTAATGAAGAGAATTTCGTTCGCGGGAAGGATTAATTTTTGTCAATTTATTTTAATTTTCAAAAAATGAAATTTTAAGTGGTTGCTGTCCATTTGTTCTTCAACTTTATTTTCTCTCTCTCTCTCAAGCAAAAAGGTTAACATGTACGCATGAATTTTACTTTTTTCAGTATATTATTTACAGGTATTAATATGTAACAAATTAAACTTTGTGGTATATTCTAAATGATTTAGCTCTATATTAAATTTTCCTTCCGGGTTATTAGATAGACATTGTTTATTTATTTATTTATTTATTGCATTTTTTAGTCTAATATTGAAAAGGAACGAAACTTTAAATCTAGAATGTAACGATTTATATCATGCTTTCAAATGTATACTTAACTGTATTTTTACTCTAGAATTCAAACAAAAAACAGTGCAAAAGTATTGAATACATGGAACATTAAATTAATGGCTCTTAACTCTTGAAAATAATAAGAAATAATGTAATAAATCAAATGAATATCGAACTAAAATATTCAAATTTTACGAATTACATATTTTACTTCATAAAGATAAAACACACGTAATGCAAATTTATTCATTAATAAAGTATATTTTCATTTAAAAAGAAAATTTATAGCAATGGGCATTTCTATGGGTAGCAAACCACTGGTTTAAATTGCTAAGACTTTCGACAAAATTAATAAACTTAAATATATGCATGAAATTCCATTTAGTTTTTATTCATATAAAAAAATAAAAAATATTCTTTTTTTTTTACTTATATTCCAAACATAAAATGCAGATTTCGAATTAAAGTTTATATACAAGACTGTTTTAAAGTAAGGCAACAACAGCTATGATCATGTGATTTCAATTTCTTGTCTAGTTTTCAATCCAGCGCTTTGGTCCTTTTTTTTGTTCTTTTGCAGCACACTGAGATATAGAATATGAAGTCGTTCATGGAAGCCATGTTGGTGATTGAAGTGAGTTTAGTTTAATTTTTATTAATGTCTAACTATAAACAACACAACTGCTATTAGGGATGAACCTCGTGATTCTGAACCTCGTTCAAGTGACGAGAACGACACCTGTGAGCTGGAATCCCCTTTCCTAACTTCCACACCACGCCATTGAGAGGACTTTGGGCCCCGACAAATTTAACGTGCATCAGTCCCGGCTACAGGGCGGGTCTTTTGCGGCCAAGGCTCCAGCCCACGACTGAAAAGAAACCGACGGCCACGAATCCGAAACCATGATCACTAGGCTACCGCGGCCACACGACTGAAGTAAGACTTGTTATAAGGTTTTTAAATTTAAAGAAAATTTCCCCAGGAAACATTTATCGGATCTCGTGGAAGAGTATGAAGCGAGTGCAATGTCACGAACACAAGTATTATTAGGGTGCACTGAATTTAGTTAAAGCAGAATAGATGTGCAAGATGAGCAAAGATCAGGGCGGCTAAGCATGTTCACCTCAGAAGTCAATGAATGCTGTGCACCATTCATCTATTCGGACCATTCATCTTTTAAAGAAACAACCGTGAGGTCGGAATTACAGAAACGATGAGGAAGTTCAGTAAAGGTATGGTTTCTTAAGAAAACGGAGCAGTTATACAGCGACAGCAATATTGATGATGATGATAATGATGATAGTGAAGTTTTATTGGCGCAAGAGCCAGATGTGGCCTTACTGCGCCAAACAAGGTAAATCTGTGATCTAGACGTTAAAACAATGAAAAAGATTGATGAACAAGGAGGATCAAGTGAGAAAGTAAAGTTTATTGGCACAAGACCCAGGTATGGCTATGCTGTTCCAAACAAGATTTTACTGTGATCTAGACGAGAAGAAATTAAAGAAAAGACACATATTGGTTGACAAGGAGCGTCGAAAATAGAGAAAGATCGCTAAGGTAACCCGGGATTGCGTCACTCGTGTTTACTAAGGACAGTAAACCCCATAGGAAAGAAAGGGATCTCTAGGGTGCCTCGGGGTCATGATGCCCGTACTTACCTAAAGAAGGCAAGTCCCTGAGGTCCCCTGATATAATCCCCTGGGGCTACTTTACAAAATTGAGTATTTCTTTAAATTCGTAAATAAAGGTTTTCTCTCAGAGGGCTTGTTATCTCTCCCCTATCAAAACCCTTCGTATAGGTATTGAAGTTGTAATTTGGAAATGTTCCCAACAAGAAAAGAACGAAGAAAACAGATCCAGTATCATTCTAAAATGGTATATAACCCACGAATCGTGCAATGGTGCGAAATGGTTTTGAAAGAATGAAAAATGTAATACAAAATATTTTTCTTTTCTTAGAATTTTAAAATGAAAACCCTCGCGCGTAAATATTAAAATTTTTTTATCAGTTCGCGTTCAATCAAAATCGCATAAAAACGTCTGTATAAAAACAGAGTAGGGTGCATTTATTTTCGAGAAAGAATTGTTATAAAAACATGCATTTATTTTGTAAGTTATTTCGATTTACGCTTTAGATAGGATTTAGTAAAAATGAAACGAAGAAAAATACACGCAAGTCACTTTTTATTGAAATTTATTTTACATAGTTTACAAAAACGATAAACTACTTGCCGCAAATAACTTTTTTAAGTCTCATTCCATCAACTTTATTTTGACTACAGCTAAACATTATCAGGACAGGAAGGAAATGTACGAGGATGGTTTCAAAAAGTATTTGAAGATAAATGGCCTCATTAAGGTAAATTGTTGCTACCATTGCGTGTTGCCATTTCTTAAATGGAACCGAAACAAATTTGATATTGATTCTTAAGTTAGTTTGGATTAGTCATTCGCTGCCCAATCAAAATTTGATTGTAGCCACGTCGAGTTATCCATTTCATTTTGCGTCGAGTTGTGACTGTTGGTGAGAGACCTGGATTCCTTATTATGCACCGGTAATCAAGTAATAACAAAAATATTGGGTTGCTTCCGGTGGCTAATTTCCAAAAAAAGGAGAGAATGGTCTCTTCGGTCAGACAAGTTATGACGGAGATTTTTTGAGTTGCGAAAGGCGTCATGATCAGGAATACGAATAACTGAGACTTAGACAGCTGTCTAGTGAGTTATGATGCTTACTACAAATAAATAATTATCAATGCTACGAGCATCATCTCATGAAATTTTAAGGACTTAGTGAACGACCCTCGTATTGAAGTATAATTGCGATGACAAAGAATACCTTTATTTTATTTCACAATTCTGTGTTTCTTAAACTTGATTCAAGTGGAAATAAAGGTTAAAAAAGGCACAAATACACCAAACATGTGCTCCCATACTTTAAAGATACACGCAAACGGAATTCACCGACTGCAAAATATCGATATTTTTACGCAGTTCGATAAAACTACATTCGGCTGAGAAAATCGGATTCCTTCGCAACTATTTTATTTTCAAACGTAAAACAAACACTTCGTTTGAACAATACGGAATGAGAAACATTCTAGATAAATCAAAATATATACAGAGATCCTTCAAATTTACCATCTTCATACATTAGTAATGATCGAAAAATGATAAATCGTATAATACCCATATTTATCTTCTTTGTTATGATGGAGGTTTCCATTTATTCCTCTTTAACATAATTCTTAAAAATAAAACTAGAGGAATTTTAATAGAAGTTCTGAATTCTAAACTATTGTGTTTATTTGACAGCATTTGAATGTACCCAAAATGGGGGTGTATTCATAAAAGCAGCTTTAATTTTAAAATATTAAGATAAATTGAACATTTATTTAGATGTCTCGAAAAATATCTCGACCGAATTAATAAAACAAAATTATATACAAAATTAGAAAACTACGTAAACAAGAAAAATATTTTGTTTCAGTTATTGCAAAATACTATCGTACAGAAAATGTGAATGAAATATTTGATGAAAATTAATCATCAAGAGTTTATTTGAAATTAATTAATTCATATACATATACAAATATAGTTAGACCAGTTATTTAAGGCAGAGCTAAGTACCCACATTAATGAGACAAGCATAAGACTTTATATAGTATAAAATTTTGAACAGTATAAACCTTTGAAGTGCGCTGAGAGAATTATTTTCCAGAAAAGAAGAAAATCTCCTTCTTTAACGTTTCAACCCGATCAAAAATTATTCATTTAACCCTTTTACGTAGAATTATAACTTTTTCAATCTATAATTTAGCAAATTCTGGATATATTGATTAATTATTGACGTCGTACTTTGTGTAGAGAAAAGCGAGAGCAATTGGTGACAATTTAATCAAGTAGAATTATGAACAAGTGATGAGGACTAAACCTGACACCCCGTCTCTTAACTTCCACACCATACCAACGTCAGGACTTTGAACCCAGGTAAAATTAATGAGCCTCAGCCCTCCTACAAGAGGAATTTTTCAGGATGCGATGACTCAAATCAAGGATTCAAGGGAAACATTTCATGTCATGCAATCGAGACCTTGACCACTCGACTACAGCGGAAGAAATGTTTTCTCTACAACTTTAAGATGAAATATCGGCATTAATTCTTCCAATTGAAAATGATTCACAAAACCAATTTCTTCTTTTTCCTCGTCAATATTTGTAAATAAAATTACGCTTCAAACGAGGAATTATAATTCTAAGCCCTCAGTAATAGAGTTCAATTATTGGAGTATATAATAGCAGATCGAGAGTTGAGGTCTATGTACGCGCATATTAAGAAAATAAAAAATACATGTGAACCTGTATTTAAGGAATGGAAGCTTAAAAAAAGGCAGATGGAAGTTTTAGTGAATAAACGATTGTTGGATTTTATGGCGTAAGTAATACATTGAAATTATATAATCATTTATTACTAAATTGATTTTTTATAATCTTTCATAACATAAATTTTTTTTCAAAACAGTGTTCTAAGTTTACAGAAAAGCTTCCACTACATGCTGAACAACCTACTAATGTTTGTTTGCGTTCTCTAGCGATCTATTTATTGGAACATTCTAGATAAACATTTCTTTTCTGAAACGTAAAATATATGATGTGCCGTGAAGTGTCGCTTTCTCTTTTTAAGTGTACTACATCGATCCTGTGGTTTTCTTTTCATTCGAAAGTATACCCCTCTTTTTATTTTTCGAACGATTTTTTTACTAACTTTTTATTTAGGAGCAGCATTAGAGCTATTGGCGATGGACTTCGTAATTTTGAGCCTCTGTCAAATGACAAAGGCCATACCTAGGTCGGCACCTACCTCTCCAAACTACACCTTGTCATCTCGAGAACTTGGAGCTTCGATAGATTTAACGTGCATCAGCCATGCTACACGACGGGTATTTAATGGTATAACTCTTTCGCTACCGGAGGGAGAAAAAAGAAGTGCTTCTCTGGACCAGTGGCTTTTTACGTCTGAGTATTACACTGTGCCCAGACGATTTTAGATATTAAGCCTAATTCGCGAAAAAATATCCTCTAAAATCAGCTATACAATACAGTATTTCAGTTTTTACATATATTATTTAAAATGCATTAAACTTAATATATACGGAAGAAAAAAAGATTTAATCGAAAATTGCATGTTTTTTACATGAAATTATTACATAAAAATCGTATCTTTTAAGAAAATACAAAATATATTTACATTCGTTACATAAATTTCATAGTATAGTGATGTAACATTACATGGAATATTAAGATGTAAAAAATGTCTGAGTATGTGAATCTTATTTTGCTGTATGGTATATTTTTATTGAAAAAAATTCTTCAATGCATAGTCCAACTTCACATGTTTTACACACATATTTGTCATACTTTGACGCTCCACGAAAGATTTTGAGCAAAAGGCACATCTTCTTCGTTCTTCCTCTCCCCTTTAATGGCTATGTACAGATTTGGATTATTTTCGCTAACATCACTGTCAAATTCATTCATTGATTCGCAAATCTCAGTATCAGATAAATACTTTCTTTTCGTCATGGACTGTCGGTACAAATAAAAACCGAATGAAACGAACAGCTGAGAGCATCTGCTACCAAAAGTTCCTAAGCCCATAAACATCCATAAATACTGATTCGAGCTTCTAAGAAGCAAGCAAGAAAGAAAAAAAGAAAACCGAAAGCAAGTGCACCCTTTAAATCACGTCATAACACTTAAAGAGTCGCGTCGCAACACGTTGCTTTTAACAATTACTCCCCTTCTGATAGTGTACTGTATTGAAGACTAATAATAAAAATGACTTGTTTTTAGGACATCACATTTATTCGCGCACATCTTTTCAAACATAAATTCAAGACACAATTTTACACAAGCACCACTTTTTCAACGTTCGTCTTAACCTCTTGGATCCCAACTCTATACTAAATTTCATATCCGTTGCCAGTAAATTATCTAAAATCAAAACTATGATCTGGTGTTGCCAAAAAAATATCTTAATAAAGAATATTGAAAAAGGTATTACTTTAAGTTTAAATCGTCTGCTTTCAAAAGTAGAATAGGTAATGTCTTAAATAAAGCATCACATTAAATTAAATCGTCTGCCTTTATAAGTTGGACAGATAAAATCTTAAAAAAGTATCACAATCGTTTGTTTTTAAAAAATTGAATATGTCACAACCGCCAGAAGTGAAATCCAAGCCCATATCACCAAGGTCAACATTCCAAATAACCTATCTATATGGATTTCGTGGTATTGTAACGCCATATTGTAACATTAAGAAAATCAAATAAAACGTTCTCATCAAGCGTATCTCTATTGATACTTTGGTGTCCAGCACGCATTCTCGGAGCGTATCTAATGTGATACGCTGGGCACAGGAGAGCAAACGCAAGCGTATCGCATGTGATACGCTGGGATACGCTAAGACCCATGACTCGTGGGAAACGGCACCGAGTCAGCGACCATTATTTCTATGTTACCGCGACCACACATACTTCCTGGTACTGAGTGCAAGCAATAATTGCCCAAACCTTCAACTCTCAAAACACCGTTTGGCGACAGATGAAGCAAACAATGACGTTTTATCACAAGGTCCGTAATGCACATGCATACCTATTTTACATTATCAAACTGGAGCCTTTTGACGGGTGAGGGAACTATAGAAGCATCTGCAGCTGTTAGTTTTAATTAAATTTTTACGACTTCCAAATTTAGCATTCGAATTCAATCGATGTTCATCTTCTGCTCATTGATATCGCGTCAGAAGATTCGGCAAGCATGAAAGGAATATTAGTTTGAAAAAAAAAAACCTGATACGACGCATCGGGTCTTCCTCCATGAAACACATTCGAATGTATTAATAAAGGGATTTCAAATCAATTTATCAACGAACAACCTTTCGCGATTAAAACGAAAATTTGATTCAAATGAATCTTTTCCTGTGTCAGGCAAAGGAAAATTCGAGCTGCAGTTGTTTGTTTTGCACTGAATTTCCGCTTATTTAATCACCTGAGGATATCAATAGCTGAATCTCTTAATTCATGATCACATTAGAAACAAAAAAGAAAGTCTAATGTATATGAAATATCCTTTTTGTCTCAGTATCCTTGTAATTAGAGAAGACGGCATGTATTAAATGCGTGCTTCGAAAGTTATAGAATCTAAAGATAGATTACTTAGAATCAAACACAAAATACATCATATTTTTGAAGTAATGATGTTTTTTTTTATATTGTCAAAACTCTGCTTCAAATTTAGAAATTAAACGCTGTGTTGTGTAAGTCTCCATATATGTCTTTAAAATAAGCATTCTTTTTTTTTAAAAAAAAAACATATTTAGGATAAAAATGTATATGCATTATGAATTATATAAATATAAAATTAATGTTGTAAATACTGACCCTTTATATTTTTCTCTATTTTCATAAACTCATCTACGCTATTAGAAAAGAAAACACTAGAAAAATAAAGAAATTTCTGTCAGGCAGTGTACTTCTACAAAAAATAAAGACATTAGTGTAAACTTTGCAATGAAAGAATTTAGAAAAACATTTCATTACATATATTAAAATCTCCTTCGACACCAATCTGAAACATATATCCACAATTCCATATACCAAAGCTATCTAAATACCAAATTCATTTTTAAGGGTACCAGAACATGTGGTGGAAATAAAATATCAAATTTAAGACTTTTTACCTTTGTGCATTTATGTTTTAGAAATTATTCGTAGAACTTAAGATTTTTGTGTGCCTGATAATGATATTTGAATCATTTTATTGAACTATAAAAGTATTCACTTTTGGCTAAAATGTTTTCTTTCCCTTTTAGTTATAGACATAATTTTTTAGATGTATCTATATTTAGGTACCATTTTTAAAAATAATATTCCATAAATCTATAAGACATTTTACTCATGTATCGAAAACAACGCACAAAATATAGTGCATCAACTTTTTGTAACGATATTACTTTGTATTTTCATTGAAAAAATTACAGAATTCGTAATTTTGGAAATTTTAGTTAATCTTTTTTTTCTTTCATAAAAAAATGACTTCTTAAATCTTAGATACGGCTCTAAGAAAAAATATTTGAAGTTCACTACATACATATGTACCTTTTATAAAAGCATAAGAAATTTGGAACCGCATCGTGCAATTGTTTTCTTTCAAATTGTACCTAAATGCAAATATATCTCACAAATCCTGTCAATATTCAACTAAGAGAGAATGAAAAAATATATTACATAGTTCTATAGAATGATTAAAATATCATTAAAAGGTAGAAAAAAAAATTAATATCTCTACTAATAATTTGATAACATATATCCTAAAAACAAGGAATCTAAGATATGAAATTCCAGAATTCCTCGCATGTCTTGGTACCCTTAAGATAAAACATTAATACGATTAGTGGTTTTAAATTCTGATGCCGAAGCAAGAGTATTAACTTATGACAGATTGGCATGACTTGTCGTGACATGATGTCTTGTGAAGATTAGGGTGCCAGTTCAGAGGCCAACCTCGTCGTCTAACTGTGGCTAAACTTTACAAGGCGCATTGGCGCAAGGTATTGTAATCAGCGAACCGTCAGCAAGGCAAAAATAGGCAGATGAAACAAGTTCAATAAACAATTGAGCGATATCACCAATAAAACAACTATCAGAAGATCCATTTTATTAAAAATACATTTAAAATGTATTTTATTGAAATGTGTGTGAAGAGAGATTTGGTAATCTTTACCTTATTTTTAGTGTTCGGAAATGAACAAATAATCTTCCAAAATAGAAAATAAAATGACTAAAGAAAACAAAGAAAAAATTAATTTGATTAGAGTTAGATTGCAAAATACTAGTGAACAAAAATGTTAACTAAAGGAAACCAACTTAAGATTTTGTAATTTAGTTGAAAAGCCTAAATTGTTACATTATTTCATTATGGTATATATAATTGTGCAAAAATACATCCTTAGAAATAAAAGAGTAATTATATATAATTATACATCTTATTGGATATTAATACTCTATTGTTCAAATCCAGAAAATTCAATTCCACGTTGTATCAAATGGGAAATCTATTAACAGATTTAGAAACTATAAAAAATTAATTTGTATGCAGTTATTATACATTTTTATTCGTGAAATATTTCCTTCATATTTTTGTACGAAAATCAACCAAAATAATTGAAAAAAAGTTTGGACTGTTTTCTTAATTAATTACCATCAGTTGTTTCTTTTTCTCCTACTTGAGTAAACTGAAGTTGAAAAATTCTTATCCAAGAAGATCGAATAGATTGTGTGTTTCCATAACTCTCTAAAATTATTGATGACAATGTCAGAAATTAAAAATAGATTTCCCGAAAAGCAACGACTTGATTTAAATGCTAATTTGTCACAACAATTGTTTATTCTTTTCCAATAACAAAACTTCTTTGTTAGCTATTCCTTTTATATTTCACGAGTTTCATTAACTCTTTTTACTACTGATTTCCTCATTAAAAATGATAGTAAATAATAATAGAATAGGAACATTAACAAAAAGTAACAATTGAATCTTTCAGCAAAAATTATATATTATTATGCATGAAATATTTTACAATGCAATTTATTAAAAAGCATCTCGTGCCGTATTTTAGAGACCAAATCGATGTATGTAAAACGTCCACTTTTAAAGTGGTTCGTAAGTTGAGATACCATTGTATTTCTCTTGGGAAACATCCATCATATTTGAAACATTTTATGTATTGTTCCTTTTCTATAGCTTAACATACTATGCAGAGAGGTCATATCATATTTCAAATTCCTACCTTTTGAACACCATAGAATACAAAAATATATCAAAATGTTTCGATATCCGAGATTCTCTTATGATATTTCGTTAAATACTCTTTTATTCATACAGTTTACTTCCACAAAAAGCAAATATATTTTCCTAGTACGGTAATCTCTCATCTAACACGGTTTCGGAAAAGCGATTTCCAAATTCTTTTAAATTTACCAATTCATTTTACAGGAATTACCTTATAACTCACAATATATGTGTGAATATTTTTTTTACATTATTGGTGAACATTTATGAATTTTAAACTTGTGTTAGTATGTCATTTTAAGAAAATAGCGTCAGAAAAAATGCTGGAACATAAATTAAAGGATACAAATGGTGTTATATTCAAAAGATAGGTATCACAATAAGTTATGATTACAATAATTACATTTAGTTTACTTTTAAGGGATATTTACATTGCTATGATGAATTCAATTTAATAGTTTATCGTCTGCTTTTATTTTAATATCCGAACAGAATTTTACTCCCTATTTTAATAACGTACCGTTTGATCTTGTTTTTTAAATTATAATTTAATAATTGATTTCCATGGCAAAGTAGTCTGTTTTAATACTTCCTATTGAAAACATAGGCAACGGGTTTTTTTATGCTTTGGAATATTTTGCAAATGAAAGTAAAAATGCATTAGGAATTTTATTTTCTTCATAGTAATTGCTTTAGTGGAGCCTGGGGCTCGGAATTACGCTTAATGTAAACTAATTAATATACATTTTCAATAATTTTACTTTTTCCGAGAACTTAACAGAAAAAAAAAACCATCAGCTAATGTGAATGAAATTAATAGACATGATTTAATTTTTTTTCCTTGGTGTTGAACGAATCCCTTGAATTTAAAATTGTGTTCTCAAAGTAAACAATTTATTTTTTAATGTACCATCTATTTTCACAAATAAAAGAAAAACTAGAATAATTTTTACGGAAAATCCCTCAATAGAACGTACAAATAAATATGCATGTCGATCGAATTTTTGTTTAGCACTCTAAATTAAACTTAACCAAAAAATAAAACTCAGTGTTAAGCGAAGTCTTATGACTAACTTCTTGATAACTAAACCAGAGTCTTGCTATGTCAATGTACACCTTCAAAAGGTAGCTAAAAGATTTCAAATGATGAAGACAGCCGCTACTAAACACTAAGAATAAAAAGACATTTATTATTTAAGTTACACGAATTATTTCATTTAAATAAAAAATTTCTCACAGCATATTTTATCTCGATTTTGCAATTACGAAACACGGTTGAAAAGTAATGTTTTATGTCCAAAAATTTCTTATTAGATCCTGATTTTCTAAATTCCTTTCTGTCGGATATCAACAGGAGCTGTAAATTACTGCACCAGATATGATTTTAAATAGCATGAAATTATTCCATACAAATCTGTGTATTAAAATACCACTAAATTTTTTGGTCTATCTTTAAGCATCATTGTGCTTAATTTAATGTTACATACAAAGTAGCATTTATATGAACTATTAAATGGAGTAGTAAAGAAAATTTCACAAATGCATATTCAGTTAAGGCATTTTATGTGAATGATGAAACAGATATACAGGGTCATTTGAAAGTATCATTTTACAAAATTTTAAAATGTTCAGGGTCAAGCCCACTATTAACATGCTCCACATAATCTCACCTGAAAACTTTTTTTTTCTTTTTAAAAATTATGCAAAACAATTTGTCATCTTATTTTATTAATGACATTCTATGTTCTCATTAAATGCAAACTTAGAACTTGTTCCTTCATAAATTTTCAACAAAGAATGTCATTTATTAACATATCAAGTACCAAAAAGCATGAATATTTCTTTCCCTAACAGGAAATATTAAAAATTAAACGGAACTTTAAAATACGACTTGCAAGAACAGCATGCAGATACGATCGCGATTTTTTAAAGATTTAGAATTCGTAAAACTATTTTAACGTGACGTTTCGAAAGGAATAAAAAGACGAAGAATTCTAACATCTCGGGAATTTCGTATCGCTTCTTAGACGTTTGACAACTGAAGAGAGATATCAATAACTTAAGAATATGATAAACACTATAAATTACTATAGACGTTTTGGCATTGATTCCAAAAAGTAGAGTTTCAACGCAATTTAGCAATTGTTTTTAAAAATTTAATATAAAAATAAAAAAGGAGAAACAACAATTTTCTTTCTGGTGATAGAAATCATTAGCACATTAATGTATTTAAAATATTCTTCAGATAAGCGAAGCATCAAGTCGTTTGTCGGGGACTAAATACAACCAAAGAATCCGCGGTAGCAGACGAAACATGGACACAAAATCGTGACCTATGTTGTTTCGGTCGAGTCACGGGTTCAAATCCTGATTCTACAGAAGACCTATCATGTATTGTAGCTGACGCTCGCTAAAATATATCAGAGCCCAGTTTCTTTTCGTTCGGATGATGCGGAAGTTAATAGAATGTGGTACAGTTTAGGTGTCGTTCTCTCGTTATTTGAATGCAATACTAAATTACGAGGTTCATCACCAGTGACCTTAATGTTGCTAAGTGAGACAATAATAAGCAATCAATCCGTTTTTATGTATTATTTAATCTTTTAATACTTTGGTCTTATGGAATTGTACGGGAGATAAATCAGACTGAAACATTGGAACATTAAATGTCCATTTTTAAACTTGAGAGGGTGTAAATACCAATTCCACAAATACACAAAACTGACCCACTTTCTGAAAATAAATGAGACGATTTTGAATATCAATCAATAAATAAGAAACATAAATCAATTAATCAGTATCAATGTTGTCTCCGTTCTATTACGAATTCTTATCTATAACTTGCGCAAAGACAATCGATCACAGTCTTATCCCAAACCTTAACAATTGTCGTGCAAATTCCCAATGTCCTTTTAACTAGATGATAATATCGATGGGGCTTGTCACAGGACCGTTCCTTAGTTACGAGATGCAAAATTCATTGAATAGCCCTGGATTTGAATCTGGAGGGTATTAAGAGAGTGTAATGCGGAATTATGAAATTGAGAGAACGGTGAATTTAAGAGAACTGCAAGAAATGAGATCTTCAATCGGAATATTGCGAGAGAACAGAAGAAGAAATAAATTTGATAATTAAAGTTATTTTAAAAGTACATAGATAAAAATCAAAGTTTCTGTAATTGAAAACTCTTGTACATGTGAAAATATAATTTATTTCTTAAAGTAGGCAAAGAGAAGCATTAAACGTATGTAAGAAACTGCACATGTCAGAAGAAAAATACCAAAATAAAAAAAAAATTCAAACATAGTCAGCTCTTTCATATTAATATTGTAAGATCTGAATAAAATTGAATGCATTTTTAAAGAATTTTAATAGTTATTTTTTATTACAAATTATACTATTTTAATCTAAATT
Source organism: Nephila pilipes (assembly GCA_019974015.1). NCBI lineage: Eukaryota > Metazoa > Arthropoda > Arachnida > Araneae > Nephilidae > Nephila > Nephila pilipes. The sequence goes on along the minus strand of BMAW01126855.1, from coordinate 40,328 downwards.
TTACCCCTTTTATTTCATTTCATATATAAATATATACACTGTTTGGGATCAAAATAAAATTTAAATATATCTCAACCAGTTTGACTATAAATTGAATTATGTAATGCCATGAATTTAAAGTTGAAAAGCTCTCTCTATAGCATTACTTACTCAAGTGGTAACGCAGGTCAAATAAGAACAGTTTTAAATTTATATGGGAAGCATAGCAATCTTTTAGAAACACGAGTTTGTTTTGAAAAAAAAAATCAGAATAAAATGATTTCAATAGCTAGTTGAACTAATTTATATTTGTTATCGTTTGTATTTAATAATTGTATGTAATCGAAAAAACGAAAATTGTTACAGAATTTTCAGCAAGTTGTTCGTTACATACCGTTATGTTAGCTGTCCCGCAAAAACTATAAATATTGGTCCATAAGTGACCTAAAAATGAAATGTTTTCCTTGAGTCATCCTTTTTGATTAATATGAAAACTTTGAAACAGAGGTGCGTCAAGGAACTGAAGTTCAAATAACTGAAGTCAGTCGCCAATAACCCGCAATAAATTTTGTAATATTTTAATTTTTTTCCAAAAAACTTAAAGGTTTTTTAAATATTTACAATACAGTAAATATGTATTCTTTAATATGGTCATACCAATATATTTTTGTAAGTGCAAGATTTAGTAATTAACATATAAGTGTGTCGTCTCATCGATTATTTTTCTTGAATGTGTCTACCCCTCGAAGAATATTCGGAGCATTGATAATCATCAACATTAAATTAATATCTCATTAGATCTGTATAAAGATTCATAAAATAGAAAGGTGTGAGCGAACTATGAGGGAAATGACTCAAGGACAAAATGATATTGGCATTTTAGAGGAATTAATAGAAACTAACAGCAGATATTAGTACTTTATGAAGAAATTAGGAAACAATACTCAAATGATGGCGTAGTAAATGGTATTATCGCATTTAAGTAGTAATAAAATAATTCATTAGAATCCATAGACAACGATCTCACAAATTAGATTCATTGCCATGGGTCAATGTACTTCAGGATTAGATGGTACCTCACACTCCTAAATTACATTTTGAGGCCCAAGTAGAATTAATTCGCAACAACTTCCAATAGTAACGTGCAACTATTTATATAATGGAACGGCTTTTAAACCCAAAAATTCATCGGCCACAACGCCATCGACTTTAATCATAGGGATTTGACACCCTAAACACGCGTTTCAGCCTCTGAGGCGCAATCAGCAAGCACGTTCGGCTGTTAATCAAAAGCTTGGTGTTTCAAAGACCACTCGGTAATAAAATTTTAGGGCATGGTTGCCGAGTGGTCATGTTCGCGAGCAAAATTGTTTCTGTCGAATCGTGGATTCGAGTCCTGACTCCATAAGAGACCGGCCAGAGCAGGGTTGATTCACGTTAACTCTGTGGAAACTGAAAGTTCTCACATTGGGATAGTATGGAAATTTCAAAAGGTCTCGGGTGTCTTCCTCGTCCCTTGACCAATATTCAAAATGACGAAGTCCGATGCCAATAACCTTCATGTTTTTCTTAGTGCGACATGTTAATCAATATTCAATAGAAACAAAACACGCGTGACAATTTCAAAATAATAAGCTATGATTTTCATTAGGCTTAATTGCAGCTCTGCTAAAAAATAGCGGTAAGCGTGACTCTCTGAAATATAACATGATGGGAAAAGTGAATGGGGTAGAGCACGTTACCTGCATCAGGAACCCATGATTTTTAAGGCCGATGATGTCTTGGGCTCAAATTCACCGTGGAATATACTACAGAAAATGTATCAGAATTTCCCTCCATTGGATGTATTTTTTAATGTTGCACATGCCAACAACATGAGAGAGGCTAGCGATGGACCTCGTGTTTTTACACCTCGGTCAAGTGACGAGCAAGATTCCTGAGCGGGCACTCCACTTTCCAAACTTTCATACAGTACTAACACGAAGACTTTGAGCTACGATAAATTTAAAGAGCAACAGCACCGCTATACGGGGGATCTTTAGTGGAATGAGGACCTGAATCTTGACGATTACAACACCGGAAGCAAGCTTATAACCATGATAATTTGAATATCGTTATCTAAACATGTCATAAAGAGGAGTAATTATCAATTATATGTAACTGTTGCCAATCTAAATATTTTACAGGTACGAAAGGATTTCAAACAGTTTTCAGGCCCCTAACTGTACGGTTTATCTGAGAGAAACTCCTAAAATGCATTTACAGTAGTAATCTTTCACTCATTTAATGAAAGAATACAACTCTAAATGCGTGTGTGAGATCACGTGTTAACAACTTTCATGCACTTATGAACTACAACTGCAACCTTTGCTTTACAAAATATTGCGTGTGATGTTGGGATCCCAAGCCTCTATTGATTGCAACCTGAGTAGAATTTCAGGATTTCCCTGTTTTACTAGATGTAAAAGCTGAGGCTGGCTGCCCTCTTTTTTAGCTTTATGTGAATATGATCACATATGATACTCGTATGCATAAATATCTGGCAAGACAGCAAATAAACATTGAACAGATTAGGTTAGATATGGCCTTACTGATAAAAAGGAAGTTTTCCAAACCTAGCTGAAGAGGATATTTCTAGCCTATTCAGTTACTTATTTCAAAAACCAAACAACTGGATACTTTTTCTTATCCAAAATGCGACTTATGTTCACTTAATTTTAAGATTACACACAATCCGATTTTAGGAGTTCAGATCTTCAACGTCTTACGACACTGCTGTCAACTTTCTAGCGTTTGTCTGAGTTACATTCGAGGCAAACAAGAGCGCGATAATTCTTGTATTTATCTGCTTCCAATTCACTGTTTCTCATTTTGCCAGAGTCACTTATCTTTCCCTCTAAGTACGTACTCATACATCTACCTGATAAGAACCTTTCTTCATCAGATAAATGCGAACAAGTATCAGATTCAACTGACTTCCCTGAATTTGTTTATTAATCCCTCGGCTTGGTAAAACTAAACAGAAGCGATAGAACGAGCAATGTTAGTGTCTGCGGAAATTCAATATTTGAATGAAAGTCGGAAAACCAATTTATTTCCTCCCTACTAGCGACAAACATATGCAATGATCGTTCAATAGAGTAACACTTAAAAGCAAAGCGAGTGAGTTGTGATAGCTAGAATTTATGACGTATGAGCCAAATCTATTAAATGCATCTAACATTTATTCAAACTGTAATCTAGAACAGTAAGAAAAGGTAAAAATTAGTTGACACGGAGTGCCAAAAGTAGTTTGGTTTTATTAACACATCACTAAAAGCAACACAAGTACTATTGGGGACGGACTTCGTAATTTTGAACCTCGGTAAAGTGACGAGGACGACACCTAAGCTGGCATTCCCTCTCCTAACTTCCATACCCCGCCAACGGCAAGACTTTGAGCATGGACAGATTCAACGTGCATCAGCCCCAGCTACACAGCGAGTCTTTAGTGGCATCAAGGCTCGAACCCGCGACTAGACGAAAACCGCCAACCACGAGTCCGCGGCCATGAACACTAGACTACCGCGGCAGTGTCGAAAAATAGAAAAGATTCGCTATGGTATCCCGGAACGCGTCACCCGTGTTTCCCAAAGACAGTAAATCCCATAGAGAAGAAAAAGACCACTTGGTTACGTCGGGGTCATTATGCCCGAGCTTATCTCAACAAGTTAATCCCTTAAAAGGTAGAAGCAAGGCAAGAGCTTTTACTTTGGTTTGATTTTTATTAACGTCGCGCTAGAATCAATACGAGGGCTATTGGTGACAGACCTCATAATTTTGAACATCGGTCACGTGACAAAGATGACATCTGAGCAGGTATCTCTCTCTCCTAAGCAAGGCGAGGGTAATTTCCAACAGAACTCGTAACCTGGAACCAAGGTCAAGTGACGTAATACTTGAACCAACGGACGTAATATACAAACTTTCCCACCACTTCAAAGGGAAGATTTAGAGATCTCCGACACATTTTAACACACATCAGTTCTGCTAAACGACATACTTTATTGGCATCAGGCTTCAAAATGGCAAAAAGACTGAAACAATGCCGGCTACAAATTTGCTACAATGGCCACTAAGTTAAGACGGCCGCATTAATTTGTAAACAAATATGTTAAGTCATGGAATGATGAAGAACGATATCATGTTGCTATAACTACAATTACTGAAATTTTTTTATTACTTTACAATTAACGCGAAAAAAACCTGATAAAATTTTAAGAATAAAAATTAAGACAACATAATCTATTATAGTAGAAAATATTTATTTTACCGAATTTTCATTTGTAATAAGTTTTCGCTTCTTATTAAACAATAAGCAACTTGTAGAATTCACTTGCAAAGAGCTCATGACATACGGTACAAGTAAGAAATTCCACTAAAACTGGAAATTGTCGAGTTGGAATTCAACAATGAGTCATTAAAACTCAATTAAAGAGAAAATGTTCGCGTTTGCTTTCAGCACAAGTCACAGACAAGATTTTTTTCCCCTTTTCCAACCGCGAGACAGCGGCGCAGACGTTTAAAAAATCTACAACAGTTAGGGTAAAAATCACAGAATCGTCTCAATAAGTTGCCGGGTGAAATACTCGGCTTTAAAGGGTTTTTTTCTAAAACAGCTTTATCTGCGATAAAAATATAAATATCAGAAGGTGATGCTTTTATGATATCTATAGTCATTCTTCCTTGCAAATAATTAAATAATAAGAAAATAACGAGTTTTATTAAAGTTTAAAATAAAAGGAGCATTCTGTATTAATCAAAGAAATTACATGGAAATAAAGATACGAGGGTCATTCAATAAGTCCATAGAAATTTCAAGAGATAGCATCCAAAGAGGTTTATTTTTAGTAAGCATCGTGACTTTCTAGACAGCTATCTAAATCTCAGCTACTCGTATCGTGATCACGACGCCTTTCGCACCTTAAAAATTATTCGTCATAATTTTTCCGAAAGATGAGATCATCTTCACCTTCTTTAGAGCAGACTCATCAGAAGCAAATCAACGTTTTGATTGTCGCTTAGTTTCCGGTGTATGACGACGAATCAAACTGATCATTGATAGTGATAACTCGATGCGGTAGCAATCAAATTTTGATTTGGCAGCAAATTACTATCAAAACTAACTTATGAATCAATGCCAAATTTCTTTCAAATTCGTTTAACAGATGGGAGCACCTAATGGTGACAATTTATCTTAAGGATGCCATCTGTCTTCAAATACAAGTACTTTTTGTACCACCCTCGTAAAAATAAAAAAATATGGCATTTATTTACCCTACTATAGTAACTTGGCTTCGAAACATGCTAAGTTGCTTGGTTGATATTATCAACGTTGCAATGAGAAGCAATACGAGGGCTATTTTGAACCCCGGCCAAGTGACAAGGACGACACCTGAGCTATATATATAGCACCCTCACTCCTAACTTTCTCACCACACCATGGGGAATACTTTACAGATTTAACGAGCATCAGCGCTGGCTACAAGGTAAGTCTTTAGTGAAACCAAGGCTCGAACCTACGATTCGCTGAAAATTGGCCGCCTAAAGTCCGTGACCATGAGCACTAGGCTAATTTGTCCACCGAAACATGTTTTTTAAATATATTTATTTCATTGGTTGATTGATTGGTTTAATTGGTTGATTACATTTATTCAAGTTTCACATAAAAACAATCCGAAAGCTTTTGCTACAGATCTGGTATTTTGAGTCTCGGTCAAGTGACGAGGACGACACTTCCTTGAACTGGCACCTCTCACTCCAAATTTCCACACCATCCCAATGAGATGACAGTGAACCTTGACAAATTTAAATTGCATCATCTGCACTACACGACGGGTCTCAGGTTTAATCACGCCCACTATCGGACGAAACAACGCTGACCATTACCACTCGGCTATCGCGGACGCCTTAAAATTCAGGTAGTGAATTTGTACGATAGTTTCATTTAAAGTCCACATTTTGAATCTGCAGTGAATTTAATTATTCTTTTACTTATATAGTAGTAAAGGCAAATGCAAAAAAAAAAAAAAAAATGAAATATAAAGGAGCCTTTTATTTTTCTAGTGAATAATGGTTCATCACTCGAGCTTTAAGAATATTATACATAGTCAAATTTAAAATATGTTGGACAACGTAAATAAGTAAAAGGTGGTATTTGATACATTGTTCTTATTTCACACACACACATACATATATATATATATGACGCAATGTTTCGAATGAAGCTTTCAAGATGTTCCCAGATAATTACCGAGTTAACATGCTTCTGACAGAAATTGAATACATTTCGAAGAAATTAGGATGATTTTTTTAAATTTTTTGTACCCTAACCTTTCTGTAATCTACTATTCGATAATCTGGCACCGAAAGAGACGTTCACTATCTTACTTTTTCGTGTGCATTCGTGTATCTGTTAACCTTGACTGCGAGGTCGCGTCATAACGCTGCTCCCATTTTCGCTCAGTATTTATCGTAACGCTGTCAGTTTTCGTTTCAGAGCATCATTTTTTCTTGATATTGCGTATCACTTTCTGCAACTGTGTACATATAATGCACTGTACAATAAAAAGTTCTCGAAGTCCAGTAGGAACTCCCAGTAAGGGTTCTTCAAGTTCTAATAAAACTAGTAAGCGCGTGGCTAGAGTAGTTCATCACGTGTTTTAACTATTGTTTTATTGAATTAATTCTTCTTTTGGGTTATGTTTCTTATCAATACAAGTATGTTCAATTATTGGATTTAGTTTTGTAGTAGTTAAAATGACAATGTACTTTGTCGGATATTTATATCGTGTACATAGGCTCATAATATGTGAAAACATATCAAATATATGTATTAAAAGCTTAATTTTTTTTTAATCTATAGTGATAAATCTTTCTTATTCCCTTTAAATCTACGCGGATGCTCGATATTCCTAAGCTATTTGGTTGAAAGAATGGTTTCTGTAAACATTAATAGTTAGATAACAATGAATATTTGAATAATATCAATGATTCAAAGAAAGTGTAGACATGAATTTTTTTAAAACTTCTTTGCATTAATTTTGTGAAAAATGAGATTGAACCTCTGTTTTTTTATACAATTATGTGCGCTCTCACGAGATTTCCCTATTGAGACAATCATTGCAATGAAACACGGGGAATGTAATCAATAATAAATCTCTTATGTGTCATTCAATTCAAAATACTCATAAATTCTAAAAACTAATCAGTGATAAAATAAATGCTAAACTACTTTTGACGGTTATCATATAATCTTGATTAAATTGTTTTAAATCACGTGTTACTGTCTTTCGAAAATGATGGATAGCAGTACAGGTTACCGTGTTTAAAAATTTACATAATTCTTTTAGAAGTATAATCTATTTTTAGTACTTTTCAAGAGGTTTGAAAAAAAAGACGAAGAAAACTATGTCTTCTCCAATAATGTTACGTAAATAAAGCTTATTTGACAGCATACTTTAATATATAATTTTGGAAAAAAATTATGTCAAAAATTTGTTTTTTAACGAATTAATAGTAATCGAGAAAAATCTTAAATTCTAAAGAAAAATGAAACAATACTGTATATAATTTGATATAAAATTGTTTGATTAGCTGACACATTAAAAATATTGAATTCGACAAACTTGATTTTTCAATGCAAGCATTTTTTTATTCGATCCCATTCTAAGGTAATGAATCGAACCGTGGGTTCACGTCCCGATCCCACTAAAAACCTGTCGTTCAGAATAACTGGAACTACAGTGCTTTAAACGGAAGTGGGCATCTAAAAGTTCTTGATATGTGGAATTTAGTAAGAAGTGCTACTCATGTGCCCTACTCGTCCTTTGACTGTGGCTCAAAATTACGAGGTCCGTTGGCCATAGATCTAGATATTTGAGTTTATTGAGTGCTTCTGACTATCTAATTCTGAGTGACTCAAAGGTCCACTCTACAGAGCTCTAGAATTTTTAACCACGATTAGAAGACGAGATCATCACATGAGTTCACCACTTTCTACATCCACGTCATTGCCTCTACCAACATGAGAACCTTTCTGTGTACTGATTTTAATCCAACTATTTTTGTAAAATAATAAATAAAAAACCAAACAACTAAACCAAATCTAACATAAAAATCGATCATATCGAATCATAAATTTCCAACTAGAAAAATAAATTTTTCATAGGGGATTGAACTTTATTCTAAAACATTAATTGAATCGTATTTATGCAAAATTAGTACTGACTTCTCTGAAATATATAAAAGTTTTAGATAAACAATACGTATTTCAAATTGCCAATTTTTAAACACTATTATATTCCACTGATCATTCCATATCACCGAAAGTCTCTTCATAATTTAAACACGACTTAATAACAAATTTAAATATTTTAAGCGGATCATTCTTGAAGGGATTTTAATAATTCATGAATATCCTTAATATCCCTGATTTTATATTCTCAATTTACCTCCCTCTTCAGATTAAAGATAGTTTTAATTGAAGTAGGTATTTTTTCAAATTAATCAACATTAATCTCATAACGACGAAATGAAAATTCTTCCATCCGATGTAATGGCAAGCTATGGAAGCTATTTTTTACATTTCGATATGGTGTAATACATTTCACTCTTCATGTTGAAAAATGTTGAGATAATAATTTTTATCACTCCACCAAACAACACCGTTGAGAGTGCTTTCGCGTTGAAAGACGAATTTTTGAAAGTCGGTAGACGAACATGCTAGACCATTCCCGCGATGATAAAAAATGAATTGATAACACATAAACAGCTGAAATATTACAACGAAGTGCAGTTCTGAAAATAGGAATGTTAAGTGTTTTGAAAAAAAAAATGCTTCGTGAAATTAGCAGTGATGAATAAGTTGTAATAATTTGATGCACATAGATCACTCCAGAATATGCTTAAAGATATTCAATGTTATTCCCAAGGGATTTCCTAACTAGAATTTGAACCATTCCTTCAAGTCCTCGGTACAATAACCACAGCCAATTGGTTGACTTATTGATAGCTTATTAATTTCACACTCATAAGCAACGCGAGGGGTATTGGTGGAATGCCTAAATGGACCGAGCTCTCCTACAAGGGTTTAGAGCTATAAACCAGCCTTCTGGGAGAAAATCACTTCAAACTCAGCATTTATTGACTAATCGAAGAAACAAGCACTTTTTTTACAAGACAAAGTAGGTTTAAATAAACAAGAAATTATATAATCAAAGAGTACAAGGATTAGTGAAAGCTTACAATGCGCTTACTGAGTAGAAAGGCATGACATAAGGACAAAATATCATCGGTCTAATTTTCTTGCAGAAATAAGGTATATAATAGGCGAAGTATAATACGTTAAATGGCATCATACAAAAACGTTTCACAAACTCGTAAACTATAAACAAAATATTAGAAGAAAAAATAACGCCGAAATTGAAATAACGCCGGCTTGTTCAGGGTTAAATGCGCTTCATAATTCTGTAACACGTTCACATGACAAGCTTGACATCTAAGATAGCCACAGTAGCCGAACACCAAGTTTTAGTTTAGTTTTTATTAACGTCGCACTAGAAGCAACACGAGGGCTATTGGCGACGGACCTCGTAATTTTGAACCACGATCAAGTGACGAGGACGAGCTGGCACACCCTCTCCTAACATCCACACCACGCCAACGGGAGGACTTTGGGCCCCGAACAGATTTAACGTGCGTCAGACCCGGCTACACGGCGGATCTTTGGCGGCCAAGGATCGAACCCGCAATTGAACGAAAACCGAAAGCCGCCAGTCCACGACCTTGACCACTAGGTCCACGCGGCCCTTAGCCGAGTGAGTGAGTGAATGTAAGGTTTATTGGCGCAAGAGCCAGATATGGCTATGCTGCGCCAAACAAGATTAAACTGTGGTCTAGACGTGAAGTTGAAAAAAAGATAAGTGGTTGACAAGAAGGAGGGTCGAAAATAGAGAAGGATCGCTAGGGTATCCCGGGAGTGCGTCACCCGTGTTTACCAAAGACAGTAAACCCCATGGGAAAGAAAAAGATCACTAGGGTACCTCGGGTTCATGAAGCCCGTACTTACCTGAAGAAGGCAAGTCCCCGAGATCCCCTGATATAATCCCCAGGGGCAGGGTGCCCGGCTATACCCCCAGACGCTGGGTACCCATTTTAGTCGCCTTTTACGACATGCATGAGCTACAGTGAGACTATTCTGTCATCCCCGGTCACCACACGGGTCGCGGCCCTTAGCCGAACACCAAAGCTCGTGGTCGGAACTGCGGCTTCGAACCCTGATGCCTTAAAAGATCCATCACGTAGAGAGGAGGATGTGTGTAAAATGAGACGGAGATTTAAATTCTTACATTAATTTCGTCAGAATGTAGGAAGTGGTGTGCCTATGCAGGCTAATGCTACTCGTATAGGAAGCCTAACTGTCGAATCACTACAAGGTAACCGAAGGTCACATTTCTTGGTGTAAAGGAGGATATTGATATCCAAGCCTCAAAATTTCATTGCTGAAGGTCACTGGAGAAGAACCGTCTGTAACAAACAGATGTAGCTCAAAATTTCGAGGTACATCGCTATAAGTACTGTACTCGTAGCTCCTGTATTAATTAAATTCAATTATGCTATCAAATATGTTGAAAAATATCTTAATTTGGATTAAATAAATATCACAGCGAAAGCTTGAGACGATGGACTTGGTAACAGATCATATGGAAACACGTCTCGAGGACACCCGAGTTAATATGCCTTACCTCACCGTAAATTTCACGACTTTCATCATTCCACTCAAAGAGGAATTCGAGCAATTATTTCTCACACTGAAGCTTACGAATCTAATTATCTTAAGCACTGATATTTTTAAGTACAATTATGAAAAAAAGGAAAACGTAATCGATCTTTCGAAATTTATAAAACATGATAATGTTTTGCAAACAGTCATTGTTATACGGATTATCAGAAAAAAATATCATAGACTAGTCTAGTGGTCGACAAATGCATACGTGGGCCACATTTTACATCAAACTTTATTGCAATCCAGGCGTTCACCCCTCCTCACCTCAAAGTATTTAGTTTTTATTTCTTTAAATTTATTTTTAAGTATTATTTTTTGGATATAAATGTTTTGAAAACCATGGAAACTAATGTAGGCTGAGCCAATGATAAGAAAGCACCATATCATTTAATTTTATTATAATTAAAATGTTTTTCAAGATCGAAATAAGTCATAACCACTAACAATTTTTATATTGCAGTTAAATATCTTTAAAGAAATTGTGGTCACAGCTATGGAAAACTGTATTTACAACTCATTTAGGAATGAAGCAGAATTTTTTTTTTAAATTAAAAAATCTTCTGAGAAATGTACGATACAATTATATAAAAAAAAAAGAATTGAAGTAACTGTTCATTAATTTCAAAAATTCACTTTCGCGCATATTTACTACGAATATATAAAGCAATGAGACAGATAAGTTCTGAAAAATTAAAAAATATGAACCAGTTTTTGAAATATTGAAATGATTCAAGCATTTGCTAATCTTCCTAATATTGAAGAAATAAAGATGATATTCCGAATTGTGTATTAAGAAAATAAATCGACTAATACTTTTGTTTTCTTTTTAAAAGTCATTTTTGAACCCAAAAAATGGAAAGGAGATTCAGCGACGATACAGCTATAACATTTCAGATATCTCAAAGTAGTACAAATAGGGAAAAAAATAACTGTACGCATAAATACAGTTTTCTAAGGAAAATAGGGTACAGAAAATCGATAAGTGTAATTCGATCATCGTTTTCCTAGCTTGTTACCGACAATTCTTTCACATGCATCCTAATTATCTTACGTGCCAATGGTTATCAAATCACTTGACCGTATATTAAAAATGTATTTTGTTAAAAACATAAGAATCCATTTGTAACACGTTAGTATACAAAATTTGAATTCAGCTATGTCATTTTAGAGTGATTTATTAACAAACCAAAATAAAACATTTTTTTAAATTATGAAAAGTATGTCTTCGATTACTTACGATCTCCACACATTTTTGAACGAAATTTAGAAGACTTAAAAGAAACTCAAGGGTGAAAAATAAAAAATAAAAAAGATTCATACTAAATTCTGAACCCAAAAGATATTCCCTTCGAAACCAATTTTTTTCATTTTATATCCCGCACATCATATAAACACACTTTGATTTAAAGATAAGAAAATTCCATGCGTCATGTTACAATCAAATTCAGACATGGAAAATAATAAACAGTGTTATGTCTTATAAATATTTAAGTAAAACTTTCTACAATGACAAATGAAGAAGGTAGCTACAACAATGTGATCACCATTGAGCGTTCAGCATAAATTGATATCTAAACAGTGCGGTTTTATCTAGTTTACTGGTAAAAAACAACGCAACGTTACATGAATTAAATTCCGAAATGTATGCTCTGAGCGCTCGACTGAATAAAATTGAATCTGTTCATCATAGGAATTAATTTAAAGCCCGCTAAATGCCCTTGGGATGTTTACTCAATGGACATAACTATATCCTTCAGAATAGATCACGTTGTAAAATAATCATTAGGGTGGTATTTATAGAAGAATAAACACTCTGAAGGTTAAATTACTTTTCCTCTAAATTATCATGGTATTTTTGTGCTTATCTAACAGATGTTCTCCCTCTATTACGAATATAAATTATACTCTGTCATGAACGTGACGATAATCGGAAAGTTCAAATATAATAACGTGATAATAGAGCCATTTAAATCTTGTTTTAATAAAAGATAAAATTTATATGAAACATTTCGTCCCTCATATTTTTTCTTAAACATGTATGAAATACGTAAAATTGAATTAAAATAAAATTTACTAATATTAGTCTCAACAAATGAACGGGCTGTAGTTTCCTAAGATACAAACAACGAAAAAAATTCAGCAAGCTCGTTCAATAGAGACCTCTTGTCAAAAGGAAAGATTTCGATTTATTGTTATGCAAATATTTTTAAATGACCTTACAGACGCTGAACTGCAAGTGGATGAAAATTCTCATTGATAAATAAAAAGCTGTCCTCTTGGATGAGAGAATATGCGTAGTATGAATTGATAACATTTTCAAATAAATATAAATTTTGCGAGCAGATTTATATTTATAACATTTTATCTAAATATTATAATATTAACAGGCAAAAAGAAATTCAATGATAGAAACAATTTCTTTTGCGAGTTTTACTCTTTACTAATTAAGTTAAGACTAATAGCTTCTAAGAGAATTATTGCCTGTTAATCACTCTAAGGACAGAATACCTCCCAAAAAGTTTGAACGAATAACTTTATAGAGAATTGTGTAAGTACTTATGGCTAAGAGAAAATTCGTAACGGAATGTTAATTCAAATGTTATAAACAAAAATATTCTCTCATAAAATTGATGGCTAATTAATTCGGCCGTGTTCGATTGTATTCCATAAATCAATAACAAATATTCTTTGAAGAAATATTGGACAATACATCAAATAGTATTTGAGTAACACAAAAATCGAGTGAATATAAAAACGGCATCGCAATTTATTTTTTGAAAAATATTTTAAACATTGAAAAATTAAATACAAACATGTAAATTTCAACGTTCATTCCAGGTACGTTTCACAAATACCTCACGTTTTGAGTATTCCAAAGCTGAATCATGAAAAATCAATCATGAAAAAAAATGAGCTATTTTTTTTAACAAAATGATACTTTTCAGAAATATAATGAACTTTCCTTTTTCAAGCTTTCCTCTTTTTTTAAACCTGGAAGGAACATTGTTGAAAATATATAAAAACAGAATTCTGTACTTACGTATGATATCATGGGAAGATTCAAGGATGCCGACACTGTCGCCTCCACCTCACACGAATTCTCAGGTCCAAAAAACGCGATGACACCTTTTCGCCACATGTTGATGACAGCATTCGTGCCTTCCAAGGTCTCGCCTTTGGTGTCTTCGAAAATGAACTGTAGAGTGTTGTTTTCCGGCAAAATGCGTTGCTCGTTCACCTGCTTCACAGCGTAGGTCATGGCACCGCTGATGATATGACCTTGCCGGTTTTTGCCATGGTACCCGAAGATGTTGGCCAAATAGCCAACGGTCAGGTTGGTGGCGGACGCGGACACCACGAACGCACAGCATAGCAGAAGGCTGACCAGTGGACGACCGCTCGAGTTATTCATGAGTTACTTGAGAAAGGCGGTGAAGGAGTACAACAATGAAGAAGACAATTGTCACATTGAAGTTGATGCATAGCTTTCGAGATCCAAAAGCAGTTTTAACGGAATGTGAACTTGTTTTCAAAACTGAGTTATTGGAAAGTTGCGCAACATGCAGAAATCCGTCGAAAAGCACTTTCTGTTTTAACTTCCGTTTTGTAGAAAAATTGCGCGTTGGGTTTAATCTCACTGGGATCAAAATGGAGTCAGTGGAAGTCGATATTTGAGCAAATATTTCTTCGTCGAAATGAATCTCAAAACGATATTGCGATGAAAACCATGAATAACTTTAGATAATGTTTTCTTAAGTATTATTTGATAAACATATATGCACACAATTTTCGTTCAGAATTAGTATAAAATACAAATTGAATATGAACACGAAAATATTTCAACGTTGTGAATAACAACTTTTAAGTAATGTAAGGCCAATATGCAAAGCACACAAATCCAATTGATGTATACAATTCGATCACTGTTTAAACCAAAGAATATACTTTATAAATTTTTTGAATCGTTTGGCACAATATGATATAGCTGCGCATGAGTTTCAAGTTTAATGTCCCACAATCGAATATCCACGAAATAAATCACAACCGGTAAAATTAAGAAATAAACAAAAATAATTGAAGAAACTATTAAGCGTGAAAATGGAATTCATTTCGAAATTTTATTGACAAATTTTCTCTTTAGTAAATAATACTCTTCTAAAATTGAGCGATGATTTTTGAACACTGGAATATCGAATGGATAAACTTATATTCCGTTACATAACGTTTGCATTAAAATACACACACACATTTTTTTTAAATAAAAAAATCTACTTAAATATAAATCCAACACTTTCCTTTTATAACACTTCAGGAACTGGAACACTGTATTTTACGATAAAATAAAACAAATATCACAATTTTTAAAAAGCATTTCGGTCGTTAAAAAGCTGGCAGAGGCAGTTACGAATGAAAACTCAGCACCTACCTCTGCACCTAGAACAAACTCATTTCGCTTCACATTCCGTCACAAACAAAACAACGACACCGTGGATAAACAACTCTTGATTTCGCAACGGACTGGTAAAACGTTGTCGAACACTTGTTGCTGCGCGAAGTGGAATAAAAAAAAAGAGAGAGAGCGAGAGAGAGGGAATCGCGATCAGGTGATGCTTTTTCCTCTTGCGGCCCCGGTGTGACCCGCGTGAGCCGGGCGCAGCTTGCTGAGTGCGGCGGTCGGTCCCTGCGCCGCCGCTCAGGCGCACGTGAGGCGCGGTTACGTCACCCTCCCCGACACGTGGTTGGACGCCCGCCGCGGGTCGGAACCATTCACAAGACGTCGCTCTGCTCAATGGAATGATTTCGCTAACTTTCGCTTTTGTTATCCATTTCCAAGAGGAAAAGTTTTGAACCAGACTGAAGTGTAAAAATAACAAATAAAAAGAAATAATTATTTAAATCAAAAAATTTAAATGAAGAATGTTACTAATATGTATTATTTTAAAATAAAAAAAATCACTTTCAAAATAAAACGATTTTATTAGCTTTAAAAATTCGAAAATAATTATATTTTCATCAAAGATCTGTGCTATAGATATCCAAACATTTTTGGCTAACAGCCCCATTTTTGAAAATCTCAGCCCCTTCCACATTCCAGGGAAAAAAAAAAAAACACTTTCACCGAATTTCGTTTTTGAAACAAATATAACTCACAATTCTTCACATTTTTTGGTCAGCGATTCGATGGTGTTTCTCTTAGGTGATACATATTTAAAAACAATGGCACAAGTTGGTGAATTGCTCAAAGTTTGATAAAGGAATAAATATTATTTAAAATTTTCTTATTATTACAGAGACGGCTGTGCTTGCTGAATTGACCCTAATTTTTCGATATTTAGTGCCATATTTGTCATCAACAATCACCGCGTTCCACTATTGACACAATCTATTTCTATTCTTTGTTGGTATAAATTGCTGACTATGCACTGAACTCTCTATTTTGGATAAGCATGATGCAATGAATATTTCTTTAAAGCACCTTATAAAGCTAGATGCATAATTCTGCAATTTTCTTGCGATGTGGCACTCCATAAGGTGCACTGCACATGCTGAAACTCGTTCATGCCTGTGAAAGGCGAAGTTCATGGCTATTAATTAATTGATTGATATTATAGGATATAGAGCACCAAAGGCTATTATCCCCTAATCTGTCTGTTTTGTCCCAAACAATGTGATCTATGATATAGGCGTCAAGGGAAAATAGAAAAAAAGGCAAAAATTAGTTTAACAAGAAGAGTCGAACAATAGAGGAGGATCGTTCCTGTATCCTGGGGTTGCATCACCCGTGTTTAAAGTAAATCCTACGGGGGAAAATTATTCATTACCATATCAGGGTCATAATGACCACACTTACCTATCGAAGGTAAGCCCATGATATGAAGACTTTTTCATGCACTAGCCAAAATGATTTGGGGAATAAAACTATAATAAACCAATGCCTGCTTTTAATGCAGACTCAAATGACATTTTGAGTTCTATGTTGAATTATGCATTTACGTATTTACTTTTAGTATAAATCACTCTTTGCAACGTGATATTGTGAGAATTGCTTGAGGAGAGGGTGAGTGGTCCTCAATTCCCTCTCCCTCTAATTTATCCTCTGATCAAAAATGCCCTCTTAGTTCAATTAGTGCCCACTGGTGATTAGTACAGACCCTGTTGGGAACAAAAGTATCGAAACACAATGTCAAAAAAATTGTAAAAAGGAGCAACAATTGAACACCATTCGATAAAAAAATTAAACTAAAATAAATAAATATCACGAGAATGATATTTGTTTAAGAATTCGTTATATTTAAAATATATTATGAATTACAATTTGCTTGGAATATTTGTTTTGCATTTATTTGTTTTTTATTATTGTTTTGGATGAAAAAAGGGCCATGGTATTCTAGTGGTCATAGTCGCTGATTTGCGACCGGCGTTGTTTTCGTCGAGTCAGTCCCTGATGCTACAAAAGACCTGCAGTTTATCAGGGTCAATGCATTTTAAGTCTCGTCGAGGTACCAATTATTCCCATTGGCGTGATGAGGAAGTTTGGTCCTAGGAAGTGTCAGGTCAGGTAACGTTTTTGACATTAGACCTAGGCTCAAAATTACGAGGTCCGTTACCAAGAGCTCTCAAGTCGCTTCTCAATATGACGTCAATAATCAATCACATTTTTAATTAAATTGACTTTCTAATTAATAAATACTAATAAAAATGTAAATTTTAAGAAAATATTTTATTATTAGATATTTGCCGTTTTGAAATCCTTTTTTTAACATATTTTTAAATTCATTTTTGCAAAAATTATGAAATCTTGCTGTCCATTTTTGATCATGGGTTTCCAAAATTTTTTTACCCTATCCTTCTTTCACCGAAAAATTCATTTCTGGATGACGTTGTTTCACATGGAATCAAACATTTAATGAAAATATTAATACATTGATTCATAATTATGTTCTGAAAACGTTACAATATTGTGTTCATTAGGAATGAGCAACTGGATGAGATTTCAGCACACTAAGAAGTGATATTGTTTATTAACGTCACTTTGAGAAGCAACACGAGGGCTATTGGTGATGGACCTCGTTATTTTTAACCTTGATCAAGTGGTGGGAACGACACCCAAATTGGTTCCACCCTCCCCAAACTTCACCACTCAGCCAACGAGAGGACTTAGGAAATCGACCAGATATAATGTGCATCAGCCCCTTCTCCACAGCCATTATTTCGTTCTATCAGAGTTCGAACCTACGACTCGAAGCAAACAACGTAGGGCGCAAATTCGCGAATAATGACCACTTGGCTTCCGCGGCGATGCATGATAAGTTTGTGAGATGCAGGAAGGAGGAATGTTTTGATTCGTATACGATTTCCCAGAAGTATTTTTATTTTGTTCAATGGCACATTTTTAATATTTCTTAAATGATTGCACGGGGCATAAAATGCGAAAATCTCAGGTGTGTCTTTGACAATTTACGTTACAGACTGGCAATTTATTCACCGAAGGTTGGAATCTCGACTGTTTCCCTTTCTCGATGAAAACAGTCGAGAAAAACCTTGCACATACAACGTTGGAAGGAAACCTTGCACATGCAACGTTGGAAGGAAACCTTGCACAT